>JAPPVO010000013.1:91660261-92059084 GCA_030407325.1 Camellia japonica | reverse complement strand
TGCATTTTGCCCCTGCCTTCAGGCGCATACCTTGTTTGTCTTGCATGTTTGTCTAAGTCTCGGCCTTGTCAAAAATGGGCGTCTCTGGGCTTTGACATTCACCTCCCGTCATTGTTATGACTTTCGAGTTCTGTCAAAGAGCGGCAACTGGTAGACAGGACACCCATTTTTGGACCGTCCTCAAGACTTGGACGTCACCGCTTGAACACTCGGTGATTATCCATGATTGTGTTCGTCTCGAGTTCCCGGAAGCCTTGGCTGCGCGCCTTGCTCAGGACCTCTTGACTCGGCTGGTTTGTGTTTTGGTCTTGCACCAAACACTTGTGTTGTTGCCTTGAAGGGTAGGGAGTGGCTTATTGGACATCCCCATATCCCCCGGCCCTCCTTGCATCACCGGCCGTTTATGGGTGCCACCGCCATGGTTTCTTAACACCAATGGCCGGTCGAACTATATTTGCCGACCGCGCACTTATTTTTCCGGTGACCGTTTTTTGCTGGCCGGCTTGACTCCTTTGCACCTTTGAGGCATGGTGCATGCCTAGCTCTGCCAGCTGGAACGCATCATCACCACTCCCGTGCAGCTTGTGGCTGGTTTGAGCCTTTGAACCCTTTCCTTCTAGAAGCTTGCACCCTTTGGCCAAGCTTCTTGGAGAAGCTTGGCTAGCTGTCTTAGCTTCCTCCAAGAAGCCAAGAGCCCTTTGCAACCCTTTGCCCCTTTTTTATAGCTTCTTGGAGAAGCTTAGAATGCTTTTGTTTTGCCTATTTAAGCATCCCACCTCCTCCATTGTCAAGGGTTAGCCATTTTTGAACAAAAAACCAGAGCTTTTGTATCTATATATCTGTCATATATTCCCTCTCTCTATATTTTTCCCTTCTCTCCTCTTGTGTGTGTTTTCTAGGCCTAAAGTGCATTTTGACCTCACTTTTGCACTAATACACACACCATTACACCTTGCTCCGAGATTGAGAGGCTTTGAGGGTTGATTCTTGAGCTTTTGGACTGATTTTGATCAAAAGAGGAGGGCTGCATTGGCTGTTCTTGAGGTGTTCTTCTTCAAGGGTGAGACTTTTGCTTTAAGTTTCCCCATTTTTGCAACAACTTTCTACCTGTCTTGCTTGCTGATTTAGGCTTTGTGAATAACATAAAAAAGTCTTATATTTTTTTGCTTAAGAACTTTCATTAAGGGTGTTTTGTGGTTTGGGTCAAACTCCCCCTCTTAGGCCTCTTTTGGCCTATTTTGGTGCCTCTTCTTTAAGCTTTGCTTACTTTGTTGTGTTGGTCTTCTCACCACTGAAATCCAGTGGATTTTCAGTGGTGATGAAGTGATTTTGAGGTCTTGTGTAGGGGAGGGACACCCCTCTCCCTTTGTGTCTCATTTGTGTATGTTTTTGGGCTCATAAGGATAGCATGCATGAGTAGTTGCATTTGGTACCATTTCAGACCTTTTTGGGTGTTTTGGGGTCATATTATATCCCTGTCTAATGGTGGTTTATTGGCCCTTAGCATGCATTTTATACTTGCTTTGTAATTCTCTATCTTGCCTAGAAATGTGCATGTGTTTAGCCTAGTATATCCTCATGTTTTAGCTTAGATTATTGAAGCTTTTGGTCATGATTTGTCATGCTTTAGGTCTGTTGGCCACTGATTTTGTCATGTTTGACATGCTTGGTATAGTTGCTTTGTATTTTGGCTTGTAAGCCTTAGTTATGTGGGTCACTAACATGCTTAGTATGAGCTTATTATCATCATTTGGGGTCATTTGATATCATGTTTCAGTCCATATAATGTGGTCTTACATTGTCATTTGTGTCTCTTTTAATGCTCGGAAGTGTGTGATTTCATGCCTTGAATGTGCATTGTGCATGCTTATGTGTTTGGATCATTTAAGCTGCCATATTAGTGGGTTTTGGAGCCCATTTTTGTATGCTAGAATTCTATTTTTTTGCTTGTCTAATTCATGCCATGAGTGGTCATGTTAGTGGAAGTAAAGTACTCCCTTTTTGTGCCTTAGCTTTAGGCCCTTTGGCTTGCATGTTGACATGAGAGTTTGTCCACCATTTTGGGCACTTTTGGCCACTGTTTTGGGGTGGATTGAGGTCTGCCCCTTTATGGTTTAAGTCCACCATTGCATGCTTATCTCATGTTCCTTGCATAATTGCTTCACTAGGTGTTGTGGCATGATGATCCTATTGCTTAGATTGTCCTTGTTTGCATTGTATTTGCATCTTGCATGTCTAGCATTGCATACTTGCCATGATAAGTTGCATTGCATTTGGCATGCCTTGCCTCTTAGCCTTAGGATGCATTGTCGAGCCATGTTTGCACAACATGCATTGCATTACTTGGTTTGGGGTGTCAAACCAAGTGTGAGGGTTAAGAAGTGTTCATACTATAAGTGATGTAACACGTCTTAACTCTCGGTCACCGAGGCCCTTGACTTCGACGTGATAGGGTCTTGGTCCTCATTTGTTTGTCGCATGCATTTTCACATTGAATTGCAACCTTAGCTCCTTAGGCTATCATGCATCAAATGCACAATTGATAGCCCAAGGGCCAAGGGCCATACTCCCTTGAGTCCGTTATATGATTGGGAGAGTAGCCATGCTTACATGTGCTTGAAATTCTATGCCATGCACTGCCTGTCCTCTGTAGCTGTCAAAACTGTTTTCTGCAGGAAGATTTTGCCGACCGGCAGCATTTAGTGCCGACCGGCCATTGGTGAATGGCCGATAACTTCATCAGCAGCCGATAGAAATTCTCTATGGCCGGTGGGTATTTCCTCCAGCCGATGGTATTCTACAGTGTGCAAGGAACATGTCCCAGGATTTTTGCAGTCTTTGGAGATGCAAGACAGTGTAAAACAGAGGCAGCAATAGCATGGCACGGGTTTTCCAGGCAAGACAGACTGAAGCATGCATCATTCACGCATTCCGAGGTCGGGGGCTGCGGCCATCTTCTCTTTGCATTTAATTTAATTAGATTAGGAGTTTTGTAGTAATTAATTCAGTATTATTCATTCGGCCTGTATATTCTTTTGGTCCCTCCGAGCGAGGGCGTATTGTGTAATAAGTGTGTGTGAGTGTGTGCATGCCTTCCAACCCCACGTCTTCCTTCCCTTTTATTTACCTGCTTACGATGGTAGATTAGGGCATATTTAAATTAGCATACCTTATGCTATGCATGCGTGCATCCATACATTTGTCTCACATGCACCAGGCTCGGTACATCATGCTAACTGCATTGGTACTTCAATTCCAAATTGAATACGTGCATCAAATGATTGCATTTCACATGCCACTTTAGGACTAGCCGAACCTATCCTAATTGCATTTTGTGTGCGAAGCATTAGCCACTTAACATGAACTAGGATCACACATGTTTGCTAACTAGTTTACTGTTTTGGGCACGGAGTACGATGTAAGTATTTTTTATGCTTTAGCATACCGCATGCGTGTGGGTGTTGACATAAACAGTATGCTTACCATGTGGCTAGATGCTTATGTGTTATGAACTGCTTGAATGCCTGTGGGTGAAGGTTGGATTGTTTGAGTTGGAACAACTCATTGAAATCCGTGTTTTAGCCTACTTGCGAGTAGCAAAATCCAACACATTTTTCAAAATGAACGGATATGCAATGTTTATTTCCAAATTAGGCGATCTAGTCTATACTTGTTTGCTGTGCGTATAACATAGTAATTCTAGGCTAATAACCGGAATAAGAACGCATAACGTTTTCAAAATCGGATATCACGGTTAGTAGAGGCCGGTCTTCGGACCGGGCGAGAGGGGGGGCTCATAGCTGACCTTCCCCAATCGTACCCAAGTTCCCGAGCCGAGGCAACTTTGGTGATGACGGACACGTGGCCTTTGGCACCGAGTCAGGGTTTCCTAAATTCCCCCATTAAAATATTTAGGTGGCGACTCTGTATCTGGCAAAGCAGTCCATGTTTGGCACTTCTTTTCAAAAATCTGTTTCTCAAAACGATTTGCCGGATTTGGACTCTTTGGTTCAGATTAAGAACCGTGACAACAAAAAGGGAGTCCGAACTGTAGCGAGGTCCCTCGCGGGCTTGTTACAAAGGGCTATTTCCTCAGTAGTTTCATGGACTACATCCAGGCCTAACATAGGTGAATCTCCCACTTCAGTCCAACACACTGGCGATCTACACAGATGCCCATACAATGCCTCAAACGATGCCATCCCAGTTCTTGCTTGAAAGCTATTATTATACACAAATTCAATTAAGGGTAGATGTTCCTCCCATGACCCTTTAAAATCTAATGCACAAGCCCTCAACATATCTTCTAAAATCTGGATAACACGTTCGGATTGTCCATCGGTTTGTGAGTGGTATGCGGTAGTGAAGTTTAATTGAGTTCCCAAAGAGCTTTGAAGACCCTGCCATAACCTGGCTATAAAGCGAGGGTCTTTGTCTGATACAATGCTTACCTGTACTCTATAGAGGCGAACAATCTCACGAACATAAAGTTTAGCTAAAACTTCTATGGAGTCCCCCATACTCATGGCGAGGAAATGAGCCGATTTAGTGAGTCTGTCAATAATCACCCACACCGCATCGTTACTTCTTTGAGTCCTAGGGAGACTAGAAACAAAATCCATGTTGATGTATTCTCGCTTCCATTCGGCAACTAGAAGGGGTTGCAATAATCCAGCCGGCCTTTGGTGTTCTGCCTTAACTTGTTGACATGTCAGACATTTGGACATGAAAAAGGCTACATCTTTCTTCATACCCCTCCACCAAAATTGGCGGCTTAGGTTATGATACATTTTGGTGCTTCCCGGATGCACAACAAGATGGGAATGATGGAAGTCCTTCAAAACTTCATTTCTCATAGATTCGGGCACCAACAACTAGTCGAGGTAGTGGACACTAAAGTCTGCATGAACATTTAAACCTCTCTCTTCCTTCCTGTAATGAATCCTTTCTTTTATGGCCTCCACTTCTGGATCACCCAGTTGTGCTTTGATTACTCTTGTAAAAAGGGTTGGTTGTACTATGGTGGTAAAGAGGGTGGCTTGTCCTGAAGACGCACCAAGTTGCAAGGCGAATTCATTGACATCCCCTATCATCTTCCATTCATTTATTGCTAAATTGGCCATTGTACTTATCGACTTTCTGCTCAAAGCATCTGCTACTACATTGGCTTTACCCAGGTGATAGCGTATCTCAAAATCATAGTCCTCTAGGAACTCCATCCATCTATATTGACGTAGGTTTAAATCTTTCTGGGAGAATAAGTATTTGAGGCTTTTGTGGTTAGAGAAAACTTCAAATTTTTTACCATAAAGGTAGTGTCTCCACAACTTCATAGCATAAACAACAGCGGCAAGTTCTAGGTCGTGAGTCGGGTAGCTTCTTTCATGAGTTTTCAGTTGGCTCGAGCCATATGTGTCACGACCCGAACCCGCCCCCGTGGGTTAAGGACGTAACCGGCCAGCAATCATGAGATTACCTACGGCCTCAAACCAAACTGAATGTATTTTAACAGAGTTCATGGGGGCTAAACGGAAGCAATTTAAAACTTTGTCCATAGAGCTGTGCTTACATGGCACGTGACAAACCACACTGATACATGTTAATAACTCACTTCAAAATATGTACTAACACAAGGCCCCGTACATACAGGATCATAATAGTCTAAGTCACCCCGTCAAAACTATATACAACAGATACAAAGTCTTCGCCAACATGACGGAATATAAATACAAAGCAGAAGGGCGAAGGCGGGTCTCGTACGTGAGACGCAGGGGCTGACTCTCAAAGACTTGGTTGTTCCACACTGACTTCACTGGGGCTGGGTCTGGACCTCTCATAGCTCACCTACAAACACACGAATGAGCGTGAGTGAAAGCCCAGTGAATAATATCAAATAAGAAGGTACAACAATAGGTAGAACAACATATTCCGAACGACCTTGGCCCACATTTTATATCAATCGGCCTTCGGCCCATATTTATATCAATCGGGCTCATAGGCCTTTCATATCAAACTGGCACATAGGCCTTTACATCAAACTTGTCCACCATTCAAATTAATGAACTTTACAAAACTTACATAAGAGTAAGCAAATGGGACAATAACATAATTTAGATATTACTCACAGTGATCGGTTGGTTGAATTGCCCTGGAGCTTGACCCTACATATCACATAGCACATATGGGTCACAAATAATTCAATCCGTTCTTTAATTCACATATTCCTCTTTAGGCTTCATTCTTATCCATTTAATTCAATTACAATACTCAATGTATGCCTAAGAGTGTTTAGGAGTGAAAGGGAACGGAAAACAGAACACAGAATGCATTTTCAGATTTCCAGAAAACAGGGTTCCCGCTCGAGCGTGGGATTCCCCGCTCGAGCGGACCCTTAAGTCTGCAAAAGTACTGGTTACCTCAAATTTCCGCTCGAGCGTGAACTCGTCCGCTCGAGCAGACTACCTGTCTACATGGCTCCCCGCTCGAGCGTCAACTTCCCTGCTCGAGCGAGAACCATGTCTGCAGAAAATGCTAGGAGCTCGAATTCTCCGCTCGAGCGGCACTTCCCCCGCTCGAGCGGGAGTCAAAATTCTGGAAATCCCAGATTAAGTTCTTGAGTTCAATTTCGACATTCAAACCAACATTCTTGCATTTTATGGCTCAAACCTCAAGTATGCTAGTCCTAACATGGCATAAACACCAAATCATAGCACAATGAAGCTCAATTTCAACATTAAATCACATGCATGCCTCAAATTGACACTAAACTCAATTCTATCATACCCATTCATGCATTCAAAGCTCCTATCCTCATAGATTGTACATGCATGTGATGTATTACTTTCATTTCCAACTTAGATGACACAAACGGTGATCAAAACATGAGTTCCAACTAAATCTCTACATGAATCATGTATACCAAGCTTGTACATGCTATTTCAACACAATTTTTATACATGCATGCACATACCAAGCTTTAATTCTAACAAAACCAACTTGACTCATGCTCTTGATCCTTATTTAACTCTGAATTTACAATTAGCAAACACAAACCCATGATTCAAGGAGTACTTACTCACCTAGGAGCCTTATACACCCAAGTTCTAGCCAAATCTTGAGCTTAGTCTTCAATCTCCAAGTCTCAAGACCAAAATTGCCCAAGTCTTCTTTGTCTCTCTCTATAGTCGGCTCTCTCTCTAGTTTTTGAGTCCAAGATTAGCCACTATGCAACTAAGGGGGAGAATTGAGGTGTATAGCCTTTTTACAACAACCTCCACTAAGTCCATTATAATAATAATAACAATTGGGCACTCAATTTATCAATTTAATCAGTTTAATCTGGCCAGAATCAATTTCTAATTAAATTTCACCGTAGGCTCTAAAAATTATGCCAATCACATTGGCGTAGTCAATTTCGAGTTTTATGGCCGATAAGGCCCTCAATTTATTTTCCAATGCAGATAATCAAACAGATATTCCTACGATGAACAGATAGAAATTCAAAACCACATATTTTCACATAATGGAACACAAAATCATATCAAAACACATAATCACATCATATTAAGGACCAATTAACATATTACGGAACAGGGGTATTACAATATGCTACCACCTTTCTCTTTTGCATTAAGACACATCCCAATCCCTCTCTAGAGGCATCACAAAACACCGTATAACCTAACCCTCATTTCGGAATGATAAGGATGGGAGCAGTGGTCAGTCTAAGCTTTAATTCTTGAAAGGAATTCTAGCATGCTTCGTTCTAGACAAACTTTATTCCCTTACGGGTCAACCTTGTCAAGGGTGATGCTAAGGAAGAAAAATTCTTTACAAAACGGTGATAGTACTCTGCTAAGCCCAAAAAACTACGAATTTCCGAGGCATTCTTAGGCTGCTCCCAATTTAGCACAGCTTCTATTTTCAAAGAATCCACCATAACTCCATCTCCCGAAACAACGTGGCCCAAGAACTTCACTTCTGTAAGCCAAAATTCACATTTCTCATATTTAGCATATAACCTGTGCTCCCTAAGAAGTTACAAAATCATACGAAGATGCCCTTCATGCTCTTCTTCGGAAGGCGAATAGATAAGTATATCATCTACAAAGACAACCACAAATTTATCAAAGAACTCCCAAAAGATCCTGTTCATCAGGTCTATGAACGTAGCTGGGACGTTGGTCAACCCGAAAGGCATAACCAATAACTCATAGTGACCATACCGAGTACGAAAAGCAGTTTTGGGGATGTCCTCTTCTCTAACTCGAATTTGGTGATAACCCGACCTTAAATCGATCTGGAAAAACAACAAGAGCCCTTGAGTTGGTCAAAGGGATCATTTATTCTAGGCAAGGGGTATTTATTCTTGACCATGGCTTGATTCAATTTACGGTAATCTACGCACAATCTCAAAGACCCATCATTCTTCTTGACAAACAAAGTCGAGGCTCCCCAAGGTGACGTGCTAGGGCTTACTAAGTAACTCTTACAACTGTTCTTTCAGAACCACTAATTCAGTTGGAGCAAATCTATATGGCGACAATGAGATAGGTACCGTACCTGGAAGCAAGTCTATGGTGAACTCTACCTTCCTATGAGGAGGCAACACTGTAAGATCATCAGGGAAAACATCGAGATATTTACACACTGCCCTTGGAAATTTATCCCGAACTACATCACTTTCGTCATCCCAAAGAGTTGCTAAGAGAGAATTATATTGACCCCGGCCACATGGGTAGTATGAGGAGGGTAAGGATCTATCATATCTATCCCCCAAAAACGTGAAACAATCCCCACTCACAGTACACACCGTAACCCTCTCTTGATGGCAATCTATTGTCGCCCGGTACGTGGACAACCAGTCCATCCCGAGGATAACATTAAAATCTGACATTTACAACAATACAAAGTTGAATAAGAGCTGTCGACCTGCCACCTCAATTATACACCCCTGACATTCCCGGGTCAAAGTGACCTTTTCCCCTACTGGGGATTCCACTATAAATGAAGTCTGTAGTTGCTTACTCACTAACCCCAACAATGATGCAAATGATGTAGCAATAAATGAATGCGATGCCTTATTGTCAATCAACACCTTAGCCCAAGTATTGAAGATGAGAAATGTACCTCTCACAACTGATGGCCCTGTAGCTGGCTCGGAAGTGGTGACAGCATATACTTAGCCCAAGTTGGTCTATTTCAGAATGGTTGTCCAACCTGGAGGTCCAACATGTTACTTGGCTTGCTTCGGAGCAAGTGTTTGGTCATTAGGCCGAGCTCAGAAGCTTGTCCACTTCGGAGTGGGCCTAGCATTGGGCCGAGCTACCTTGATTGCCTTGCTTCGGAACAAGTGTTTGGTCATTGGGCTGAGTTCCAAGCTTGCCCCACTTCGATGCAGATCTAGCGTTGGGTCAAGCACCAAGATTTAGTTAATTTTTACCCACTTCAAAGCTCATTAGAGTCTTTCCTTGCCTATTTTATAATACAAAATTATAGAAACACACTCCATCAAACTCAATTATTGGCTAGCTACTTTAGTTGGATATCAAACCACTAACTACATGTAATTAGAGAAAGATGACTCAAAAAATGATTTTAAGTAATAAAATATTTAATATATTATATTTATTTATTGTATTTTATTTATCATGCAATCAGTTGTTAATATATTACTAATAAACAATAGTGGTTAAATCATTAAACTAATGTACTTGTAATACATGAGATAAAAAACACAATTTGATAAATTAAGAAAAAAATATTTATAAACGAAAAAAGGTATTTTAAATGGAGATGAACGGAGCATAAGTAAATTAAAACTTTAAAGGAGCCTAATATAATTATGTAAACTAGTGAAATTTATTGTATTTTTTAAAAAATTTTAAGAGATGTGAATGTACTTTATCTAATTTTTTATTTATATATCATTACCCTATTATATTTGGAAAAATTTACCTATAAATCCCATCTTGAGGAATGAAGATCCATTTAGTCTCAAAGATTTTCTTATAAACCAATTAGTCCTATTGATTTTGGAAAGGTAAATTTAATATATTATTTGAAAATTGGATTTACGGTTATACCCTTATTTCTATTATGTTTCTTTCTTTTTTTTTTTCTTTTGTGCTAGAAAGGTATGGTACACAATATATGTGAATCAAATTTAGGATGAATTTTTATATGAGAATCTTTTTATTTAAAAAACATTTCAAAATAGTACAAAAATGACTTGAAATATGAGATTCTTCAAACATTTCAAAAGGATGTGGGATTATTCAAATATTTCAAATGGAGTATAAAAACTCCTTAGTAAGCTTTGGATAAATGTATAATTTCAACCTGTAACACTCCAATGTAACAATCAAACATAACACTCCAAAAAAAAAAAAAATCCTCAGTGTACTTTTCTCAAACGTAATACTCCAATATAACACTCCAAAAAAACTCCTTAGTGTATATTTTTCAAATATAACATTAAAAAAAACTTGTTAGTATAACATTCTATTGTAACACACAAAAAAACTTTTTAGTGTATAATTCTCAAATGTAACACTCCAATTTAACACTCCAAAAAAACTTCTTAGTGTAACACTCAAATGTAACATACAAAAAAAATTCCAATGTAACACTCCAAAACAAAAAAGATGTGGGATTCTTCAAATCATTCCAAAATGATGTTGGATTCTTCAAACCAGTTCAAAAGGAATACAAAATTCCTTAGTAAGTTTTGAATAAATGTATAATTTCAAATTGTGAGTGTTACGTTTGAAAAAAACACACTAATGAGCTTTTTAGTATTTCTGTGTGTTACATTGGAGAGTTATGTTTGGGATTATATTGATTGGAGTGTTAAGTTTGAAAAAAATACATAAAGGAACTTTTTTTTGTATGTTACATTAGAGTGTTACGTTTGGAAAAAAAAAATACACTAAGAAATTTTTTTTGAGTGTTACATTGGAATGTTACATTTGAAAAAAGTACATTAAGAAATTTTTTTGAGTGTTACATTGTTATGTTTGGAAAAAGTACACCAATAAATTTTTTAGTATGTTACATTAGAGTGTTATGTTATTGGAGTGTTACATTTTTGTTCGTAATGTGGGATTTGTTCCAGAAGAAGGGAAAATCCAAAACTTTTATAGTGCGGATTGTCCAAATGTGTAATTTTACATTTGCAAAATGTACTTTTATCCCTAAAAAATTCAACTCAAACATGTAAGTGATTGTGTTTTTGTATAATTTTCACTTTAATAGAACTTTTGGGTTCATAAAAAAAAATAAAAGACTAAATAGTTCATAAGATCATTTTAAGATTTATTGGTGTTTTACCCTTATATTTGTATGCAGTAATAAAAAAATATAATGAAAAACATATTTAGAGTTAGTCATATGCAAAAATAGTATATATCATTTGAATATATAATTTGTATGACTGACTTAACAAATTGTCCATTGATATGACATTTAATGACAAACATATCATTACTATATCGTTTTAAGAATTTGTCAAAAAATTGTGTATGAATAGAAATTTCTATCAACATTACTCTTATGTATTTAGTGTTGCATAAACTCCTCAAGTTATTCTACACATGTATACTTTTATAAATTACAAGTTTCTTGAGATTGTATTTGAATCTTGAATTTATAGAGTGAACTATAGAGCAAACAGATGAAAGGAAAAGAGGTAGGAAAATAAAATTAAGCATAAGCTAAATTTTTCTCTACCGAATTTGTACAATTTTGAAATTTGAAAACCCCTAATTGTGGACTATATATATAATCTATTATTATAAGATTAGAGTTTTAAATTTTTATGAGCAACACTTCAAAAGGCTCACATTCTCAACCTCGGGTAAGCTCAAGTTAAACACTGATGGTTGCTCAAAAAGTGATCCTAGTCAGGCAGGATATAGAGGAATCTTGAGAGATGAAGCTAGTACATGGATATGAGGATACTACGGTAAGTTGGGGCATTGTGCAAGCGTGGAAGCAAAATGATGTGCCATCTACAGGGGACTCACAATTCTCTTCCAAAAAGGCAGAATGGATGTGGAGATAGAAATTGATGCTACACAGGCCATCAAGCTAATTTAGAGTGGCCCAAGCCATAACTCTTCTTACAAAGCTCTCATAGAGGATATAAAGTTCCTAATGAAAAGATGCAATTGTTCACTTGGTCATACCCTGAGAGAAGGAAATAGAGTTGCAGACAAGCTAGCTAACATGGGTGTGGCTCAGGATGAACATGTGGTGATATTGGATGATCCCTCAGAGGACGTAAAAGCTCTGGTCATAGCAGATATGATTGGAGTTAGTATTGAGAGGGATTGGCCCTCCATTTTGTTGTAATGCTACTTTTAAACTTCTATGTTTGTTAATTTTCTGTTGAATAAAAAAAAAAACGTTCTCAACCTCAGATTATAAACTTCCAACTTATCATGCCTTAAAATAGAAACTTTTTTATAGTTATGGGAGAATTATCCTTGCAATGCATTAGCTTTTTCCTTGTTGCACAAGAAACCTTTCCAGCATTTTGGTCACTATGGCTTCCATATCCAAAAAAAATGATTGTGTTTTGCGTGGGAGCAATCTTGTGCTCATTCTTGGTGAGTACCATAGCTAAAGATATTCCGCATATGGAAATGGAAAAAAAAGAAGAACATGAATTTGAAGCTCAAGATGACGAATATATCGGCTATGGTGTTATGCGTCATAATAACATAAGGCCACACCCCATACATGATGAACCGACGGCCAACAAATACACTAGGGGATGTTCGAGAGAAACTCATTGTCGTCAGGGCTGAGGAGAAAGAAAAAGGCACTCGAGATTTTGAAATTCTCTGTTCTAATTTTCTGTTTCATTCTTCATATGTTGTTATAGTTGCTAGTATGTTGTAAATTAGAGGATTAAGTTATTTGATCCTATGTTACTTGCCAAACATCTTTCAGATGTTTAAAGTATGTTTTGCAACTTTCTATTTATATTTATAAAAGTTCTAAAATTTTTGTTTCTAAAAATTTATAAATAATTTACAAAATTTATTGAATTCTTATAACTACAAGCAAAATTGACTCATTCCTCCTTCTCCCATCCCTCCGGCCACCATCCACTACTAATCACTACCACCACCCATCAACACCTCTAGCCACCACCTCTTGCACTTAAGGATGGCAAAATATCCCAATTCGCCAGGTCCCCGACTCTTCCCGACCCATGTGGGATGGGTTTGAGGGTAGTTGAATAGGATAGGGTCAAATTTGCGTAAACTTTTAAAAATCCCGATTGGGTGTGGATCGAGGGTGAAGTAGAATATTTTTTTATCCGAATCCTACCTGACTTGCAACTATAATAATAAATAAATAATAATAATAATACATATATATGTAATAGGTGTATAATATAGTTAAATTTTTAGAGAATATATATAATATCTATTATTGAGTTTCTATTAAACAAATGTGATCATTCATTATTTTAATTCTCTCTTAAATATTAAATTTGGAATTAGGAAAAAAAATAAAATAAAAATAGAATAGAGTAAATAATAGAGAGTTTGTTGGAGAATGTATTTAAAAAGATAGTTAATTAAATATAAAAATAGGCTTTTAGTTAAAATTTAACTACAAATTTGACTATTTTGATGGAGATACTTTAATAGGCTAAATTGTAATTAAAAATTTAAGAAGATAGAGTCCAAAGAAGAAATGTGGAGAGAAACTCTTAAAGCAGTTATAAAATCATGATTTTCTTACAATTTTACCCTTTTTTTTCCTCTTTACTTGTCTCTTATCTATCTTCACTCGCATTGCAATGCCCTACCACTGGTTTTTATCATCAATCACCATACCACCACCGACGCTGCCACCATCACCACCACCACCACTACCACCTCATCTCCATTCCTTTCCTGTTACCATCCTCTTATCCCACAACAACCCTTAGCCCTTCACACGTTCCATTTTTTGCTACTACTACGACGTCATCCACTGACTATCATTCATATCTAAGATTTGATCCAAGTCCTTGAAACAAAATTATTATTGATTTTGAAGGAATTGAAATAAAATTATATGAATTTTAAGGGTCAAAATATTAATTTCTATTAAAGTACTTAAAATTGCATGAAAATAATGAGATTTTCAAAACAATTGGAAGCAAAACTAAACTAATTAGGTTTTGAAGAATGTGAACTAAAAATATAACTTTTAGTAGGGTTAAAATGTAACTTTATTTTTTATATATATATTTTTTTTAAAAAAATCAAAAATTTAATTTTTAACTTGCTTCAAAATAAGCCAAATAGAAGAAGTTTCTCTTTACCTCCATCAATCTAGCCGTAATGTATTTTTTAATAGACTTTCTTCCAGAACATTCAGCCACCCTTTCTGACCCCTCATTCAGACCCAATATAAATAAAAATCTACGGCCACGCGCATCTAATGGCTGTGACTTATTTGAATCTCACATTTTTTTAAGTAAATTATCAATATATCTTTTACAAATTAATTAAAATACGAATCACTCTTATAATTTTAGAAATCACATTTTATTTCATGAGCTTTTCAATTTCATAACAAGTCGCCTATTTTATTAATAAATTATTAAGTTAATTAATAGTTTTTAATGATGTTAGAAATATGCTTCAATTAATAACTTAAGTAATTTTATTATTATATAGGAGAGTAATTATGAATTTTAGCCACAAAAGACAAAATAGGCTATTTTAGCCATAAAAAACAAAACATCACATCTAACCCATAATCATTACACTCTTTTTTTACAAAAAAAAAAACCAAAAAAGTCAAAAAGTCAAAAAATCCTTCCCAAACCAAATTTTTTAGCCTAAGCTAAAATAGCTAAAAAAGCCAAAAAGTCAACTCACTTCCCAAACGGAGGTTTTTTTAGTTAATACTGTTAAATAAATTTTTTTGATAATAGGGTATTTATAATTTTTCAAATCACATGAGCAATCTGTACTTTAAACAAATCTCAGGGAGTGTATTTGTAATTTATGTAATTTTCTTTTTAAACTTTTTCTTATACTGTAAGCATGTTTAAGAACTAGTTAAAATAGTTTAAAATTTTTAAAATTTACTACTAAAAATTTAATTATATATTTTTATTTTTTTACACATCTTTTGTAAAAAATTAATTAATCCAAAATAATTATTTATTTTACATTACCTAACTTTGGTGCATTCCGAAAAACTATTTCAATTATTGATAAATACTAATATGTGCCTTAGCAATATTTGTGTAAAAAAATATTTAAAAAAATAAAAATAAATTTTTTTTGAAATCAATGAAATGTATTTTGAAATTTATAAAAAGTGCTTTCTATTTTAACTAAACTTATTTTAATTTAGTAATTCAATTGAACAGTACTGTGGGGCCATTGTAAGCCCATTGCAGAACTTATCTCGATAATTTAAATCATTTATCTTGTAAGATATTAGAAGATTATGTGTCTAAAAAATTATGTCGATTGAATAATCATAGTTACATAATTAAACTAAATTTGTTTTAAAAAGAAATGGAGAACAAATATAATTTTTAAAAATATACCATTCATTATTTTAAAATACTTAAAATAAAATACGAAATCAATAAATTTGAAATGAAAGTTAGAGTTCCCACAAAGTCTATATAGATTATGATGTTAAACTAATAATATTATGCTTTAAAAATAATGGTAATTATATGTCAACGATGACTGGAAAAAGAAAAATATAAATTTTTAAAAAAAATTATAATTATAATTATTAATATTTATAATTTTTTTTTTCGGATTTGTAATTATGTTTTCTAAACCCTGATGTGATATTTTTCCTTTAAAATATTTTCAAACAAAATTGATTGCATATTAAAATTTTAAAAATGTTAATATATTATATATCAATATGGAAGAGTTAAAAGTGAATTAATAAAGTATAACCAATTAAATTAGATTGAAATAAAATAGAATGTAAAAAGGTAATGTGTTGATGGTCACACGCGCTCTAAAAGCAGTGGGGTGATTGGAGACACTTTCGGGTACGCAGACACGTGGACACGTACGACCCATATGTAGATGCGACAGCTACAAAATAATTTAGCTATCTCTTGACACGTAAGGATCCTCTAGAGTAAAAGCCTGAAGTGATCTCTTAGAGTGATCCAATCCAATGGCTGAAATTAAAACTAACCAAAACGACGTCGTTTTGGTTTGTAAGTTGAAAAAAAAAGTAAAATAAAAAAATCATCTACTTCTTCTTCCAACATTAGTCTCGTAATTCTCTTGAATCCTCGTAGCTTCTCCTTGGCTCTCCATACTCGTTTGCTTCCAAAAATCAAAAAAAATAAATTAGAAACAACAAACCCAAAAAACCCAAATCAGTGTAAACAAGAGAGCAAGCAAAGATCGATCTAGTAGAATATATATAGATATAGAGAGAAAGAGAGAGAGACAGTTTGTTTGTTTTCGAGAGCTATAGAGAGTCCAAGAGAATTGAACATGGACTTGGCAAGAGAAGGAGAGATGAGGCGTTGCCAAGAGATTACACCAGTGGGCATATTGTGGTTGTTGCTGTAAGGTATGTCGGCAATGATTCTAGCACCGCCACCGTCACTGCCACTGTGATTGTCAAGAAAACCCCCAAAACTCATGAAATAGGCCCTTTTTTTGATCTGTAAATAAGGCAACTCACTCAGTCACCCACCATTTCTCTCACCTTGTTTCTCTCTATAGATTTCTTCACTCTCTCCTAGACAAATCTACAAACACTTGTTGAACGAGTGTAAAGACAATTGCATTCACAGATTAGCATCATTTTTTTTACCCAACTCGGAAATTTGGAGAGAAACAACAATCTAAAATACAGTGCTTGTTGTACTATACACAAAAAAACAAAAGATTAATTTTGGGGGAAAAAAAAGAAAGAAAATTGGGGAGAAAAAAGGTAGAGGGGGCAATTATTTAAGTGATCAGGGAAAGGATATTTAGGTATTAAGCTAAGTGAGATTTTTTAAGTTTGAGTTTATAAAAATATTTTGATGTGCATTAATCGCTATCTTATGAAAAAAGGAAAAAAAGAAAATGAGAGAGAATGTTTTAAAATTTGTGGAAAATCATTTTTATAGTAAAAAGTGAAAACAAAAATCATAAATGTGTGAAAGTCACCCTTGAAATGGTAAAATTGCCCATCATTCTCTTCCAATATATATCTTCTTGTGGATATTGATTTACAACCTCACAACCAAACAAATCTCTTGATTGAGATCTAAGGAGCTTAGGTGGAGAGCACACGACATAATAGATTAAGCCAACACATGCACACAAGAGAGTAAGAAATACCGTGGTGGCTCGTCCATCCGGGAACACTTTGACGATCAAGTCAGTAACTTATCTCACAAGATATCAACTCGAGTAAAACAACTCTCAATTAAAATGTCCCTTAGACCCACGGGGGTGCTTTCTTTATATAATGATCAGCATCCAACTTCCCCTAGAAATCTTACTTCATGGGATTCTATCATTTATAAGGATATCACTTATCAAAGACTCCTTCTATTTAGATTAGAATGAACTCCCTTAAGAGCCTCATCTCTATCGAAACAGAGAATCTGAAACCATTTAGGACTCTTGTCATCTATCTGAATATCTCGGATTCAGATATGATCACATCATAACTCGGCGACTTGGTCCATCCACGTGGCACCTCGGCTAACAATCTCTTCCAATATATATCTTCTCTTTTTTTTATTTGTAACCTCTTCCTTCGTCGTCCACTAACATGCCATCATTCTTAATCATTGCCAACCCCTTTTCTATGTCACTACTCACTCTCAGGGTCTGTTTGTTTTGGAAGATGGAGGAAGAGATGGGATTGAGATGGAGGTGGAATCCACTAATATTGTGTTTGTTGGGAAATTTAGGGAGGGGATTCATAGTACCTTCAGATTATGATAGGCCTTTGACGTTGGGATTCATGGTCCGCTGAGAGACATGGTATTAAAAAATAGTCTATTCGGCTTAGGGTGTTACTAGTCGTCTGGGGATCCGGGATTTGGAATCCGGGATTTGCTCACTTAGGCTGAGCTCTTGTCTCCTCAGACCTACTTATCTAGGCCGAGATCTTGTCTTCTAGGATCTGCTCACTTAGGCTGAGCTCTTGTCTTCTTGGACCTACTCATCTAGGCCGAGATCTTGTTTTCTAGGATCTGGGATCCGAGATCCGAGATCTAGAATCTGAGATCTGCTCACTTAGGCTGAGCTCTTGTCTTCTCGGACCTACTCATCTAGGCCGAGATCTTGTTTTCTGGGCACCATTTTTGGTTGCTGGTGCTAGCATGTCTTGTAATCGGGATGTCGGTTGCATCACATTGTTCTGCATCATGAGGTTTACCACTGTTTATAGATCTGTCAACTTATTTGCCATGTCTTTCAATTTTCTTATCTTTTCTCCGGCATCTGTCCCTCCATACCTGAAGGTTGCTTTTACGGTAGTACTTATCTCGGCCTGCTTTCTTCAGTGCGTCTCTCTTTTGGCAAATGTTATTCTCCCCGGGATTCTGATCCCGTGCTCCTTCATTACGATTTTCTTCTTTCACGTTTAGATTGGCAAGTTTACCACCCCCACTAGGGATGTCGTCCCTAATCTTTTCTCCCTGCTCATTGTTGGCCATCTATTCTCCTTAAGTTCCCACAGACGGCGCCAAATTGTGGGTGTTGATTTCCGACCACACAACCAAAAGGGGGAACTCAGTTGGAGAGCACTGGCAGAATAGATTAAGCCCGAACAACTTGTCACAGAAATATAAGAATCCCGCGGTGGTTCGTCCACCCGGGGGCACTCCGACGATCAAGTCAATAAAATATCTCTCAAAGATAACCAATAGTGCTTAACTCACTAGACAGAGCATAAAAAGCATACCTTAGACCCATGAGGGTGCCTCCCTTTTATAGCCAACACAAACCTAGTCCCAATGGAAGCCTAGCTCCAATGGACTTTGGATTACTACTGATCTTGGACTCCCAGTAGGATTGGAATAAACTCTCTAAGAGTCTTATCTTTATCCAAACTAAAATCTTCTCTTATTCTAGGATTCTTGTTCCTTATCCGCTTATCCTGGACTCCAATATTCTTGCAGATAACCTCAGCCTAGCCAAGATTATCTCGGCATCATGGTCCCCCCATGTGGCATCTCGGCTAACAACCTCGGCCACGTGGACTACCCAAAAATATGTCCCCACAACAAAATAGCAGAACAGTTATGATAGAATCGATAAGAACTAAATTGAATAAAAAATCAATTTTCAAGAACCAGTAACAGAATGAAATTGAACCATATAAAACAACAACAAATCCCATACCTTACCCAATGTTGCAGATGGGTTGATTGAGACCCAAATCAACCAAAGATGGAATCTCCCCAGACTACACATTTCCTCTAGATGATAACCCCTTCAATATTCATATCCTGAATGCTTCCACTCAATTGTTTAGATTGGAGTTGTTAGAATTGTGGATAACGATGGAACAAAAAGCTAAAAAAAACGAAGGGTTAGAGAGAGCAAGCTTACTGAGAGACACTACAAAAAAAAATTAAGATTTTATTAGAGATCAAATTTAGGGACAAAATTATTTTTTAGAGACCAAATATTTTTATTGCGAAAAGTGTCGTCATTATATTTTTAGCAACGAAAATTGGACATTAGTGACTAATTATTATCATTTTGGGACCAATTTTTTTGTCTAAAAAAATAAACCATTTTGAGACCAAATTATTTTGTCCCTAAAGTCTATTTATTAGTGACATTTTAAAAATTTTGGTTCTAAAAGCCCTATTTTTGATTTTTAGGAACGACCTTTTAGCGACTATCCTCACGATGATAGAAATTGGTCCTTCCATGCCTTTTCTAACAAATTTTTTCCTTTTAGAAACTAAAAAATTTGGTCTCTAAAACTCTTATATGCTGTAATATGTGTGTGTGTGTGTGTGTGTGTGTGTGTATGTGTGTGTGTGTGTGTGTGAGAGAGAGAGAGAGAGAGAGAGAGAGAGAGACCAAGCGACTACTGGAGTATGTTGAATTAGGGTGGGTTTAGGGTTTATATGGAAAAAGTGTAGATATTATATGGGAGAGTGTATAATATAAATATATGTTATTTGTATACGGTTTGGATCTGTTCCAATTCAGAATTGGGATTCAATCCAGAACCGATCTGTGGATTGCAAATTTTTAATTTTTCAATCCATAACCGAACTACAGATTCAAAAAATCAATTCAACCTATCGGATTAGACTGGACTGGATTAGATTACAAATTTTACAGATTCCTTCCTTAGTCCTAATTAATGCACTGCTAGAATCAGATACTTCCAGCTGAATCCTATGTTATAGGGATTAGACTTAAAACGAAATGATTACAAAGACTCAAATACAATAGTAAGTGCTTGATCCCTTGAGCTCATTTTAAGGTTTATGTCTGATAATTACATAGTAAAAATTGCAAATAGATCGAAAATTAATTGCGATAAAGGCTCAGGTCAACAAAAATAAAATCAGCTTGTTTAACTGAGCTTGGACTTTTTGCAGCAATGGAAACAACATGAGAGAAAAAGTAGAGGTGAACATGGTCTGGATTGGGGTAAAACCAAGACCAATCCGTTATCTATAGTTCCTGAGAAATTAGAACCAATCCAATTCGTTTAAATCGTGAAACCAATCTGAACCAGTCCGATTAAACACGGATTGGATCGATTTAGAACCACAGATTCACATAATTAAATAACAAAAAAAAATATAGAACATTTAAAGCAAACAGAAGCAAACGGCATCATGTGTGAACTGATCAACAAAAACAGCAACATATAAAATAAGAAAAACCCATTAAAACAGTATCACCAATTCTCCAAAATGTCATCTTATGTAACAAAATTCCAAGCAAACAAACAACAACAATAGTAGACAGCAACAAACAAGAATCATACCAGAAATCAAAGAAAAAATATACACTGTTTCTCTCCTTATATACATAAATCATACCAGAAATCAAAGAAAAAAAAATCATATAATATATACACACCCATTTAAGATACACTATTGCTCTCCTTATATATAGAAATCACTGTTTTAGAAAAAAATAAAAACAGAAAAAATATACACACACCCATTGATAAAAACATAAAAAAAATAAAAATAAAAACTCTTACTTACACACCCACACCCATTTCAGAAACAGAAAAATACACACCCATTTCAAGAAAAAAATATATATATATACAAAGTGTAGAGTTCAAAGATGAAATATACGTGCTCCTCGGAGGGGTTTAGTCTCCTCGGATACGATAACCCACAATTCGGACTCTGTAGACGTCCCCGAACGCCCCGGGAGGGATGAGTCCCCCGTTCCGTTCATCTTGGGCTCACTACAGTTCAGGACTCAAATGTCACGGTTCTTAATATGAACCAAAGAGTCCAAATCCGGCAAATCGTTTTGAGAAAACAGATTTTTTTGAAAGAAGTGCCAAACATGGACTGCTTTGCCAGATACAGAGTCGCCACCTAAATATTTTATTTTTGGAAAATTTAGGAAACCCTGACTCGTGCCTAAGGCCACGTGTCCGTCATCACCAAAGTTGCCTCGGCTCGGTAACTTGGGTACGATTGGGGAAGGTTACTTCGTGAGCACCCCCGCTCGCCCGATCAAAGATTGGCCTCTACTAACCATGATATCAAGTTTTGAAAACATTATGTGTTCTCATTCCGATTATTAGCCTAAATTTACTATGTGATGCGCACAGCATACAAGTATAGACCAGGTCGCCTGAATTGGAACAAAACATTTCATGTTTGTTTTTGAAAGTGGTTTGCTACTTGCAAGTAGGCTTAAAATGCGGATTTTGCCACCCTCGGGTGGGCTTAGAAAAGATGGTTTTGCCACTATCCGTCGAAGCGATCGATCTGTGGCATCTTGAATCTATCCGGCAGCGTCACAGCCACATCGGTATATCCGTCCTAGATATCCGGGATAGCTTTTACCCCCTGGGATTTTTTGAATAGCTTCTCGAGCTTGCTCAATTTCAGCACTGTAGGGTCTACTTCGAACTCGAAGGGAGAGTCCGGGTGGTTGACGGGTGTATGTACTTTGGATGATTGAGGTGGAAGCGTGGGCGGAGCTGGCCCCGTTGGAAGGTCTGTGTCCTCCTGGATGTTCTAGACATTCAGCAAGGTGTTTTGGATGTTTGGCAGGACATTCTGGGTGGTTGGTGTCTGCTCGGGTATTGGGATCCCTGGTGGGGGAGGATTCGGATGTGAGGCTGATGCTCCAGCTTGCTGCTGTAGCCGAGTAATTAGCTCCGCCTGCTGGGCCATGATTGTGGCCTGCTGTTTAGAGAACTCTGCTTGGCGAACAGCATCCTCCTGCATTTGCTTCATACTCTCTTGGAGTTGGCGCATCATTTCTTCCATTCCGGCCATATTCTGCTGATCTTGCTGACTGACTGGTATGTGTATTTCTATGGCAGAAACTGAGACCTCAGCCCGACTGTTCGCTGCTAGGGTAGACCACTGCTCTGGTAACCTCTGTTCAGACACACTGCGCTTTCTCGGCCTTCTTCTGACAACCGGGGGTAGAGAATGGAACACTGGCTGTCCGTCAACCAGATCCTCAGATCGATTGAGCCGACAACCTCTTGTCCAAAGTGCTTGGGGAATATCTACTGGGTCGGAAGCAATTGTGCTAAAACTGCCCTAGCAAAAGATAAATAAAGAAATAAATAACCAGATAAACGAACAGCATAACAGCTTAAAATAAATACACAACACACAGCTGGACATAACAACACACGGTCGATAAGCTGAATACACACTGTCCTCAAATACTGATCACTATCCCTGAATTACTGTCCCCGAAAACTGAATCTGATACCCGCAGATAACTGATTCTCAAATACTGACTGATGCCCGCAGGCCTGATGCCCAAACTCATAAACTGATATATGCATTTCCCTGTAGAGACGCACTCTAAAAGCACATAACAGATAAGTGAGAGCCAAAACACCCCTATGTTGGGGTAGGATTTCCCTGTCCTATTTTGTTAGGAGCTAGGGTTTCACTACGCACGCAGCGGTTTCAAACAACCTATATCGGGTAAGCAACCTGTCCTAGCTTGAAATGGTCACTATGGATTCCGAATATGCACTAGGTCGAATGGTCAAAAGGGTGCCCCGGTAAAACCGGGGTTTGTGTTCCCATACTGGCAGAGCCCGTAACCGGTAAGCCTTATGGCACGCAGCCTCTGGCAAACCGCTCAGGAATAGCAGATGGCAAACACGGTGTCCTAAGCGCACCAATGCAAATGCAATGTAAAGAAACACACAAGTATAGTCAAAACCAGATATCATGGGTTCGAGTCAAGTTCTCTAAATCCCCAGCAGAGTCGCCAGAAACTGTAGACGTCCCCGAACGCCCCGGGAGGGATGAGTCCCCCGTTCCATTTATCTTGGGCTCACTACAGTTCAGGACTCAAATGTCAAGGTTCTTAATCTGAACCAAAGAGTCCAAATCCGGCAAATCGTTTTGAGAAAACAGATTTTTTTGAAAGAAGTGCCAAACATGGACTGCTTTGCCAGATACAGAGTCGCCACCTAAATATTTTATTTTTGGAAAATTTAGGAAACCCTGACTCGTGCCTAAGGCCATGTGTCCGTCATCACCAAAGTTGCCTCGGCTCGGGAACTTGGGTACGATTGGGGAAGGTTACTTCGTGAGCACCCCCGCTCGCCCGATCAAAGATGCCCTCTACTAACCATGATATCAAGTTTTGAAAACATTATGTGTTCTTATTCCGGTTATTAGCCTAGATTTACTATGTGATGCGCACAGCATACAAGTATAGACCAGGTCGCCTGAATTGGAACAAAACATTTCATGTTTGTTTTTGAAAGTGGTTTGCTACTCGCAAGTAGGCTTAAAATGCGGATTTTGCCACCCTCGGGTGGGCTTAGAAAAGATGGTTTTGCCACTATCTAGTGGGCTTAAGACTCACAGTTGATGATTTGTCCCAATCCAAATAACCCAACCTTCACCCACAGGTATTCAGGCAGTTATATCACATAAGCAAATAGCCTCATGGTAAGCATGCTATCATGGCAGTCACTTACACACATGCAAGGATGCTAAAGCATAAAAACTTACCGAGTACTCCAAGCCAAAATAGAAGCTTATTAGAAATCATGCATGATCCTAACTATACAGAAATGCCTAATGCAACACATGCAAAAATGCAACTATAGCAGGCTCGGCTATTCTAAACATGGCATATGGAATGCTACAGCTAACGTGTATTCAACTCGGAATTGAAATACAAATGCAGTTAGTATGATGCGCCAAGCCCGGTGCATGCAAAACAGATGAATGGATGCAAACATGCTATCATACTGTATGCTAATTGAAACATGCCCTAATCTAACCATCATAAGCTGGTAAATAAAAGGGAGAGAAAGACGTGGGGTTGGAAGACATACATCACACGCACGCACACTTATTACAGTTGTGCCCTCACTCGGAAGGTCCGAATAAATAATACAGTCCCGAATAAATAATACAGTCCGAATAAGTACAAAACCCTAATTAATTAACAAATTAATCTAGGAAAGCAGTAAATTTAGCATGCAAGCTGGGGACTGCCTCGACTCTGCTCCGGGTGATGAATGATGCATGTTTGAGTCGCTTGGCGCGGAAATCCATCGTGATGCCCCGATTAGCCTCTGTTTACAATTAAGCCCGGAATGTTGCGCGAAGCCCCAAACGATTGCCGGTTTGATTTGCTGCAACAGAGAACAAGAAAGGGGCATGGCAATGTATTTTCACATATGTATGCTTGACTACTCTTCAGGGAGTGTAGTCTTCGATCCTCGTGCCATCAATCGCGCATCTCGATGCATGATGGCCGAGGAGTCGAATTGCACGACTCAATATGGAATGAATGCACATGAAAACATAACAAGGCCTAGACTCCATCATGGATAATCCGGAGTGTCGGCGACAGGGAATTGAGACACATTCCGTCACTCAAAGTACGAAACGTCCCTCGTTTCCCGTGCTCGGGCTAACTCCTACCCCAAACACAATGCAATATGCATGACATGCATGAATGCAACTAATATACAACCTAGCATACACAATGCTATGAAATGGCATACACAATGTTTGATGTAACACGTCATACACAATGTTCTAACATGCAACCTAGCATACGCAATGCTATGAAATGAAATGGCATACGCAATGCATGATGGACTTACACCAACATGAGTGGACCTCAGCCACACTCACATCAGTGGCCATAAGATGAAAATGAGACACTCGAAATGCGTGCATGCATGCACGCAAACCGAGGACCGACCCTAAGGCACAAATGCCACTCTAACAAGGCATGGCAAGGCATGAAATATGGCATACAGAACATGCAAATTCCAGCACTGAAATGTGATGCAAAATGGCCCCGAAACATGGAAACATGGCACCCGATGCTTAGAACGGTCCCGAAACACAAGACTAGGCACATGCATTGGCCTATAGCTATACAAAGCATACATTATTTGATCATGAAGCATAAAGACAGAACCAAGGCAGTCCCAAAACATGAACATTTCTAGTTCAAAGCATGGCCAAAAGATGCTAGCAAGATGGCCTAACATAGCATGCAATTTTGACTAGCAAACATGAGTTACATGGCATGTACATGAAGCAAGTGAGATCTCATCAAACCAGAAAAAATCAGTGAACAAAACATGCCAAAATATGCCCAAATAAACATGGAAATGCAGCCAACACATGCACAAATGAGAGGCTCCTTTGGAAGGGCATACAAGGGGTTATTAAGCACATGCAAGATAGACATGAAGCATGACCAAAAAAACTCTGGAAATCAAATATGGTAGTCCCAAAACTCACCAAATTGACCCTGAAATATGACTTCAAAGCATGCAAGATAGGGTCTCTTTGGAAGGCCAAAATGACCACCAAACAAGTCAAGGTGAGAGGGGGGTCACCCCCCTCTGATTTGGAGGCTCAAAATAGTGTGATAGCCACTGAAAATCCACTGGATTTCAGTGGCTAGAAGGCCAAACAAAGCATGCAACAAGAGCTTAGGTGTAAGGCTCAAAATAAGAGGGAATCAAGCATACAATGAAGCATGTGATCTCAAATAAGAAAATGCCCTTAATCAAACATGAAGATGATGTCAAAACAAGACTTTTTCCAGTTTATAACAAGTCTAAAAAATGAACACAAGTAGGGCTAATCTATCATGCAAAAATGACCCTAAAAGAGAGATTAGTGACAAGGGACAGCAGCTGGTCCCAAATAGCAAAGATCCCTTAAACAAAGTTGAAGAGGGGCTTAAAACATGGCACTTTACAGTTTATATCAAGTCTCGAAAATGAAAACAAGTGAGGCTAAATCAACATGCAAGAAAAAAGCCTAAAAGAGGGATAAAGAGGCAAGTGGTAGCAGCTGACCTCAAACAGAGGAGAGCCCTTCAACAAAGTTAAAGAGAGGCTCAAAACAAGACATTTCACAGTTTATGACCAAGTCCAAAACAGCTCACAAATAAGCCTAAAATATCATGCAAAAATAGGCCTAAAAGAGAGTTTAAACACAAAGGGTAAGGAGGAGACCTCAAACAGAGAAAGACCCTTGATCAAACATGGAGATGAGCTCAAAATATGACTATTTACAGTTCAGGTCAGAGCCCAAAAATGCAAGAAACAAAGGCTAAGAAAGCATACAAAATAGAGCCAAAAAGAGAGGGAAAAGAGACTTACCCTTGTAGCCTAAGTCTTCAACAGCTTTTGGTCCAAGAAATGGTGCTCCTAGCCTCTGGAAATGGCCTTTAAGTTGCTGGAATGGAGTGTGGAGGAGTGGTGCTATGGATTGGTGTAGAAATGGCCAAGAACCAAGGGTGTTTTGAGGGTTGGAATAGAGAGAGAGGGAGATTTGATGCAAGAGCTCCAAACAAATTTTTGTAACCCTTGAAAATGAGCTGGGGGGGGCTGGTTTTATAGAGGAGAGGAGTGGAGAAAAGGGGGGGGGGGAAATCAAATTCAAATTCCCCCCCCCCCAAAAGACCCCCCCTTGGATACAGGATCTGGGGAGGAATAGAGGGTGCAGCTGTAAGGAACCAGGTGAGAGGGTCATGGCCGGCCAGGTTCAGAGGGTTCAGGTGGCCGGCCGGCCAGGGTCAAAAGGTTCAATCACAATTAGTGGCCGGCCACCCCAAAAAGGTGGCCTCCCATGTGTGCACAACATAGCCATGTGGAGAAAAACCAGGAAATGTAACCCAGGAGAGAGAAAAACCAACTTTTTAGAGGGGTTCAAAAGGGTCAGAAAGAATTAATGGCCGGCCAATCCATATTGGTGGCCTCTCAGGTGTGTACAACACAATGGTGTGGAGGAAAGTCAGAAAAAGTGGCCCGGGGATGGAAAAAGTCAGCTTTTTAGCGAAGAAAACGGGCGATAAAGTGCGATGAAGGAATAAAGCTGGTCTTCAGAACAATTGTTGGCCTCCCACCCTTCTACGACCTTCCTAACAATGAAAATAAGGTCCCCGCCAAAAATGAACCGAAACCGATGTAAAACGAAGGTTCGGGGGCCAAAACGCGCGGCCCGGGGCCCCGAAAACAAGCTATTAGGCACCGGAAGTGGCATTCGACCACGAAGTTGATCTCTCGGACCACAGTGTCCCTCAAAGGGAGGAAATAAGGTGTATGCCAAAAATCGGAGCAAATGGAGGTGGTTAAGCGGTCCCGAATCGAGGCACACGGCCGACGGCTCCGAAAAACCGGAAACTGGGCTCCAAACGGAAAAAATGGCCTACGACCACGAAACGTAGCCTACGGCCACTGAGAGATGATCTACGAGACCTCTCCCTCCCTTCGGAAGAGAAAACGGAGAAAACGGGGCCTGGTTCGCAAACCGAGGCAAGGCACAAAAGAGTCCGGAAGTCCGGAGGCAAGGCTTGCAGCCGAGACTCCGCAACCTCAGAACGAGCACAATATGCAACATCACCGAGCGCTCAATTGGTGACGCCTAAGTCTTAAGGTCGGTCAAAAATGGGGTGTCTACAGACTCCCGTAGTTTTGAATTTGATTTCACAAGTGTAATGTGAAATAGATTAAACAAATGAGAATCCAAATTTGACAAATCTTAGAAAATCCATTTATCATCATAGATGCCAGAAATGGACTGCATTGCCAGATTTCAGAGTCGCCATCTAAATATTTTTGAAAAATTTTAAAAACCCATGACTCGTGCCAAAGGCCACTTGTCTGTCATAACAAAAGTGTCTTGGCTCGGGAACTTAGGTATGAGAAGGGAAGGTCATGAATTGAGCATCCCACTCATCCGATCAAAGATCAGCTTTTACTAATCATGATGTGATTTTTATGTACATTATATGCTCTTGTTCTGATTATTATGCTAACATCTATGTGAGGCACGTAAGTATAGACTAAGTCACATACTTTGGAATGCTTTGATTTCATATTTGTTTGAAAATAGTTTTAAATATGTGTTACTTGAAAAAATAAGCTCATATATACATTAATCAAAATCGTTCCAACTTTAACCAAATTAGCCTTCATCTACCGGCATTCAAAGAGGTATATCAAATAAGAACTTAGTCTCATGGTAAATATGCTTGATATGGCAACACAAACATACATGCAATATGCTAAAGCAAGAAATGCTCACCTAGTACTCAACCAAGGCAAGCCAAAATAGAAGATAATAGTTAGAAAAATGCATGCTCTAATATATAAGTGACTAATGCAATACATACAAAATGTAACTATTAGGTTTGGTTTATTAACATGATATATGGCTCAACTCAAAGCATACGATAGTGCACGTATTCAAGTAAGTAGGAAATGACAATAATGTTAGAATGATGAACCGAACCTGATGCATGCAAAAATGGATATTTACACATGGTAATGATATGAAACCAAAATATGATACTACATGCAACCATCGCAAGCAAGTAAATAAAAGAGAGAAAGAAAAAGGGTTAGAAGACATACATAATATTACAAGTGTTACAAATTTGCCCTCGCACAAGAGGGTCCGAATAAAATGTCCTAATTAAACTAAATATTACAATACCAAATAAATGAATTAACGATATTAACTAATTATTACATATTCGAATGAAATCAACTAATTGATTTACAACATTCTAATTATTAAATCACCAATTTTAAGGACTCGAACGGGAAGCGAGGACCCACGCACACACAACCAAGAACATCCTCCCGGAAACCTCTCTATTTGCAGCTAGATTCTGTTCTGTTTGGAGTCAGAAAATAATTCTGTTTTTGCCTCAGCTTCTACTCTGTTCTGCCAAAAAAGTACCACTGCCTGTACAAAATGATGGCCGATCGGCCTTGGAAAGTGGTTAGCCGGATAGAGTGGTAACCGGCCGGCCACAGCTTTTGGAAACTGCCTTGCTGCCATAGAGTCAAAATAGAGCAAAACAGATTGTTTCCAGGAGTTGTTTATCCTCTATGCCCTTCCTTATCATAAAGATGATCAACGGAGGAGTAGATTCGATTCACAAATCATCAATTGTTGCAAATTTGTTGCATGATGATCTATGAATCAATGGGACAAAAGCTCAACAAATGGAAATGAAAGACTAACAACACCTCCTCCCTATCATGGAGTTACCTTAAGGGAAGGAGTGGACATTATTCCTTGAATCATTGAACATCACTAAAGAGTATGTAATGAATCAAGACGCAATAGGTTCAATATAACATCCGATTGAACCAAACTCAATTTTATTTCCTTTTTTATCCTTTACATTACCTCGCCATTTCTTATCTTTTCTTTATTTTTGTCCAAAAGTGTAAATTACGTCCACTAAGTCCAAAAAGCGATAAAGGGTGGTGTGGTGTGAATAAATTAGGTTTAGAGTTTAGCTTGCTTTTACATGAAACAAGAAATGATATTATGTAGGAGGGTATATGGTATAAATATAGAATATTTCTATACGGTCCGGATCGGTTTCAATCTAGAACCGTGGGGTTTAATCCGGAACCAATCGGTAACCTACAGATTTGTAAATTTCCAATCTGGAATCGAACTATGGATTCAAAAAACCAATCCAAACCTACCGGATTGGATTGGACCGGATCGGATTACGGATTATACGGATTGTTTGCTCAGCCCTAATATTAGGCATGTTTAAAAACTAGTTAAAATAGTTTAAAAAATAAAAAAATTATTACTAAAAATTTAATTATATTTTTCATTTTTTATACATTTTTTTTGTAAAAAATTAATTAAAATAATTAATTTCCAAAACAATTATTTATTTTGCATTACCTAACTTTGGTGCATTCTGAAAAACTATTTCAACTATTGACAAATGCTAATAAGTGCCTTGGCAATATTGTTTTAGCTTTAATATTTGTGTAAAAAAATATTTAAAAAATTAAAAATATAACTTTTTTGAATTCAATGAAATGTATTTTGAAATTTATAAAAAAAAGTGCTTTCTATTTGAACCAAACTTATTTTAATTGAGTAATTAAATTGAACAGTACTGTTGGGCCATAGTAGCCTCATTTATAGAACTCATTTTGATAATCTAAATCGTTTATCTTGTACAACATTAGAAGATTATGTGTCCAAAAAATTATGTTCGTTGAATAATCATAATTACAATTAAACTACATTATTTTTAAAAAATGCATAACAAATATAATTTTTAAAAATCTACCATTTATTATTTTAAAATACTTATAATAAAATACGAAATCAATAAATTTGATATTGTTGGTTTTTTTGGCTTTTGAGGGTTAATATTGTAATTTTAAGCGTGCTAACCAGGATCAATCAGTCCTTACAGATTATTAATTGCCAACCAATTATCAAACGATTGTGTTTTAGTTCTCTCAGCCTCAATGAAGAGGATTTTTACTGTTGGCTTGTTTAGGAAAATTTAGTAAATAACAATTAAGTGAAGAATAATTTTAGAATTTCATTAAGTAAAATGAAAAACTTACAATGATCTAACCCAGCCTCGTAGAGGTTTACAGCAACAAGCTATTTGAAACTACTCCTATGAATGAAGTGCAGTACAGGAATTTGAAGTACAGAAATGTAAAGAACTGTAATAACTGGAAGGGAAAACAAAGTAAATAAAACTGATTTTTTAATCTGAGTCTGGATCCCTCACTCGAGGGCCTTCTTTGTTATTTATACTTCTTAATGATAACCATCAAAGTGGGCTTCTAACCGTCGAAATGTCTTTCCATGATTGCTAAACATGCTCTTTCACAGTCAGTCCCACTATGCCACCTTTGCAGTTAGGCTTCTCTCTTGATTTTGAATTTGAACTTTGTGAGTAACCGTTAGGCCACATCACCTTATATCCCTCGATCGTTCCAGTGCTACGCAGACCCTTTATTATCAATACGGGCTGACACATGTCTGACTATAGTTGGCAACTTGTATTAACTCCCCAAATTGCCCTCTTCATGCCATGTGTTAAATTGTGATTGGCTTTTACAAATTATACAGCCAACATTACCCTCCGCACTAATATACCCAATACTTGGTAATATTAGTGAATCAAGGCACTTTACCCACGTCCTAGGACGTGCATAGACTTTGCATCTTCTTAGAACTGCAACCGACGTCCATCATTGTAATGTTTGTACTGTATTAAATTCTCTTCTACGCCTTGAACATTTCCCACTATCTAAGCATTTGAAAAGACTGATACAATTCTCATTGATCGAGCATACGAGATGTCTATGGAAGATGATTATAGGCCTCGAAAGAATCTTAATGCATTTATTGATTACACCTATCTGCCTCCATTTATGCAAGTTATGGAAGCTTTTGCAACATACTAACCTCTAGACCTGACGCTTACGAACTCTTAGATCAAGCATTTGCAAAAATGGATCTTGGAAACTCTTCGTCTGCCCCATCATCTTCTGTATAGGATACAACTGCTTCTTCCTCTACCCCACCAACCTCTGCATGGGACACAACTGTACTTTCTTCCTCTAGGTCTACTGGCTGGGGAAGCTGGCTAGAACCTAATGAATCTAAGCTAAGAGAGTGAATTCACCATCGGTTCGTCGAATTCGTTGTCCATCCCTCCTTTTGCTCGAAGCTCGGTGGTTTACCCCTATGCATCCATCGATCACCGACGCAGTTTGGAGGACAACTTACTTGTAGCATAGTACACATCTTCCATGCCTACAAAGATAGTGCGAGCAACTCCTTGTCCAGAGGAAGCACAAGGATACAACCCATCATTCTTAGCCAAGAAGGCAAAATTTTGCTCTTTTGACTAGCTTGAATGTGTGAATAACCCCCAGTTCCCTTCTTCCTTTAGGATGGACCCTCCTGCGCCTTCTCTTCCTTAAAACCCTCACTGGATGGAAGAACTGAAACTTACTCTCTTTGAGAATCAGCTTCTTCCTTCCTACCAACCTCCAGATCTTCCCACTATATTTAAGCGATACCAAGCTCAACTTTCACTTGCAGCCTTTTCTCACTTGCTCTTAAATGTTCTTGGAGGTGATATTCCTTTTAAGAACTTTCGATGGGCTTGTAACATTATGACACGGGGTCATGTCCTCAACCCCATTGCTCAAGCAGAACTTCAAATGTTTTTGGATCAACTCCCACTTCTTCTCCATTGGTACCAAACTTCTTTGGCTACCACTCAATCTTTGGACAAAATCTCGGCCCATCAAATTCAAACCTAGTACGAAGCAGAGAATCTTATCGACGAATATAATGACTTTAAGAATAAAGATTCTGCATACTGGGATGATCTAGATATGGATGAGATGGAACAAGGATTGAAGGAAATGGAGTTCGAAATGAAAGCTGAACAATTTTTCCATCAAATAAGAACATATCAGCTATAGCAACCCAGCATGGATAGGATAGAGGACGGAATAAAAAAGGAACATAAATTCATTGACCACTGTTAGAGCAAATTTCATGACTTGGTTATTCTTTCTATTCCTTATTTTTATGAAATTGAGTTTGTAGCCAGGAAGGCTTTCTAATGTAATTATTTTCATATCAATAAAGCTAGATTTTTCTTTCTTTATTCGGCATGGTCTGGTTTTATATTCTAATTACATACTTGTAACCATTCTATGCGCCCAAAGCAAACAAAATTAGAGCTTCGAATTTACCAATTTTGTCTTTTGAAACCTGATTTGAACATTTCCAATGGAATACTGGAAACCTAATTTAAATTTCTCCAACATATGGAGTATAATTGACAATCTTTTCCTTAGGTCTTCTCATTCCAATCATATGGTTAACACAATCAACATCTTTGAATTAACTATCTTTGTTTCGAAAAAACAGTCTACGTGTTTCGAAGTATGGAAACTTTCCTTAGGGATTGCACTATTTTATTCTTAAAGAGTAAGTCCCTTTGGGTTCCTTCACTGCTTAACCAAATATTGGTTTTTTGCAACTTCGAAGTCTAAAACAAACAAATTCTAGTTGCAGAGTATTTCAAAGTTTACTTCGAAGGATTTTATTTTCAACAAGAAACTTAAAAGCAAGTCTTTAATCCCCCTAAAGCAAAGAAAAATCTGAGCATTCTTGTACACTTAGGTATGAAACGTGCTTCGAAGTCAACTACCTGCTTTCGAAGCCCTAGCTAGATGTTTGTCATCTGGCTTTGGAGCCAAACCTTGGCTTCGAAGCCAAATATTTGATTTCGAAGCCAATCTAAGTGTTTGAGATACGTTTCCCTCCCAAACGATCACTCTTGAGAGAAACTTTTCATATCCGTACCTTCAATACTTCTTATGAATTTTTCCCATTTAAACTGATTGGGCATCTTTCGGACAGAAAGGTTTAAAAACCCTTTCTTTTCGTGCTTTTAATTTACTTGTTCGCTCAACACACAAACCCTTCATTTTTATTGATCTCTCATCTTCTTTACCCTTTTTCTTAGCTTCGTCCTCTGAAAAATTCTGTCAATGGCTTCTTTCTCCTTGAAGATACCAGTCGTGGAGTGCGTGAGTCCATCCGTAGCTTTAAAGAGGATCATTGCTAAAGTGTGTGAGAAATACAAAGCTGGCAAGAAAAGTGTTATCGATGGGTGCATTTTCATCCCCCATCACCATGAGCAACAGGAATATGTGCTTGGCCTATTTATAAAAAGGCCCCTCCTTAGCTTCCAGCTATGTACCCGCGTTTGGAGGACCACTGCCTCCTTTATGAAAGCGGTCTTGATTAGGGAAGCTGGAGAGTGAATCGACCCCAAATCTGCTGGCCCATAGTAAGACCAGAATGGAATGAATGTTATGATCGGGTCGTCCCCGCTAGAACACTGGATCTCCAGGAACTTTGCCTCTTCGATGCCCTTCAACTATCCAGGTTCACTATTTTCAGAGGACCCATTTTTAATATTTGCTGCTCTTTGTTTTTGGAATTTTGCTTTCAATTTCTTCTAATTTAAATGTGATATGATGGCCCCTACTATCCTTGACATCTGCCATCTGTTAGGGTTATCCCCTATTGGTACTCCCTTTGGTCCAGACTACCCTGACCTCAACATCTCTTTTTCTCTTCCCCCTTTGAACTCATCCTATAATGACTTTGTCAAGGCTGAGAACAAAAACGAAGGCCCTGTGACTAATAGGAAATTCTTTTCTTTTTTATTGTATTGGCTTTGCAAATTCCTTTTCTGTACTTTTTCTCAGAAGATTATGTCTGAGTTTGCCCCTCTTGCCAAAGCCTTTGTTTTGCATAAAAATGTGGCCTTAGCTCCATATGTTTTGGGCCATGTCTACAGAGATTGTTCTCTCTTTTGTGAAAAACCCATGGATGCCAATCAAGGAGGCCCATTTTGGATACTCCACCCCTGGCTTTTTGTATACTTCACTGATTTGCGCTCTAAATGTCTAAAGTTTTTAATGCCAAACCCTACCAACTTATGGCATGAAGTTAGTCAATGTCTCTCTTTATCCTTCCAACTTTGCCTTCTACTTTTCTTTTTTTCACCACCTCCCAGCTTCCCCGTCTTCTCATACCTTCTTCTATCCCTTCGAAGCCAATATTGGCCCAGCTTGGTTGAGAACCTTTTTGAGCGATAGGTCCTGCTCTAGTCCTCAACACAAAAATATGTGGGCTTCTATTTTGATCCCGAGGGAGCTATTCATTAGTACTATGAACCCTAGAGCTTATAAGTGTATCTCTAAGCCCAATTGCCCTGCCCAACTTGCTAGGCAATTTGGACTCTCTCAGGGGATCCCTATCCCTCTCTGCAGTCAGTCCAACTCAAACCTTGCAAGTAGAGAACTGAAAGTTCCAAGATCCATATTAGAAGAGGCAACCTCCAAGTTTATCCAAGACTTAATTGATTTTGAATACATACCCTTCACTTCCTAAAGCAATACACTGAAAAGGTACCAGAATTGGTGGATGACCAATATGGAGGTGCACTTGGCCATTTTTCCTCAAGATCTATTAGTGGTACTAGATGTGTCTCAAGCCAAGTCCAAGGGGACTGGAGTTATTACCTTTCTCCACTGCTCATGCTACCCCAGCTCTTACTCCTGCTACCACAAAGACTGCTCCTGCTGCCTCACCTTTTCCTAGAGTCACTAGAGCTGCTTCGAAGAAAGGTACGCACTGCTGCTTCCTTTTTTTTCTTTTCCTTTATGATGCTTTTACTTTTTACTTATAGTTCATTCTTTAGTGTAAGTGCCTCACAGGAAGACTCTCCTCAAAGAGTTCAAGCTTTAAATCTCCTTAAGAGCAAGCAGCAACAACAAAGGAAAAGAAAACTCTTGCTTGATCTTGAAGAGGAAGTACCTGAGGCTCACGTGGAAGAAGAGGAAACAAAGAAAGAGCATGAGGCACCATTACAAAGAAAGAAGAAAACGACGGTCTCTCCCTCTAATTTCACTGGGGATTCTATTCATGAAGCATCTGCTAAAGCAGCAGAAGTGGAACACTCCAAATAGATCATTGCATTCCGGTAGGCTGAGAAGAGGAGACAACAACAAATACTTAGGGATGAAGCTGCTGCTGCTAACGCACTTCAAAGAGAAACTGCAATGAGGCAACAAACTGCTGAACATTATACCCTTCATAGTTCTCCAACCATTGTTACCACTTCTAAAATTGGTAATTTCCTTTCATGTCTCTAGTAATTTCCCTTCACAAGTTTTTAGTAATGAAATTTAACATTGCTTCATATTTCTTATTTTGTAGCAACTGTTACTCTACCTCCTCCTTCGATAAGTGTTTCTTCAGTCTTATTTGAAGTTGAAAGACCATTAGAAATACCCTCAAAAAAGAGGAAGAAAATCGACACTAAAGTGCCTTTAAGTGTAGAGCCTATTCAAGCAATACTCCCACTTCCTAGTTATACACTTTTCACACCTTTTTTGAGGCAAAGCATTCCTATATCTTTATCCTTTGGCTTAACTCCATATCTTCCTCATCTAACCTTTAACTCAACCCACTTTACTCTCCCTACAATCCTTGTTGCTCCTTCCCCTCCTAAGGAGATCCCAATTATTACTTCATCTCCGGTGATAGCTGATTCTCCAAGAGAAGATACTGGTAGCTCACTAATTCTTTGTCCACCATCACTATCCAGCTCTAGCCCTTCTTCTCTTAACTTACTAGTGGCCAGGACTATGGAAACTACTAGGGACACTTCATCCTCCTCTCCTATCCCTATGCAACCATCTATTCCTTCCACTAGAGCCCTTTATACGCCACCAATGTCAATGGAAGAGATGGACATTTTCGAAGCTAGACTAGCTAGCCTTTTTGACATGCCTTTTATCATTCCAACAGCCAGTAATGAAACTGAGCCATTGGTTCTGGCTGACTCTCTCTTGAAAATTTTTGAGAGCTCTTCAACCATCAACAGGGCTTCCTTACCTTCACTGGACTTGGGCATCTATTTGGAGTTGCTGACATTATTATCGAGGATCCCATTCGAAGCCTTGCAAAGACCTATTATCAAGAATGGTTTCCTCCAGTGCTGCAAGGTCATTGAGCAATCTAACATGGCCATTTCAAGTCACTTGTCTCAGACAGCAGCTACCATAGATTTTTATGTCAACATCTGCCATGTTGCCAAAGCTGTAGAGGAGAAATTGTTGAGAGACCAGGAATTTGTTTCCCATATACATGCCGAGGTGTCTAAATTGAAAGAACAACATTCCTCTATCTCTCAATTTTGAACCCAACTTTTGGAGAAAAAAGCTCAATTAGAGGAAGAGTTATCAGCAGTTAACTTGGCTTTGGATCGAACTGCTACAAAACTACAAATCACCAACTAAGGGTTGGCTGATCGAAGGCAGAAGATGACTACAGCCATTCAATTGTTCCCATCCCTTAAGAGTAGAGAATCAATTATAAGGGAGCAACTAAAACATTATACTGACTTTTAGGCCAATCTATGGCTGCATGTACTTAACTCCTTATGAAATGAAATCTTATTTTATTATTTGAGTGTTTTCATGCTTCTCTTGTTTAGCATTTTCTATACTCCTTGTGTTTCCCATACAGTTGGATAATAAGGTTTCAAGTACATGCCGTTAATTTTCTTAGGGTGTACATACCCATTCAAATTTCTCAAATGGTATGCTCCCCAAGGCAAGACTCTATGAACTTGATATGGTCCTTCCCAATTAGGTGACCATTTGCCAAACTTATGGCCTTTTAATTCCTATTAGGAGTATTGTCTTCCATACCAAATCACCTTCATCAAAGCTAATGTGCTTGATTTTCTTATTATAGTTTTTCGCTACTTTCTTCTTTTGAAAAAGAATGCTATTTAATGTCAAAATTCTACCTTCATCCACATTTTTTAATTCCAAGAACATGCTCTGATGGTACTGCTCAGGAGCTAACTAATCCTGGCATCTCACCCTCAAAGACTTAATGTTAATTTCTACAAGTAACACTGCATCATGCCCATATACTAAGGCATCAAGAGTAACTCATGTACTTGATCTTAGAGAAGTCCTATATGCCTCACAATACATCCAACAACAAGTTATGCCAATCCCTAGAATTGTCTTCCACAACTCTCTGTATTCCTTTTTTCAATAACTTATTGGATAATTTTGCCTGACCATTTGCTTGTGCATAATAAGGGGTGGAATTAACAAGACTAATTCCAAATTCTGCCACGAAAGACTTTACCATCTTTCCATCAAATACAGTCCTATTATCCACTGTTATGGTCTATGGGATGCCAAACCTGTGAATCAAATCTTTAATAAACCCAATAACTTCAGTTTGGTCTACAGCCTTATATGGTTTAGCTTCGACCCACTTAGTGAAGTAGTCTGTGGCCACTAAGATGAAACAATGGTGCTTCGAAGAGGGTAGATGTATTTTCCCTATCATATCCATAGCCCAACCTCTAAATGGCCAAGGCTTCACAACTGCATGTAAATCAGTTATTGGTACATGTCTTATCATGCCATGCTTTTGGCATGCCTGGCAACTTTTAGCATACTCCATGTAATCTTTAAGGATGGTTGGCCAATAGTAGAAATGCCTTTGAAGCAACCATCTCATCTTCACACCAGACTAATGGGTACCACAAATGCCTTCATGAACTTTAGCCATGGCTGTCAATGCTTCCTTTGGCCCTAAATATTCCAATAACAATCCATCTGCTCCTTTTTGTAAAGAGCATTTCCATACACTATGTATTGCATAGATTGTAATTTGATCTTTCTACTGGCTTTCGAAGATAGGCCAGTTAGGTATTGCATTATTGGATGCTTCCAATCTTGATCTTGTAAGTCATTATGATTGACTTCTAACACCACATTCCTTTTAGTTAAAAGTGGTATTAATTTTTTATATGTTGCTTGACTTATGTTCATTTGAGTGTCATCCCTTCTCTTGAAATTCAAAGCTTTCTGAGCTACATCATTGGCTTTGTTATTCATGAATCTTGGGATATAAGTCACGTTTTCTATCTAAAACTGAGAAAGCAAATGTAATGCAATAACATAGTATGGTAACATGCTTGCACTTTGACATTTGAAAATTCTTTTCACTTGGTTGACCACCAATTAAGAATCTTCAAATATATCACCCGCATAAGCTTGTAATCCAATAAGCATTTCCAGTCCCATTATTAAAGCTTCATATTCAGCTTGATTATTGGAACAAGTAGTTCATCCACTCTAAAACTGTGTGTGGTTTTTATCCCATGTGGTGACTTAATTACAACATCAATTCCAATCAGACCATTGGCCTTTGACCCGTCAAACCACATCTGTCACGGCTCAACATTGATTATACCAAGATCGATTATCTCCTAGCTTTCCGTTTGACATGGATGATCTGCCAAAACTTGTCCTTTTACTGCCTTTTGGGGGACATTCTAGATAAAACTCTGACAAGGCCAATAGCTATTTGCCAATTCTTCCTCTCAACATTGGTCTAGATAACATATACTTAACCAAGTCTGTGGTTGTAATTACTAAAACAACATTAGGCAAAAGATAATATCTTAATTTCATTGCTGCAAAGTACAATGCAAGGCACAGCTTTCTTACAGCTGAGTATTTACATTCACAAGAATTTAAAAACCTACTAAGGTAATAAACTGCTTGCTCCTTACCTTCTTCATTGTCCTAGGCTAGGAAATCTCTCAATGAATCTTCTACTGCAGCAATGTATAACTTCAACAGTTTGTCACTCTTTGGTGGCATCAGCACTGGAGGCTTGGCCAAGTAAACTTTAATTCTTTTGAAAGCAATTTAATGCTCTGTTATCCACGTAAACTCCTCTTCATCTTTCAACCTTAACAAGGAAGAAAATACTTTAGTTTTCCCTGCAATATTAGAAATAAATCTTCGAAGAAAATTAACCTGTCCAAGGAATTTTTATACTTCTTTCTTACTTGATGAAGCCTTGGCCTCAATGATGGTTTTGGTTTTATTCTGATCAATCTGTATTTCCTTCTCGTGTACTATATAGCCCAAGAAGTTTCCAGCCGATACACCAAAAGCACATTTGAGAAGATTAAGCTTCACATTCTTTCGAAAGCTGCTTCCAAGTGAACCAAATGTTCCTCCATGGGCTGAGATTTTACTACAATGTCATCAATGTAACACTCTAAATACCCTCCAATGAGATCATGAAAGATAGTGTTCATTGCCCTTTGATATGTAGCCCCAGGATTCTTTAGGCCAAATGGCATTTTAACCTATTCGAAGGTGTCAATGTTCCCAGGACATCTGAATGCTGTCTTATGGACATCCTCCTCTGCAATGCAGATTTGGTTGTAACCAGAATGCCCATCCATCATAGATAAAATCTTGTGCCCTGCTAAACTATCCACCAATAAGTCTACTATGGGCATGGGGTACTCATCTTTTGGAGTTGCTAAATTCAGGTTTCTAAAATCAATGCATACCCTCATTTTACCATTCTTTTTAACCACAGGCACAATATTGGATAGCCATTCAACATATCTGGCTGTTCTAATAAAGCTTTCCTTAAGGAGCCTAAGAATTTTCTCCTTGATCTTCTGAATCACTTCAGGACTCATCCTTCTTGGCTTCTGCTTGTATGGCTTGAAATTAGGCTTCATAGGGAGCTTATGTTCCACTAATGACCTATCCAATCCTAGCAGTTCATTATAAGATCATGCCAAACAATCTTTATATCTCTTTAAGACCATCAATAACTGGTCCTTGTCAAGAGCACTCAACCAAGCACTGATATAAGTGGGTTGCTGTGCAGAACCTTCCTCTAAATTAACTTCTTCTAAGGGGTCTTGTATTTGAGAACTCACTAATGCTTCTCTTTTGATTTCTTCTACCTTCGAAGCAATTTCTTTGCTTTATTCTGCTCCCACTTTTTCTGATTCAACATCTTTGCATTCTTCCTCATAGACAAAGTTTGTCCATAAGGCTTCTTCTTCCTGTATTTCCTGGACTTTTGTTTCGATGTCCAATACACAGTATTTATCAAAGGTTAAAGGCCTGACTTGTTGTTGTTCCTGCTTACAGCCAACTACCATGGCTTTCTTTTCTTGTTCCTGAACTTTTTGGACTATTGATTTCAAGTCTAATGCTGAAAACTTGACTAAAGCCAAGGGTCTGGCTTCTTGGGTTTCATCTTCTTGCTTACAATCAGGCATCATTATCATCTTTGATGATGAATTCTTCATCAGCACTCTCATGTACTAAGTGCTTCAGGTGTGCTACTTCCTCATCAGCCGTCACTTCGGCTGAACCATCAGGTTTTCTTAATATACTGAGTGATGTCACTCCTTCAGTATACAACTTGGCTTCTGCAAAGTCAGCACAAGTGACAAAGGATTGAGGGTCTGTATTAATCTCTTCTGTCTCTCCATTGCATAAGGCCATCATTATCTTCTGATGTAGAGAGGAAGACACACATTTGTTGGTGTGAATCCAATCCCTGCCAAGTAAAGCATTATACTTAGCATTACTATCAACAACAAAGAATGCTGTCATGCAATCTCTGGTTCCCACACTCAGGTTGATGGACAAAATACCTTGAGCCATCTGCTTATCCCCAGCAAAACCAACAATGGTTGTACTGGTTGGGATTAATCTGGGGTTCCTTTTTCCCAGTTTCTTCAAAGAGGATTTCGAAGGCAGGTTCACTGCTACCCCATTATCCACCAATACCCTATTCATTTGTATCCCATCGAAAAACTCCTTGATATATAAGGGCTTGACATGCTGTGTCATGGATGTTGTAGGATACTCAAAAGGATATGAGAGATTAATACTCACTTCCTCACTCTCGTCCTCAGTTTCCATTGGTGTGGCCACTTCAGATTCATCTTGAACCATGCTAACCTGTGAATCTTCACTAGAAACTGGAATAAGGTCAATCTCCTGACCTTCTTGGTTTTCATTTTCAGCTTGGAACTCCTGTGGTAGTATATGCACCATATTCACTGACATTGGAGGAAATGAGCCAAACTGAACTACTGGATGAACTTGCTTCTTTTCTAGGCTAACTTGTTCTGTTATTTCAGAAGCATCTTCCATGCTGCATTCTAGCACTTCAGTACTAGTGACTTCCTTCGAATGGTCTGTTCCTACTGGTTTTCAACCAAAAATGTCTGTTCAACCATGAAGGCTTCAAACATCTCTCCTCAACCATTTCTTTCCTTTAGCCTAGGTCTACTTCTCCTTCTGTCTCACTATCACTTTCCATCAAGGCCTTTTCAAGACCTGCTAAGCTGGATCTTTCTATGGCTTTCAGTTTAGAGTTAACTTTAACCAACTGCTCTTTGTTGAAACTTCTTTTGTTCTGAGGAGTCAATTTTGGACTATGATCCAATTTAAGACTTTCTCTTTCCTCTGTCTGGCCTTTTGGCTGGGCCAATGAAGAACTCTCTCCACTTTCCTTCAGATCCTTTTGGTACTGAGTGTACCTTTGCTGGATCTTTCTCCTTTGAGACCTAGAAATTACTGGAACCATATTTGGTTCCTTTGTTTTTGGGTGCTTTAGTAACACCCAATTATTTGGAGCCATCAAGGGAGGTTTAACCATTCTACCCTGGTCTCCAACAACACTTCTCTGGGTAGGCATTTCCTTATGCTTGTTATGCATGACAAACCAATCTGGAACCCCAGGTACCCATGAACTCACTAGTTCAGTTGCTGAATTAGCTCTTTCTGCCTTCGAAGCCAGCTTCAAAGCTTTCTGTGAAGGCCACTGCTTGGCCCTGATCCCTTGTCTTGAGCCTAATTCAGGTCTTCTGTCAGGGTGGTTACCTTCCATCTTGTTTGAGGCTGATCTAGGAGGTTGATCTCTAACTCTAATCCCATAACTTTAGCCCATTTCAGGCCTCCTCTCAAGGTGATTTCCCTCCATCCTGTAGTAGTTGGGTAGTCTGAACTTATGCAGAGGTCTCTTACCCTTGGAATGCACTCTAGGGGTTCGTGGTCCAACCAAGAATGGCTGCTGTCTGGAACTAATTGGGTATGGCCTATTGTTGTAAGTACTGGTTGGTTTAGGACGTCTCTACACATCTTTGTAATACTGTTTTCCATTAATTGGGAGACCTTTCAACCATTTGTAACTTAACCTGCATCTGGGACATATCCTTTGCATGACAGCTGCTTCTAGAGAGTCATCATCCAGTGCCTCCTCCCTAGAGTCCTCCTTTTGGTCCGCAAAGCTCTGTCCATCTGCTGGTGAACTTCTGATATCTTTCTTGGAAGCAGTCTGACTGGAAACATGCATCTGCACATTAACCTCATCCAATTCCTTCAAGGATAGGTTTTGAAGTCAGACACACTAACATTGGCTATAACTTCCCCAATCTCTGGGAATGGGTTAGTGTCAATCCCCATAACTTTCTCTACTTTGGCTTTGAACTTTAAACTCCCCTTTCGAATCTGTTCTTGGATCTTGTCCTGAAAAATAATACAGCTTTTAGTTGAGTGGAACCGAGAATTATGCCATTTACAATACATTTTCCCTTTAAGTTCTTCTGGAGAAGGAATTTTAACTTCCTTTGGTAACTTTAAGAAATTTGCTGCAAGCAAATGATCAAAAATGTCATCTGCCTTTATTAAATCGAAAGATTATTTCCTATGAAGGTCTTTCTTTTTAAACTGCTGGTCTATTGTAGTATCCTTATGAATTAACACCTAATAGGTCATAGTCTCTTTCCCTACGATCTTTGCTGCATCAATCTCGTAATTAGGGTCTCTATAATAAGTCTTATATGATGCATTACTTCGACCTTATTCTTCCTGAAGTAATGATTCATATCTAGACACCTTATAGGTTAATTCCACTAAGTCTTGAAACTTAGTTGAGTCGAACTTCTTTCAAAGCCTTAACTCTAAACCATTTTGAGCCAATCTCACAAATTCAGGCTCTGGTAAAATGACCCTACACTTGTTTCGTGCTCTTTTGAATCTGGCAATAAATTGAACGGCCTTCTCATCAGGCCTTTGACTCAACCTTGCCAAGTCTGCCATAGAAACTTCTGACTCCATTTGGAAAATTTGGGCATGAAATGCCTCCTTCATTTCCTGTCAAGTTTGGATAGAGCCAGGTGTAAGGTTGATATACTATACAAAAGCTGCCCCAATTAGAGAATTTGGAAAAAGTCTTAACTTCATGTAATCATTATTGGTAAATTCACCACATTGGGCTACGAACCTAGCAATGTGTTCTACTGTTGACTGGTTTCCATTCCCATAAAAGAGAGCAAAGTCTGGTATTCTAAACCTCTTTGGGTATTCATGCACCCTATCCACCCATTCTGGGTATGGCTTCCTATACACAGGAGTTTGAACCCCTCGAGCCATACGTCCACACATTTCTCTGACAATATCAGCAATGTGGTCCCTAGGAATCATATTTTGTGCTTGTTGGACTACCACTGGAGGAACAAACACAGGATTTGGTGGAAACCCTTGTGCCTGAGGTCCTCTTAGTCCATAGGGAGGTATATTTGGGGCTGGTTGTCCCTGTGGTACTGGCTGTTGTTGTCACGCCCAAAATTTGGACAATTAAATATTAAATTAGGACTAAATCCCAATCAACATTCCATCATCCAAATCCTAGGGGTGAAACAAAAAAAACTAAACGCCAACCAAACCATCCACCATAATTTCATAACTAACCAATACCTCAACATTAAGGTAGCAACAACTAGTCAAAACAACTTAAATAATGTACGGTTACAAACCATGTCAAATCATTCCAATACTAAAGTCATAAAAAAAAATAATAAATACATAAACTAATATCAACCCTAAGCTCAAGAAAATAAAAGAAGTCCAAACGACATGTCTTACGATCATAGTTATTTCTTGTCACCACCATAGCCTCAACTAATCCTGCAAAGGAAGCTCAGCTGCACTCAAACAGAACGCACCCGAGTTGCCAAGAGACAAAACGGGTCAGTATACAGATATACTAGTATGAGTACAAGATTCAACACCCACGTGTCCACCAGACACAAACAAAAATATATTAAATTCTTATTACGGGACAAGACAAGTAGTTCCAATCGCACCGAGACGAATGAGTAGTTTCTCGAGATACGGTGGCATTTAGTTTCTTATCCATACACAACGAAATATAAATTGATTATAAAATAATCAAAATAGAAATAAAAATATGGTGGGTCAGCCCTGCCCTGCATAAAAAAATTAGTAAGACCCACCATCCTGCAAAAAAAAATAAAGTTAGTATAATTTAATCATAAGTAACTTACTGAAGAAGTATAAAAATGTACCGTTTTATGCTTAAATAATTCGAATTAACCAAAACTCAAAGAATGAAAGTTGTACAGAATCAAATTTCCTAAAATGCATTACAAAAGAATTTAACAGAAACTCAACAGGTTGAGAGAAAAACTTGATAGAAAAATCTAGACGGAATTCAATCGAAAAATCTGAAGCTGAAAACGAACAAAAACTGCCTAAGATGATTTTTTTCGGAAAAGTTTTAAAACACGAAAAGTGTGCAGAATAATGTTTACTTCAGTTTACGTCCGTTAAACCAATAAAAAATGATACAATCGTTTCGTTGTTAAACAGCCTCTAAACTGCATTGCTAAAATGAATCAAACTACAATAACCAAGATCATCCGATTATAAGTTCTAATCGATCTTTTTAATAAAAGTTAAAACACAAAAGTTGTCTAGAATCACGTATACATACCTCTGCTCAAATTTCATAATTTATCGAGGTCATTTACTATTTTTCAACATGTACAAATCAATACAATTCACACTATAACAATAAACTCATAATTAAATTCTTTGTACCTTAACTCCATCACTTTGGCCCTCCACTTCCGGCCTACACATATATCCCATGTGCCTCCCGTATACCTAACACCACTCCGAAGCTAAACTTGCACGGGGATATCGTCCCGAGTTTGACTCACACTCCCGGATAGTTAGCATATACGTATGCGTGTAAATCAAAGCACTCGTCTACTCATGAGAACGAGGCAACAATATATATATACAAAACATCTCACTCATGAAAACAAATATAACAATGCCAAGCTTAAGGTATTCAAATAAATCTCATAATCCTCACTTTTTTTTTTATACACTCTTTCTCACCATCACTCAAATAAAACAACAATCCATGGAGTCATGGTGGAGTATAAGGAATTTATCTATGGGTTCCTAATTTATTTTAATTTCATATGACCATGAATATGATTACAACCATAAAATAAATCCATATAAAAACCCTGAACATGGCATACACAACTAATCAAAATAATTAAAATTCATCAATCAACTAATAACTCTAAACCTTACATACAAAACTAAACAAAATAATTAAAATCAATCAATCATCTAAAAATCATAAACCTTACTTATACTACTAATCAAAATAATTAAAATCAAACTATCATCTTTATATAAATACAAAATCGAACTAACATCAAATAAATAAAAATAAAATAAAAACAATGAATTAAACATAAATAAAGAGAAGTAGATTTTGTACTCACAATATTATTTTGAAGATCAAAAAAATATTTAGAGAATTAATGAAGCCACCAAAACAAAACCCTATCCCTAATCTTCCTTTCCTTTTCTTTTTTCTTTTTCTATACCTCTTCTGCCGTCTCTCCCTTAGACACACACCCAGCCGCACTCTTTTTTTCTTCTTCTTCTTTGATTACTCTCTCTCTCTTTTCAATCTCCTCTCCGAAGCTGCTGATGGAAAAACTTCCACCAAAAAGTGATAAAAACCTAGTTGACTACTGTACGGGAAAGAGATACACCTTCTCGTATAATCCTGTTGACCAAGTCTGCGCTCCTCCGTACGACGTCGTTCAACTACCTGAAAATACACACGTGAGCTAGCCGGCGGGTGTGTGTCGGAAACCTCTCCGATGCCTAAGTCAGTAAGCTTGACAAATAGACAAAAGCTCTATGAATTCAGGGAGCAAAGTTGCATTACCTCTCCTTAGGTGATTTGGGTGAGCTTTTATAGGTTCCACGTGGCACAATCCAAGTAGGACTCTGACTCCTCCATGTAGAGTCCTCCCAGGATTCATACTCCTGGAAGATAAGGCTTATCCTCCAACATCCTCCCTCACTGCTTAAACCAAGTGAGATGGTTTTCCTTATGGCCGAACTACTTCAAGACCGAAATAACATTGCCCTGTCAGACTAACAACTCTAGACCGATCTAACTGTTACCTCGGTCTTCCTTTCCTTTCTTCTACCTCGGCTTCACAAGCACGATCGAGCTATCCACAGAAGAACTAAGCCGAGCTAACCTTCAATCATGCCTTAGAACTGAATACTCACCTCGGTTCCGAACAGCGAGACCGAGCTACACCACGGAGACCGAGCTAAACAAACTTACTTCATCCGACGACAAAACCTTACTCTAGACCGGTCTACCATTTGTCCGCAGCCCGGCTTCTAAGCCTCTTTACTTCGGTCCATAGAACGGCCCATACCCCTAGCTCGGCCCAATTTATAAATATAAATTACCCTCTCAATTGTACGGGAGGAAAGGCTTGATCAAGAGGTTGTTCTTGTCTGAGTTCCCACAGACGGCGCCAATTGTACGGGAAAGAGATACACCTTCTCGTATAATCCTGTTGACCAAGTCTGCGCTCCTCCATACGACGTCGTTCAACTACCTGAAAATACACACGTGAGCTAGCCGGCGGGTGTGTGCCGGAAACCTCTCCGATGCCTAAGTCAGTAAGCTTGACAAATAGACAAAAGCTCTATGAATTCAGGGAGCAAGTTGCATTACCTCTCCTTAGGTGATTTGGGTGAGCTTTTATAGGTTCCGCGTGGCACAATCCAAGTAGGACTCTGACTCCTCTATGTAGAGTCCTCCAGGATTCATACTCCTGGAAGATAAGGCTTATCCTCCAACATCCTCCCTCACTGCTTAAACCAAGTGAGATGGTTTTCCTTATGGCCGAACTACTTCAAGACTGAAATAACATTGCCCTGCCAGACTAACAACTCTAGACCGATCTAACTGTTACCTCGGTCTTCCTTTCCTTTCTTCTACCTCGGCTTCACAAGCACGACCGAGCTATCCACAGAAGAACTAAGCCGAGCTAACCTTCAATCATGCCTTAGAACTGAATACTCACCTCGGTTCCGAACAGCGAGACCGAGCTACACCACGGAGACCGAGCTAAACAAACTTACTTCATCCGGCGACAAAACCTTACTCTAGACCGGTCTACCATTTGTCCGTAGCCCGGCTTCTAAGCCTCTTTACTTCGGTCCATAGAACGGCCCATACCCCTAGCTCGGCCCAATTTATAAATATAAATTACCCTCTTAACTACATATTATATATATATATATATATATATATATATAAACCTAAATCTCATACGTAATAACTTAATAAATTATTATATAATATTATACAACAAATTATAATATATATATATATAATATATATATATAAATAACAAATATAAATACACCTCTCTTTTTTTTTATATAACAAATATAAATATATAAATATTTGAATTAATTAAATAACACATTAAATTAATTAAATATCACATTAAATTCTCATGTGACCACACAATTAATAAAGTCAAAAATAAAATAAGACAATAATAATCATAATAATAATAAATAATGACTTAAGAAAATTAGGGTCGCTACAGCTGTTAAGGGTGTGGTTGATCTCTCTGAGCCTGTCTTGTGAAAAGATCTGCGAAATGTGCTGTAATAGGAGGAACATGTGGTGTTTCTCTCCCAGCCACAGGAAACCCTTCCAACCCCCCAGGTGTGAATTCGAACAAGGGATTAGTGAACCCCCTTGTGCTAGATATGGCTTTGAACATGGGATTTGGAAACATTCTCATGCCATTTTCTTGTGTTGGTCCAGATCCACCAATTTGTATGGCTTCGTTGTTAGGTAATGAGGCATTTTGATTTACCATAGGCCTCGAAAGAGGCTCATACCAAGACTGAGGTATAAGTGATGGTCTTTCATAATTTTGATTACTAGTCTAACCATTAGTATGTCCATTACTTTGCATAGGCTGTTTATTTCTAACCAATCTTTGCTGAGGAACATTTGAATTTTCCTCCATATGCCTTGTGTTAGCTGGTTGATGGGAATTCATCCGATCCATAAAGGATATTGCCCATCTTTCCATTGTGTTCATTAACTGCTGTCCCATGGCATCTACCAGGCCTCCCCATGGATTCATTAACTGAGTAGATGGAACAGTGGATGGTCCAATTCCATGGCCTCATCCAATATTTTGAACATGTGGTGCATGTTCTGAATTAATGGTATATTGGACCATAGGTTCTGATGAGATAGGTGCTTCCATAGGATGTGTTATCAAATTATCCTCTAGATCAGGTACCTCTACCTCTCATTCCACACCTTCTTCCAGACGTTCATTTTTTCCTTATCTCCTACGTCTAGCCATTTCAATTAGTCCTACCGGGTGTGCCAAAAATATATACTGGCTTTTTTGGCTTTCGAGGGTTAATATTGTAATTTTAAGTGTGCCAGCAAAGATCGATCAGTCCTTACAGAAGATTAATTGCCAACCAATTATCAGACGATTGTGTTTTAGTTCTCTTAGCCTCAATGAAGAGGACTTTTACTAGTGGCTTGTTTAGGAGAATTTAGTAAATAACAATTAAGTGAAGAATAATTTCAGAATTTCATTAAGTAAAATGAAAAACTTACAATGATCTGACCCAACCTCGTAGAGGTTTACAACAATAAGCTATTTGAAACTACTTCTATGAATGAAGTGCAATACAGGAATTTGAAGTACAGAAATGTAAAGAACTGTAAAAATTGGAAGGGAAAACAAAGAAAATAAAACTAGTTTTTTGATCTAAGTCTGGATCCCTCACTCTGGGGCCTTCTCTGTTATTTATACTTCTTAATGATAACCGTCGAAGTAGGTTTCTAACCGTCGAAATGTCTTCCCACGATTGATGAACATGCTCTTTCACAGTCAGTCCCACTACGCCACCTTTGCAGTTAGGCTTCCCTCTTGATTTTGAATTTGAACTTTGTGAGTAACCGTTAGGCCACATCACCTTATATCCCTCGATCGTTCCAGTGCTACGCAGACCCTTTATTATCAATACGGGCTGACACATGTCTAACTATAGTTGGCAACTTGTATTAACTTCCCAAATTGCTCTCTTCATGCCATGTGTTGAATTGTGATTGGTTTTTACAAATTATACAATCAACAGATACAAAAGTTAAGTCCCACAAAGTCTATATAGATTATGTTGTTAAACTAATAATATTATATTATTAAATGCTTTAAAATAAGGGTAATTACATGTCAGTGATGACTGAAAAAAATATAAATTTATGAAAAAGTTTATAATTTTAATTATTAATATTTATAAAAAAAATTTACTAATTTATAATTATTTTTTTAAACTCACGGATGTGATATTTTTCCTTAAAAATATTTCCAAACAAAATTGATTGCATATTAAAATTTTAAAAAAGTTAATATATCTATATATACATGCATTATATATTAATATGGAACAAATAAGTAAAGTTAAAAGTGAATTAATAAAGTAAAACCAACGAAATTGATTGAAATAAAATAGAATGTAAAATTGGTAATAACGGCAATGCTGGGGACCCCCAGCACCCCTACCTCCACGTGGGGGGAGCTACCAATGGAAGAAAAAAAAAAAATTTTTGGACCAATCAAAAGGGACCCCCAGCACCTCCACTGGGGGTCTCATGCATTTTCCTTGGTAATAATGTGTTGATGGTCACATGCGCTCTAAGAGCAGTGGGGTTATTGGACACTTTGGGGCACTCATACACGCGGACACTGCGACAGCTACAAAGTAATTTAGCTGGCACTTGATAGCCAATCGAGCGTGAATTTCAATTCTTCCAACAAATTTTTTGAGTCACCCATTTTGGCCTTTACATGACCTTTCATTGTCCCTTTCACTTCCTTGGTTAGTAATTATTGGATAGTATTAAGGATATTAAATTAATAATCAAATAACTTATATAGGTGTGGAGCTTACACTTTTACTTTAATGGACTCCACACTTATATAAGACACTTAATATAAAATTTGAGATTTATAGCATTTTTCGCAATTATTTGAGAAAAAATGAGATAGAGTAGTCTAGACAATCGTTTAAGTGATTAGGAAAAGGATACTTAGATATTAAGTGAGATTTTAAATTTGAATTTATGAAAATAAGTTGACGTGCATTAACCACTATCTTATGGGAAAAAAGAGAGAATGTTTTAAAATTTGTAGAAAATCATTTTTATAGTAAAAGGTGAAAACAAAAATCATAAATGTGTGAAATTCACCCGTGAAAATGTAAAATTGCTCATCCTTCTCTTCCTATATATATCTTCTCTTTTTTATTTGTAACTTCTTCCTTCGTCATCCACCAACAGGGCCACCCTCCCCAATCATTGCCAACCATTTCTCTATGTCACTATTCATTCTCAGTCTCCTTCTTTGCAAATCACTATTGTGAAGGACTGAAGGAAATTATGACCATTAGAGAAATTCGTACAAGTTTGAAGATGGCAATGCTATGGGGGAATGGAGAATCCATGGTTTTGCAAAGAGACTTGCATGGGATTAGGGTTGTTGCAGTGGCAACGATAAAGGGATTAGGGTGTTTTGGTGGTGTATAAAAGGAACTAGAAATGTCGTGATAGTATGGAAAAAGAACCAAGGGTGTATTGGTGGAGGAAGGTGTAGGTTTGGCGAATGAGAGAATAAATGGAGTTGGAGACTAGTGGAAGATGGTGGAATAGAATGGGATTAGGGCTGAGAATGGAGAAGAGGTGACTACTACGAGGGTAAGATAGGAATAAAGTAATTTGTTATAGGTTAGGAGAAGAGATAGAAAGTAAAAGGGCTAAAAGATCAAAAATTCATTTTCTTATAATTAGTTTTGAATTTCACACTCCTTTAATTTTTATTTATTTATTTTTTTTAATTCTTCATTCATATTTAACATTTTTCTCAACTTCTCTTTCTACCAACATTATTTGGGAAGCCACATTTTTATGATAGTGCATTTCCCTATATTTGAAAAGATAAATATATATATATATATATATATAAATTATAAATAAGTGGCATTTAATCAAATATATAAAATTTAAAATGTATTTAAATTTAATTTATTTATTTTAAAATTAATTTTAATCAAATCAACAACTATCATGAGTTAAACAAGACTCGAGTTAGAATAATATGATTTGTTTTATAAAAAATAATAAGAATCTAAAATATCAAATATTTATTTAAAATCCATAACATTGCTATTATTTTATGAAACAACTATCATGACCTAAAAATGGCTTTGTCACACACAACTCACAACATATACAAGAAGACCTTCGAGACCACTTAGGCTTTGCTATTATATTTTATAGAACTACTATCATGACCTAAAAATGGCTTTGTCACACACAACTCACAACATACACAAGAAGACCTCAGAGACCAATTAGGCTTTGTCTGGAAATGATTAAAGTGGTTAAATTAGTATAAAAAAATAAAATAAATTAATTTAATAAAAAAAATATTACATTTAAATTATAAAAAGTTAAAAGTTCTATTCAAACAAAATTAATTTAGGCTTTGTTTAGGTAGTGGATTACTTTTTTGACTTTTTGATTTTTTAGTCTGGGATTAAAAATCTCGTTTAGATTAAATTTTTTGATTTTTTTAACTTTTGTGAAAGAAAAAATGAAATGATTATGATTTAGATGTGATATTTTTTATCTTACTGACTTTTTAATTTATTTTATCTTTTTGTAACTATTTTAGCACTCAATCTCATTTTACCCTCGTGCCAAATGAAGACTAATTAAATTAGTTAAACAGCTAAAAGCCAATTTAAAGCTTAGAAATCGTTTGAATGGATCTAAATAGACCCACTTTTTTAACTTCTTATTAAAAAAATAGAAAAATAATGTGTGTATTTGGTTTGAGTTTTTTGAATTAAATTTTTTCAAAATTAAGTTTTTTGTTTTTTATATATATATTTTAAATTTTTAGTGAATATTTTTTAAATTTTAAATTTTTTTTTTAGATGCTCGTTACTTAGATATATCTAAAAAGTAAAAAAATTGTGAAAAAATATTTTAAAAAATTAATAAATACATAAAAATACGAAAAATATATTGAATTCTGATTTTTTTGTATTTTTGATATTTAGTGAATTTTTAAAATATTTTTTTACAAAAATTATATTTTTTTATGTATATTTATGTTAGGTGTGTTTAAAAATTAAAAAAATTATTTAAAATATTAAAAAATTTAATAAAAACACAAAAACACAAAAAATAAGAAAATAAAAGTTTTTGAAAAGTATTTTTAAAAACAGTCCCGATTGAGACCCCCTCATTTCTGCACCCCCTCCACCCCCACACACACGTGGGGGTTGGTGAGTGGGGGGAAAGGAGAAAAAAAAAAAAAAAAAATAATTTTGGACCAATAGGAGGCTGAGGGGGTCGTGGGGGTCCTGCCAAAAAGGGGGCACAAGTCATTTTTCTTTTAAAAAATAAAAAACAAATAAGTTGATGTGATTTAAAAAAAAAAAATGAAAACTTCGAGGAAAAAAAAATACTTACATACACGTGGCAAGCAGTATTTCAATTTGCTACGTCACCCCCCACAACTCCGACATTGTTGGCTCTTAAAAGAATTTGGGACTTCTCTCTCTATTCCTCTGCTGTTCCGATTCTCAAATCTCTCTCTTCTTTCTCTCTCTCCCGGCGCCGATCACAAACTCCGATCAATTATCGCCGTAAAGACGCATAATCACCGTATTGTTGACGATTGAATCGATCTTAATTCCACACAGCCATGAATCCTGAATAGTAAGTTTCCTTATAAATTACTGATTCAAACCTATCGAAGTTGTATTCTTTTTTCATTGTCTAGATCTATAATGATTTGTTCTTCGTAAATATGTTGCGAATTTATTGATTTTGTGATTATGATTATTATTTTTGAAATTCATTTTTAGGTTTTTGGTGTTGTTTTCATGCTTGGTGTAGTCTTATGATGTGATCCATAGGCCTGTCGGTGATATGGTTTCAGATCTATTCACTAGTTTTTGTCAATTTTGTTGGGCCGTGATCGATGAAGCTAGTTCTGTGAATTTATTCATGATTTTCTTTTGAACTGTGAATGCCATTTTGAATTATATGAATTGATTGTATACCGTGAGTTTGCATTGGAAATCTGAACTAAAAAAAAGTTTTAAATTTGGGATTTTTGGTAAATTTTTTTCTTTCCATATTCTTTGTCCAAGACTAATACAAATATATATATATATATATTTTGTCCTTATTTGCAGTGACTACCTGTTTAAGCTTTTGCTCATTGGAGATTCGGGTGTCGGCAAATCGTGTCTCCTTTTGAGGTTTGCTGTAAGTTCTTAGATTATCTCAAAGCTTTCTTGTTTTTTCGTTTTTGTCTTTTGGTTGAATCTGGATGTCAAATTCTCAATCTATTTTTATACTCCCAAATTGCAACTATATGAACTCTTGCAACTATATGAACTCTTGCTTCATTGTCTATGAGCAATTGTCATGGCATACATGTGTATTATTAATGATTCCTTTGAAAGTCTTCTTTTTAAGATTGAGCTAATTTTTTATTTCTCTATATGATTTTCACCTGCTACAAAACATAATTTTAGATTTCTAGCTTGATTTTGTTCACTAAAGGCCTTTAGGATACTGACATTTACTCATATATATAGAGTTGTAAACGAGATTTCAAGTTTGGCTTGAAAGCATGATTAGTTTCAAAATGTGTTTAAACTTGGCTTGTTTATCTTTTGACCAGATGTCAAATGAGCTAAATATCATGTTGATGACAAGCCAGAATTGAGTAGCTTGGTTTTTTATAGTGCATATGTCTGAATCAAGCGAGTTGTAGGTTGTTCAAGTTTGGATCGAAAACTTAATTTTAAAATGTGTTTAAGCTTGCCTTGTTTATGTAACGAGCCGAAGACTAGTCAAGCTCGAGTAGTTAGGTTAGTTTTGCAACAGATCTGCTGGTGCTTGTGGGAGTGGAGTGGGAGGTTGTTGTGATGTGGATTAAGCTTACACAAGTAACGTTTTGTACTAAAATTCTGACTTAAGCACAAGTCTAATATGTTCCATGGTACATGCATTTTTCTTTAACTTGCAAGAGAAGAAAGGAGTTGAGCCTCTGATTTAATGGTTGAGAAACCAACAGAATAGCAGTTGGCATATATTGCCGTTGTGAAACTTCACCAATTATAAACAGTTTGTCTTTATAATTGGGAAGCATGCTTCATTTCTCCATGTTATGTTCATGCGATTGTGTTATTGTTCAAAACTACTTCTTGTATCCAGACTCCTGCTAACTTTGATTACCATTTTTATTATTTCTATAATCAGGATGACTCATATCTGGAAAGTTACATTAGCACTATTGGAGTTGACTTTGTAAGCAAACTCTTTTATTTCCCTTGGCTTGTATCATATTATTTTGACATTAATGTAAGATAGTAATTATTTTTATGTCCACTAATGCAGAAAATCCGAACAGTTGAGCAGGATGGGAAAACCATTAAACTCCAGATTGTAAGTTTTAATTGCATCATTAACTTTCTGTTTATTAAGGCTTTAAATTTAGTTTTCAGCTTTAATGTTGCTTTTGTTAGGAATCTTTGGGAAAACATGTGACACTACATAATGAAATTCCTTTGCTATATTGCAGTGGAAATTTTGCACCAAAAAACTTAAATTCTATAAATATTTGAAGGATAACGTTAGTCATGAAAAAATCCAGAGTACCCATATTCTTGAGATTATCTGTTAATTATAGGATTAATTTTTTGTTTAAGACTAATTTTTTAATTTTTTTTTTTTTTTGAACGTGGTGTTATTCATTCTTTGTTATTGTTTTCTTGCTAACAACTCTGTCACCCCTTCTTTTCTCTTGAATGCAGTGGGACACTGCTGGACAAGAACGTTTTAGGACAATTACTAGCAGTTACTATCGTGGTGCACATGGCATTATTGTAAGTAACTGAATTTTCTTGTGTACACATCATATTCCCCCAAGTTTTCATTACGTCAAGGAATGAATATTATTCTGATGGTTTTTTTGGCAGGTTGTTTACGATGTGACAGATCAGGAGAGTTTTAACAATGTCAAGCAATGGTTAAGTGAAATTGACCGCTACGCAAGTGAGAATGTAAACAAGCTTCTTGTTGGAAACAAGTGTGACCTCACAGCACAGAAGGTTGTGTCCTATGAGACGGCAAAGGTAATGCTAATATACTTTGTTTATTTCATTCATTAATGGGTGATCTCTATTAGTGACTGTAGAATCTAATGACTCGGCTTCCTGTTTATTTTGTTCAGGAATTTGCAGATGAAATTGGAATTCCTTTCCTGGAAACAAGTGCAAAAAATGCCACCAATGTGGAACAAGCTTTCATGGCCATGGCTGCTGAGATCAAGAACAGGTACTTTATTTTTATGCAATGTTGCATTAGTTCGGTATGGAAATTGAACATGGAAGATACCTTTCCTTACCTAATACCAGTGGCAGAGCTAGGATTTTAGTTGAGGGGGACAAATATTAAAGGTGTTTTGGGATCAAGGATTTGAAGAGGGATTTGTGTAGAGAAAATAATTAGGAAGGGAAAAGTGGATGAAATTTGTCACATATCCATTTCCTTTTCCTTTCCATCCACAAATCCTAGACCGAACACAACCTAAGAAAAATTATTGGGTTAGGTCAGTTTGAAACACAAAGTTTAGTTTGGTTTAAAAAAATCAATTATCAAAAGTTTAGTTTGGTTTAAAAAAATCAATTATCAATATTTTAATACTAATCTGATATGATAACATACACTACAATAAAACAGTCTTTAACATTGAAATCTATAGAACTCTAAAGTAATATCAAACAAAAAAATGTCAATTAATTATACATAATAAAAAGAAATGTTTTCTTAGATTTATTTGTGTAATAAAGGAGGAGCCAATCTATGCCCATGTTTTAATTAATGGCATGTTGAGTTTCTTGGAAGAAGAACGAGAAAAACTTTTAAAAAGTATATATATAATTTTACGAGGAAAAAATTGAAAACATTTTCAAAACCTTAGTATAAAATGTAATTTCCTAAAAGTCCCTTAGCGGCTCTGCCATTGCCCAATGCAGTTGATAATTTGTGTGCATCTTACCTAACAATGCCCACTGTCTTTTGCTTGGTATTTTACAGGATGGCAAGCCAACCTGCAATGAACAATGCCAGGCCTCCAACAGTTCAGATCCGTGGACAGCCTGTCAATCAGAAGTCCGGTTGCTGCTCTACTTGAAGGGGGAAGGAGTATTAAACGACAGTCTGCTAGATATGCCCACCTGTGTTCGCTATCACATGTAAAACTAGTTTCACTTAGTCAACTTTGATTGTGAAGAAGATGGTTCATCATGATTTGCTTTAGTTGTCCCTGCTGTTTGTTGCTGTTTTAAACCTCCATTCTTTTCAATGTATTTTGTGGTTTAAAGAACATTTGTACAAAGTAGGAATATTGGTGAAAATCATTATTTGCCATTGTTCTCTTCTCTTTATATTTGCCTTTTGCTATGGATGTTGGCGATAGGAATCATCCCAATAATGTTTTATATTACACCTGAATAAATTGACGGGTTATGGAACAACTTCCTAAGTAAAGATTCATGTCATCTTTTTCCTTGACCTAATGCTTGGTAGTTTGGTTTTTCAAAGGAAGAGTTAGTATTATTGCATTCCATATGACTTGTTGCATTTGGTTATTGATAGAAGTTTTATTTATTTATTTATTGTTTTGATTTATATTTTCTATGGATGAGATGATTGATCTACATAGAACGTTTGGGCAGAAAGTTCTAAAAAACATTGGAAATGGCTATGGTGTTTGTGGATGTGATAGCAATCTGCTGATTGTAAATTCTCAACATTGTTGTAGTGACTAAATGTTGAATATCAAATAATGTGTCGGCTATGCATTGGTTTAATAAATCTTAAATATATTGTGTCACCGCATATGTTGTTTAAAATTTAGTACTTAAATCTCATTAACCATAGCATTATCTGTTTTTATTTTGCCCAAAAAACAAAAGAGAAGGCATAATTTTTTTTAGTTGTAGATGTAACTGATAAGGGAGATGCAAATAAAAAGTGAAAAATGCAATTGCCAAGGTCACTTTTAGAGGTTGCAGCCAAGTGAGTTTGGATAGATCTAAGCAGGTTACGCACTCAAATTCATCTATTTAATATAAACGAGTTTGAGTGATTTGGCTTGTATTGAATGTAGGTTCAATAAATGAATTTGATCAATCTATTGACTTTATTATTATTTTTTTTCTTTCAATAAATGGTGGTGGAGGAGTAGTGGTTGTGGTGGGAGTGGCAAAGAGGCGGCAGCGGCAGCAATGGAGGCATGGTGGTGGAATAGCAACAATGGTGGCAATGAAGTGGTAGTCGAGTAATGGCGGTGGTAATGGAATAGTGGTGGTGGTGGTGTGATGAAGTTGTTAGTGATGATGTGGTGGATGAAATTTCTTAAAATTTCTAAATTATGAATTTAGTCCTACGGGTGAACATCAACGCCATTGGATTGATTCACGCTTCGACCGGAATTTATAAAAGTGCACAAAACAGAATTTATAGGTAAAATTTTAAAATATTTGTCTTCTTAAGTGTGCGGATCACCCCATTGTTGTAAGACGTGATATTGTCCGCTTTGTATCACAAATATACGCACGGTTTTGTTCTTCCTTCATTAGAAAAGGTTTCTTGAAGGTTTGTGAGTATGACACACTTATAAGGTAAGTCAAGAGTTTCTAGGGGATCGATGTGGGACGTATTCGAATCCCTCATTGGCTCCGCAAGGGTGTGGGTCCACGTGGTGGAGCTAGGTTTCCATAGACAGCGCCATTTATGCAGGGATAATTTATGCACTATAAAGAATGGTAGAATTTCATGAAACAACAGTACGCTCCAAGAAGTGAAGATCTGTATATAGTAACAAACGGTGAGACTGCCCGACTAGGGTTTGGTCAGAAACTCCTCCAATGGTAAAGTCAGGAACTAGGAGAGAAGAAGAAGAAAGAATCAAAGAGTGAATATGTTGAGTGTGGATTTCAAATGCCTTGAGGGTGAATAGTGCTTACCTTTTATAGGAGGAGTTTGCTTGTCCTCCAAGACCTTCTCTCTCCATCATTTGTCTTATTCGTCTTGTCCGTGGTCATCTCCCATTGGAGGAGGACGACCACTCCGCTTAACATGAGGTGTCGGTCTATCATATTCGTCTCATTTGTGATCGTCTCCCATTGGAGAAGAACAACCACTTTGCCTGACACTCAGGTGCAAGTTTCTTGTGTGTATCCCATGTCCCTTTGCACCTCCATGTTTTCAAGTAATGTTCAGACAGAGGGAGAGGAGCAGAATTGTTTGTCTCTTGTGAGCTCAAGAAAGACCTTTGGTGTGTTGGCCTTCTCCTAGTTGGTCCATTTCAAAATGGTTGTCCAACCTAGAGGTCTAACTTGTTGCTTCACCCGCTTCAAAGCGAGCCTTGCACGCGAGCCGAACTCCCTAGTATCCTCTTTGGAGTGGTGCTCATGCATTGGACCGAACTCCAATGATTGTCTTGCTTCGGAGCAGGTGTTGGCCATAGGGCTGAGCTCCAATCTAGCCCAACCTCGAAGTGGGCCTACCATTGGGCTAAGCACCATGACTTGGTTAATTTTTACTCACTTCATTTGCCCCCTACCTTGCGCTTACGTTTAACAAAGCGGAAGCCAATTTTGTCACCAGCCTCGAGATTCGGTTGGTCACAACTTAATTTGAGCTTCGCTAGTTGGATTCAAAATTATTGTTCAGCCTAGAGTACCTGTGTTGGGCCTTGCTCGGTTTTTGCTTGGTATTCGCTTGGCAGTGGCTTGCACGCAATTGACGCAATTGTTCTTGTTTTGCATTAGATAGGATGGATGTGGGCCTACAAACTTGGTCTTCCACAAATTTTGTAGATTTGCTCATTGTTGATGGAAGTGCTTGTTGGGCCATGCCTTGGTTGTCATGCATGATCATGGCATGCATGTGTTCTTTGTTGGGTTACCAACTTATTAGTGCATGGGCTTGCTTTACTGCTTGGTGTTGAACTGCATAAAGCTTGACTTACTTTTTGCTCGGTCTTACTACGTGGAAGATGGAATACGTCTTAGTGCATGCATCGAGTAGTTCGGTGTGATATTGGGACATAAGATTGGAAAATTTTAAAAACATAAAATTCCGTATAATATTCCTAATATCAAATATTATTCATTGCCTTATATGTTCGTCACCACACAGGAGTAAAACCTGTTGAAAGTTTGATCCTTTCCTTATTTCCAATCTTTGGGCAAACTGGCCACTCGAGAAAAGCACACATCTTTGTCATAGTTATCTTTGAAATTAACACCGTCCAATCCGGGGTCTATGTCGAGTCTATTTTAAAGATTGATTCATTCATTTTGTAAAATCTATTGATTAGATTATTTATATTAAAAATTAAATTGAATAAATATTAGTATCTATTTAATTTGTTCATTATTTTTTACACAACAGTGATCCAATCAACTAATTATTGATGTCCAATTAGTTTTAATCTTGACATAATTTTCTTAACAAATTTTATAAAATAAATTATTTAAATTGTCAAAATAGATCTAGAATGGACCAGACTAGACAATCCAATTGCTTTCCAATCCCAATTAAATAATATTTTCTAAAACAGTAAGTCTGGAAATCCAGATTTTATCATCCCAGATTTGGGTCAATAATGAGGTGCGTGGTGGAGATTGAAAGTATGTATTGCAAGGTCCATGTGCAGAATGAATCTGAACCACACATTAGTATTTTTGGATAAATTTTTCTAAATTTGTAGTATTACTCTTTCTAAAATGCGAAATCATACTTTTCTTGTGGAAGTCACTCCTCTCCGATTGGTAAAATCAATTGGACTTGCCCAATTGCTTTGTTGTAGATTTATCCTGGGTCTATTTTAGTATTTTAAATCGTTTATCTTATAAGACATGTTGAAATAATTATACATATAAAAAAAATTAAATTAATCAAATATTAAAGTTACATTGAATCACGCTTGCTTTATGTCATTGGACAATTTCCTCTAGAAGCCATCTTCTTTTTCTTTTTCTTTTTTTTAAAAAATTTAAATAAGCATAATTTGATCTTGTGACTATCAATTTTTAATTAATTAAATTTTTTATATAAATAATTTAGACGACAAGACTTATAAAATGGGAATTCAAAGTCCACATACAGCACTCAAAGTCTTTGTTCCAAGTAATTCATCAGTTAAATTAGGGTTAATTATATTTTACCTCCCTGTAGTTTATCAAAAAAGTACCTTATCTCTCTAACATTTAAAAATATACACATAAATGCCATATGGTTTGGAATAAAATGTAAAACATGACTCCGTTAAAGATTTTTTTAAAAAAGTCAATTTCCTTAATTTCTCCTCTAATTTTCTTTTCTATGCCACTACTCTTTTTTTGGAATCAAACTATTCAACCATTAGTAGCAACACTACAACCACTTTCGCACAGCTTAGTCCCCCAACACCATTATTGCTTCTCACCCAAGATAGTTAATCTATGGTTGAATAAACCCCCCCAAATATCTACCATATAGGCCGGTCGTGAGATTTAGGGGGCTCAAGGTGAACTTTGGAAATAGGGCCCTCTTACATCGAAAAAAAAAAAAAAAAAAAAAAAACATGGATAAAACGATAAGTTATAACTTTTTTATTTGTTTGTAGTTACAAAAAAATTTACTTGCACATATAATCATTAAAATTATAAACAAAAATTACTTTCATATATTAAAATAGGAAGCAATCATTACAAGTACTTAAAAAAAATAAAAATCTAATTTTGTTGCTTTTTTTGAGTCCCGTGTTCAATTGGGCCTATAGTATTTCGACCTTTTTTTTTTTTTTTTTTTAATATCTAAAATACAAAATTATATTTGGAGCTTCTATTTTCAGCCCAAATTTGGGGACCCAAGGCGCAGGCCTCTCTTGCCTGCCCTCAAGGTTGGCCCTGCTACCGTCAATGGTGATCCTAACAAGAGTTTCGAAAGAAAATTACAAATCACAAATCGAGAAACCTAATTCTTATTATGACTTGATGGTTGAGACAATATATGATGTGAAGAAGATGTGGCCACAAATTAATTCCCTTGAATTTTGTTTTAAAATTTTTTATTAACATTAATTCCCTTGAATTGATGTATGCATTTACATGTACACCATAAGTAGGTGAAACACCCAGCAATAACACCCAACAACCACTTAAAATGAATTTAAATATGCACAACACCCCTGCATATGATGCTTGGTTTTGGTGTTAATCATGGCCAGTCCATGAGGCTAGTGAGGGGTATTTTGGTTAGCCGAGTGGGTAATGGAAGTTTCCATGTGGGTAGGTGCAAATTTTCTGCCATTAAAGTAGGGGAAGAGAAGAAAATGTGTTGGTCTAAAAGAACAAAAATATGTACATATATATATATATATATATAGAGAGAGAGAGAGAGAGAGAGAGAGAGAGAGAGAATGAAGAACGAAGCCAAGAAAAATTAATAGAGAGGGTGAGGAAGGATAAAAGATGAATGGTGAGAGGAATGGTTACTGATTACTACTGCAGAAGGAGATGATGAAGAAGGAGAAAACTAAAACAAAAACAAAAACTACAGAGGGCAAAGGTGTCATTAAACATTTCAGTTTTGTCACACACATTCAATCTAGTGCGTGCATAACACATTGTTAATGTTGACAGAATCTGTTAATTTTGTATTTTACTCTAAATCACAAGGAATTTATGTACATATTTTTAATGTTGGGTAGTCAATGTGTTTTCAGGTAAAACACATAGGAATATTTTGGGAAGATGGTTAAAAGTTAATTTTTTAATTTTTTTTAATTTTTTTGTGAGAGAGGGAAGTGGATTAAAAGTTGAGAAGTGACTTTTAACCTACTTTTTAAAATAGCCCATAAGGATAAAGTGTAATTAACCTTTTAAATTACTTTCTATTTGCCCAATCGTTTCTACAAAGCATTATTATCAACTCTCTCCCTCTCTCTCATCTCTCCTTCATCTCTCTCTAAAATTATATCACAAAATTCTTGATGATTCTTGTCGATGTGCTGATGAGTGATGGATGGTTGATCTGAAATTGAAGCACAAAATCAATTTATTTAAGTACAAAGGTAAGTATCTATGTTGCATTCGTATGATTATTTTATTTTCCTTTCAATTTTTATTATTCATTGAAACACCAAAGTCCACACGATCCACAACTCGAAAACCTAATGATTGGTCCATCTCGCAAATCATCCGTATTTATTTTAATATAAACAGTAACAGTCTATTTCTTATGTTTGATTTTTAGGATAAATTATATTGTTAGTCTATATATTTTGTCACTTGTATCCTTTTAATCTTTATATTTTAAATTAGTTTAATTTTAATTCTTAGTTTTAGATTTTATATCAATTTAGTCCTACTGATAGGATTGGGGGTGGGTGCTGTTGTCACGCCTCGTGTGGTTTGTTCGGACCATATTTTGATGATCCAAGTCATTTATATTATAGGTTTGATTGAGTATATACATCATTATAATTAAGAGTGTTTATTTTAGAAGATTTTTTTTTTAGAGTCCTTGATATTAAGATTGTATAGCATAAAGGGCATCCAATATTTTCATAACATCTAAGTTCCCTCAAATCGATTTAGAGAAAATTCGATCCAGAGAATTTATCTAGACCTAGATAAATTCTCTCTAGGGAAATTCTTTTCTCTGGACTTCCTAGAGAAATTCTCTCCAAACTAGAGAAATTTGCCTCATTACGTGTAGAGAATTACTCTGGGTTCAAACTAGAGAAAATTGAAATTTCTCTGAATTCAAATTAGAGAAATTTAAAGAAAAATGAAATTTCTTTGGCTTTGTTCAAAAAAAATTAAAATTTCTCTAACTTTATTTACAGAGAATTTCTCTTGCTTTCTTCACAAATTTCTCTGTGAAGAAAGCCTATGTCTTAGCTTATCCAACAATTCTATTCCAAAATTTATACATATCTAAACAATTCAACAATTCACACAATAGTCAACTAATCACAAAATTCAAAGGCCATCCAGATAGCGAAACAAATTGAAAATAATATCTTCTAGAACTCAGTAGTATGATCAAAGCCACAATTTAACAAAGCAACTTACCCACTAAAAAAAAAAAAAAACCCAACTCAACTGATCAATTTCCTCTAAAATTGACTGATGCCCAGAAAAATTTAGCAAAGGAAAAAAAAAGATGAGAGAACATACCTGTTTGTTACTAAATTTGGAGGATCGAGAAAGAGATATGGAAAGAGAGATAATTGCAGCTATAACAATGGCAAACATAATGTTCAAAGCTGACGAGACTCTCGACCAAATGGAGCGAGAGGAAAGAGAAAATGTTCTGCAAGGAGCAAGCACAGTGGCTACATACTTGCTTGACGTTGCTAACGGAGAAGACAACGTCGTTGTCGATGGCAGGAGAGGAAGATGAGGCGATGCTAGTGGTGGTAGTGGTGGTGGTGGTGGTGGTTGGGAAATCTAGGGTTTCGGGGAGTTAATTTTTGGACTTTCGGCCTCGTTTGCGCTTGTTGTCACTCATCTGAGAATAGAGAAGTTGGTAGAGAGAGAGAAATGATGTTTGATTTGAGAGAGTCAAATTTCTCTGTGATATATGGATATGGGGTTGAGAGACCTTAGACATCATAAAATAATATTGTGAACCTCTTCTATTATTAAAAATAGGAGAGGGACCTTAGACTAATTTTCTTTTCATTTTACACTCTTATAATTTAATATATATAATATAAAATCATTATATGATAATCCAATTACAATATATTTATATTTAATTTTTTCAATAAATTTTATATAGTTTCTATTTTTATATATTTTTATTTTCCAAATGAATATAAAAGAAAATTAAATAGTTAGAATTAATTTTAATTTTATGATACTAATTCTTCTTCTAAATTAACTATTAACTTTAATACCAAATGAATATTTATTTTACTATCCTATAATTATATATATATATATATCATACAAAATTATTATATGATAATTATACTTTTATAATACGATATAACTAAAATTATCAAAATATACAAATAATTTAACTAAAATTAATATATATAATATTCAACTAACACTTTTATGAGCCTATTTTACATAGGATCAGACACATTGACAAGAATTTTCATCAACCATTAGTAAATCTATCTGTGCTTAGCCTTTCATTGTTAAAATATTTTACACATAAAGTATTAAAATTCAAAATTAATTTTTCATTTTAAAAATAAATTTTCGTGTATCACATGGGTCACACACTTATTAGTTATGTAATCTTATAATATTGCCATTGTCAGTTAAATTACAAAAAATAATTTTTTTTACTGATATCCCTTTTTTATCGACTTTGTTTTCTTATCTATCTAGACAAGATTTGTACTCATTTTGGGTCACCTCAATAGGTAGTCTGAAATAGCCAAACAGAAATTACCTAAAACAAAGAAGCGTTTTGGAAATTTTGGTAAAAAGTCAGTTTTTTTGACTTTTAGTTTTTTTTTTTTTTACAAAAAAATCACAAAAAAAGTCTGTTTTTTTAACACAAAAAAGGTAAAAAATTATAAAAAAAACTAAAAAATTAATTTTTTATCAACTTCACAAAACACCACAAAGTTGAGTCGGCCTTGTACCTTCGTTTTTTTGCTTGTACAAATACCGTCCTGGAATACAAGATTGACAACTTTGTTATAATTTTAATTCATTTAGTAAATATATTTACACATAAATTATTTACAGAACAAAAAGGTATATGTTGTTGGACAATTTTCACTGTATTTAAATAAATTAAATTCTGTTGTATACTAAACAACAATCAGAATAAAAAGAAATAAAGGAAATGAGAGAATTTTGTTTGATTACAAATATCAAACTCGAAATAAAAAAATAAATAAAAACAGATTTTATTTTATTACAAAAACAAAATTAAAATCTGATTAAATAAACAAACAAAACAGAAAAATAAATTAAACAGCTTACTTGATTAATTTCTTTGAATAATTATCTGATCAAGTCCAGTGTTTGACACTGTGTCCTTAAGACAGATTCGTCCTCTCCACGGTGCTTTCAGAATTTGGACGTCTATCTCCCAGGATGAAATGATCTTACTACAAACAATAGCAGCACTACAAATTGTTTGCCTTACGAACACACTAAGTGTTTACACTCTTTCTTTCAGAAATTAAATGCAGTAAAATGCAAAGATTTATAGCAGATGATGGAGTACGAAAATTGGAGTAAAATCCAAATGGGAGGCTAATCTATTTATAGATGTAAAGGTGGCTGCTGGTTTTGAATTGAACATGTATAAAACCTGTTCGTTTTGAATTCAAACAGATTTGAATCTGTTGGGTTCATAATTTAAACAGATACAAAAACGGGAAGGGCCCTGTTTGGATGTACAGTAAAAACTAGACTAGTTTATTTCGGGAAGGACCCTGTTTGGATATACAGTAAAACCAAACCAGTTTATTTCCAGTTGAATTTGAATTCTGAATTTTATTTTATACAAAATAAAATTAAATTCAAATGTTTTTGGCCCAAAAAGATTAGTATTGGGCCGAACAAGCCCAACCTCAGGCCCAGCCCAGCCCGCCCGACCAACCGGACGGCCGGCGGCGGCGGTGCGCGGGCGTGTGTGGTGATTTTTGGGTCCAATGGGTCTAGCCCATTTTGCCCATAACCTCTCCCTCTAAAACACTTGGGTACCCCTTGGGGCACACCCCAAGTACCAAACCCATGCCTTATAAACCCATTCAAAACTTCCCACCAAATCAATGTGGGACAAGCTTTATTCAATACCTTTAAGGATTTTACACCAAAACTCCATTTCCATGTAGCATACTTTGGCTTCAATTTCCTATTCACTCGGTAATGGTTTTAAGTAACCAAATATACCACGTGAATCACAACGCGGCATAGAACGCGTAACCACTTTGACCTGCGTAAATCGACGCACAGGGCTCACCAAAATAGACCAAACTTAGGAAAAATTCTGGTTTTACCCAGATTTTTATAACCATTTCCAACAATCCCCCACATGAATGGAATTTGATGACAACGGAAATGCAACAATATGCAGACTTTATCGAAAGAGTATAAGTCGAAAATATCTTGCATCAGGATAGGTAGCTTTCGGCCTTGAACCTTCCCTAGTGATAACCTATCGGACTTACTGGCTAACAAATGGACGCGATGCCTTGAATTGTTCAGCCGTTTGTGTAAGCCAAGACAATAGATTTCACACAAAATATCTTCTAACACATCGTGGTTCTCACTGTTGTGTTCATTTTGGCCTTGAACGCTCCTGGTTTTCATGAGTGTTTCTAGAGAATGTAGCCTCTTTCATTCTCATAGAACCGACCCCAGTTCAACACTCATATAGGTGATTCTTATTGTGAGTATCTCCTTATACTCGTCTTGATTTCCATGCCTTAATCAAGACATAAGTAATCATTAAAAACAAAGCTTATCCTTATACCCCTGCATACGACAAATGTTGCAGATATCACTCTCACCATAGGAATGGGTAAGGAATTTTAATCCCTTGGTGATTTCTGGCGAGCCATACATAACTTAGTTGTCCCTTTGAACTTAATTCTTGGGATCTCCAGTCATATAAGTAGGTTACCATTATGACGACTCTTATGTAATAGGCTTTAATCCCATCCCTTTCGATGAACTATACACTAGCTCTTTTGTCAAACCTTTTGTTAACGGATCCGCAATATTCTCTTTAGATTTTATATAATCTATTGAGATTATTCCGTTTGACAACAACTGTCTAACGGTATTATGTCGACGACGAATATGTCGTGACTTACCGTTATACATATGAATCTGTGCCCTGTCTATTGCAGATTGACTATCACAATGAATGCAAATAGCTGGCACAGGTTTTGGCCATATTGGAATGTCTTCTAAGAAGTGACGAAGCCATTCTGCTTCTTCTCCTGCTTTGTCTAAAGCAATGAACTCGGATTCATTGTGGATCGTGCGATGCATGTTTGTTTTGTGGATTTCCAAGAAACAGCAGCGCCTCCCAGAGTGAAAACACATATCCACTTGTGGATTTTGAATCTTTAGTATCCGATATCCAATTTGCATCACAATAACCTTCAAATACTGCTGGATATCGAGTAAAGTTCAAACCATGATCACGGGTGAATCTTAGATATCTAAGAACCCGAATGATCGCTTTCCAATGGTCTTCTCCGGGGTTACTAGTGTACCTACTCAATTTACTGATAGCATAAGCTATATCAAGACGAGTACAATTCATTAGGTATTAGGCTTCCAATGATTTGGGAGTATTTTAACTGAGACACTGCATCACCTTTATTTTTCGATAAATAAAGACTGATGTCTACAGGTGTTCTAGCTAAATTCAAATCATCCTTGATAAATTTATCAAGTATTTTCTCAATATAATGAGATTGAGATAATGCATATCCGTTAGATGTTTTAGTAATTTTCATTCCTAATATAACATCTGCGACCCCCATATCTTTCATATCAAATCTTTTGTTAAGCATTTGCTTAGTTGATTTGATCATGTTTTGACTGCTTCCAATGATAAGCATGTCATCCACATAAAGACAAACTATGACATATCTTGGTCAATGTTTTTAACATAGACACATTTGTCACATTCGTTTATCTTAAACCATTAGTAAGCATTGCATGATCAAATTTTTCATGCCATTGCTTAGGTGCTTGTTTTAATCCATAAAGGGATTTTACAAGTCGACAAACTTTCTTTTCTTGCCCTGATACTACAAACCCTTCGGGTTGCTCCATATAGATCTCTTCATTTAGATCGTCGTTTAAGAAAGCTGTTTTAACATCCATTTGATGTATTTCTAAATTAAACAACGCTGCTATAGAAATAAGTATGCGAATGGATGTTATTCTTGTCACAGGGGAATATGTGTCAAAATAGTCCAGACCTTCCTTTTGTCTGTAACCTTTAACTACAAGTCTTGCTTTATACTTGTCAATTGAACCATCTGTCTTCATTTTTCTCTTGAATATCCACTTATATCTAAGAGGTTTAGAACCTGGTGGAAGATCCACCAATTCCCAAGTATGATTTTGCATAATGGATTCAATTTCATTATTAACAGCCTCTTTCCACAAAGGTGCTTCAGGACTTGTCATTGTTGCCTTAAAACTTTGAGGTTCATTTTCTAACAGGTATGTCAGAAAATCTGGACCAAAGGATTTTGATGTTCTCGCTCTCTTACTTCTTCTTGGTTCATCATCAGTTAAATCCTGTTGGTCGAGACCATTACTAGTCTCTTGTGTTTGATTGTCATTAGTCTCTTGACTTTGTGTACAATCATAAGTTCTTTTCTGTGAACTTAATTCCTGTCATTTCTTGTAAGCAAAGACATGTTCAAAAAACACAGCATTCCTTGACTCTATAATAGTGTTCACATGTATATCAGGTATTTCTGATTTATAAGTCAGAAACCGATATGCACTACTATTCTGAGCATAACCAATAAACACACAATCTACTGTTTTTGGTCCAATCTTAGTCTTTTTAGGAACAGGAACTTCAACTTTTGCCAAACACCCCCACACTTTTAACTATTTGTAGGAAGGTGGTCGACCTTTCCACAATTCATAAGGAGTGCTGTTGGTTTTCTTGTGGTGTATTCTATTAAGAATATAATTAGCAGACAATATTGCTTCCCCCCACAAGTTCTGTGGTAAACCTGAACTTAGTAACATGGCATTCATCATTTCTTTAGGGTTCTATTCTTCCTTTTAGCAATTCCATTTTGCTGTGGAGAATAAGGGGTTGTAGTTTGGTGAATAATGCCATGTTGTGCACAAAATTCATTTAATGGTGCATCATATTCACCACCCCTATCACTTCTAACCATTTTAATGGTTTTACCAAGTTGATTTTCAACTTCTGTTTTGTAGAGTTTAAACATTTCTAAGGCTTCATCTTTACTTCTAAGTAAATAAACATAACAATATCTTGTGCAATCATCAATAAATGTTATGAAATACTTTTCGCCTCCTCTAGTTTGAATAAATTTTAGATCACATATATCAGTATGAATTAATTCTAGAGGTTCGGTTTTCCTTTCAACCGATTTAAATGGAGCCTTAGTTAGTTTCGCTTCTACACAAATTTCACATTTATGATTAGAATTAATTTCAAACTTTGGTATATAATCTAAACCAATTAATCTACGCAAAGCATCAAAATTCACATGACCTAATCTACCATGCCATAAATTCGACTCAAGAATATAAGCAAAAGATGTGTTATTCTTATTCATAGTAACTTTTGGTACAACTGTCATTACATTTAGCTTAAAGAGACCATCACTCATGTATCCCTTACCAACATACATACCATTCTTTGTTAATACAAACTTATCAGACTAAAAAACAAGCCTAAAACCAATTTTACTTAACAAAGAACCAGAAACTAAATTCTTCCGGATGTCAGGTACATGCAGTACGTTGTTGAGGGTCAGTTCTTTCCCTGATGTCATCTTCAAGATCACTTTCCCTTATCCAGCCACAGTAGAAGTAGAAGAATTTCTCATGAAAAGTTGTTCACCAATTGCAGCCTCACTGTAGGTAGTGAACATCTTCTTGTCCGCACATATGTGACGAGTTGCTCCAGTGTCAACCCACCACTCTTTGGGATTTCCAACCAAGTTAGCCTCAGACACTACAGTAGAGAGGTTGATGTCATTCACTCCGTCAGAGATGTAATCCAATTCTGTTACATTGGCCTGATTGGTGGTCTTCTTACTTGTACTTCCATGATCATTCTTAGAGCGGCGGCAGTCAGAAGCTCGATGTCCAGTCTTGCCACAGTTATAGCATTTTCCTTTGAACTTCTTATTGCCATTGTTGTTGCTTTGTTTAGGACCATCTCCAGTAAATTTCCTCTTTTTGTTATGTGGTTTATGAACTTGTTCAACCACATTAGCCTTGGACTCAAAGGGATTTTTCCCATTCCTTTTTTCAGCCTTTCGGTTATCTTCCTCAATTCTTAATCTTACAATCAACTCATCCATGGTCATCTCTTTGCGTTTATGTTTTAAATAATTTTTAAATCTTTCCAAGCCGGTGGTAACTTTTCCACCAAAGCAGCGACTTGGAAAGACTCGCTAAGAGACATACCTTTTGAATGAATATCATGCAAAATTATCTGAAAACTTTGAACTTGAGATTTACCGTTTGGGAGTCTACCATAACAAAATCCAGAAATTTACCGACGACAAATTTCTTCGTGCCGGCATCTTCTGTCTTGTATTTCTTCTCCAAAGAATCCTATAATTCTTTTGCTGACTTCAGAGAACTGTAAACATTATACAGCATGTTGTCAAGGCCATTGAGGATATAGTTTATGCACAGGAAATCTGAATGTTTCCAAGCATCTATAGCGGCAACAACTTGCCGATCACTTTCACCCTCTTTAAGTGCTGGAGCCTCTTCATGGAGAAACCGGGCCGAATTAAGAGTTGTAAGATAGAACAGCATCTTCTGCTGCCATCTCTTAAACTCAGTACCGTTAAATTTTTCCGGTTTTTCTCCATGATTGATTGGTACATGAACATGGTTCTGGATAGGGACCGGTGTTGGTGTAACAATAGGAGTACCACTACCAGATGCAGTTTCAGTTGTAGTAGCCATAATCTCTGATTACAAAAATCAGAAAAAATTAAACCCCAAATTAATTTTCTGGTTACTAAAACCAGAAAATAAATTATAACACAAAATAATTTTATTTTCCTTATTACTAAAAATAGAAAAATAAAATACCACAATAATTTTCTGTAACACAATTAATATTCTGCAATTGTTAATGACACCAATATATTACTACTAGTTGTCAAAGAAAAGAGACAGTATATTACTACTATCTGTCAAATAGCATAAACACTATTTGTTTTGCCAACCAGAATATGTCTTTATGAAATCAGAAAATTAAATACAATGAAGATACCAAAAAAGATTCTGTCTTAAGATTGTTGGACAATCTTCACTGTATTTAAATAAATTAAATTCTGTTGTGTACTAAACAACAACCAGAATAAAAAGAAATAAAGGAAATGAGAGAATTTTGTTTGATTACAAATATCAAACTCGAAATAAAATAAATAAATAAAAACAGATTTTATTTTGTTACAAAAACAAAATTAAAATCTGATTAAATAAACAAACAAAACAGAAAAATAAATTAAACAACTTACTTGATTAATTTCTTGAATAATTATATGATTAAGTCCAGTGTTTGACACTGTGTCCTTAAGACAGATTCGTCCTCCACGGTGCTTTCAGAATTTGGACGTCTATCTCCTAGGATGAAATGATCTACTACAAACAATAGCAGCACTACAAATTGTTTGCCTTACGAACACACTAAGTGTTTACACTCTTTCTTTCAGAAATTAAATGCAACAAAATGCAGAGATTTATAGCAGTAGCAGAGGATGGAGTACAAAAATTGGAGTAAAATCCAAATGGGAGGCTAGTCTATTTATAGATGTAAAGGTGGCTGCTGGTTTTGAATTGAACAGGTATGAAACCTGTTGGTTTTGAATTCAAACAGATTTGAATCTGTTGGGTTCATAATTTAAACAGATACAAAAACGGGAAGGGCCCTGTTTGGATGTACAATAAAAACTAGACTAGTTTATTTCGGGAAGGGCCCTGTTTGGATGTACAGTAAAACCAAACCAGTTTATTTAATGTTTTTGGCCCAAAAAGATTAGTATTGAGCCGAACAAGCCCAGGCCTAGCCCGCCCCACCGGACGGACGGCGGCGGCGCGTAGTGATTTTTGGGTCCAATGGGTCTAGCCCATAACCTCTCCCTCTAAAACACTTAGGTACCCATTGGAGCACACCCCAAGTACCAAACCCATGCCTTATAACCCCATTCAAAACTTCCCACCAAATCAATGTGGGACAAACTTTATTCAATACCTTTAAGGATTTTACACAAAAACTCCATTTCCATGTAGCATACTTTGGCTTCAATTTCCTATTCACTCGGTAATGGTTTTGAGCAACCAAATATACTACGTGAATCACAACGCGGCATAGAACGCGTTACCACTTTGATCCGCGTAAATCGACGCACGGGACCCACCTAAAAAATAGACCAAACTTAAGAAAAAATTCTAATTTTACCCAAAATTTTATAACAAGAGGGTGGGCCCACATGTGAGCCCCACACTAGTATCTTTATCCATGGTTATGTGAACAAAACCATCTATGACGCTAGAGAACTGTTTAGAAAATTGCCATGAATTTCAAATTAGTAGTGTATATTCAAAGTTAGCGTACATATTGGCCATGTTTGATTCAAAAATTAATAGTAAGATATTAATAATCTTATTAAATTAATGTGGTATGTATTATCTAATTAGCTTAACAGGATAAATTATTTATGGGATTAATAATCTCACCCTACCCCATTACTAATAATCCTACAATTTTGTTGGATTAATTATCCATTGAATTAATAATCCTAAACCAAAATATTAAAACAAATATAGGATAATTGGGTCCACGGATTAATAATCTCAATCCCATACTTTAATCTAATCAAACATGCCCATAGGGCTTAATAGGTGGATTTATTAATTAATAGGTTTTATGTTAATTAATGGAGTAAATTATTAATAGGCCAAGTTTGACATAACCTAAATAACACAAAAAGTCAAAAAGTCACTATCTTATTTAAGTCACATCATCTTATTTAAATCACATTACCTCTCTAACACATCACATCAAACCCAACCCAAACCCAACCCATATAAGCCAATAAGTCAAAAAGTGCACTTTTTTAGAACATCTCAAACCAACCCTTATTAATTGTTAAACTTAATTCCCATCACTCTAATTGAAAATAAGACATAGTAAAATCGTCGTTAAAAATAAATGTTTTTATGACAATTTTCTATATATGTCACTAAAAATTGACAATTTGGTGACTTATTGTCACGATTTTTATAAATTAACAATTAGTAATATATTTTTTGGTGACGAATTTTTCAAACTGTCGTTGAAAGTTGAAAATTAATGATTTTTTTTGTTAATGAATTTTTTAAGCTGTAACTAAAACTTATAATTAGTGACTTTTTGTGAGAAAAATTTCAAACTGTAACTGAAAATTAATTATTAGACGTTGTTATAGTGTTTGATGAAAAAACAACATTAATTAAGAAAAACTACAAATAGGTCCTAATAGTTGGATTTAATTTCTATCAAGTCCTATTGAAAATAAGTCCTAATAAAATCGTTGCTAAAATTAATGTTTGTGACAATTTTTTGCATGTCGCTAAAAATTAACAATTAGTTACTTTTTTTTGTCACAGTTTTTATATATTGTCATTAAAACATACAATTAGTGACGTTTTCTGTGACGAATTTTTCAAACTGTAGCTGAAAGTTAAAAATTAGTGACTATTTTTGTGACGATTTTTTTAAACTGTCGCTAAAACTTATAATTAGTAACATTTTTTGTGATAATTTTCAAATTGTCGATGAAAATTAATAATTAGTGACAGTTTTTAATAATATTTGATGAAAAATATTATTAATTATCATATACATCCACCAATTAGGACCCACACGTGAACCTTACTTTAAATGAATCTCTCATTGTTGTGGAAATTCCAAAAAATAAGTGAGTGAAGAATTTTTTTGCATATAGCATAGCTCTAACGCAATTGGCTAAAAACACTACAAAACATATCTCATGTTGTTGTGAACCTTGTTTGCAGTTGGAGCAACAGCTTTATGACTCCTTCTGCTATCCATCATCTCCTCTTCCTGTCTTTTTTGCCTTTTCTGCCCGTATTCGGTGCTTCCAACATAACTTTAGGCTCTTCACTTTCTGCCATTGGTGACAACTCTTCGTGGATTTCGCCTTCGGAGGAATTCGCTTTTGGATTCCGCCAACTTGACAACACAAACATCTTCTTGCTTGCAATATGGTATGCGAAGATACCTGACAAAACCATAATCTGGCATGCAAACACAATTAGTCCGGTGCAAACAGAGTCGAAGGTTGAACTCACAGCGAGTGGCCTCACACTGAATAGTCCTAATGGCCAAGCAATATGGCAGGCACAACCCAACACCACCATTTCTTCTGCCGCAATGCTTAACATTGGCAACTTTGTGCTTTCGAGTAATACTAATAGCTCTGTTTATGTATGGGAGAGTTTCAGTTATCCCACAGACACTATCTTGCCAACCCAAGTGTTGTCACTGGGTGGCATGCTGTATTCTAGGCTGACTGAAACCAATTACTCAAATGGAAGGTTTGAGCTTCATTTCGTGAATGGAGCTCTTGAGCTCAGTGCTGTCGCCCGGCCTAGCCAATATCGGTATGATCCTTATTACAGTAGTGGAAGGGCTCACACCAACTCCTCTGAATCTGGGTTTCAATTGGTTTTCAATCGATCAGCGGATATTTATATAGTGAAAGGGAATGGATCTACTGTCGAACTTTCATGGCCCAAAATTGTTTTGAATTACGACAGTAACTATCATCGTGCTGCAACACTAGATTTTGATGGCGTTTTCAGGCAATATACTTACTCAAAGACTTCAGTCGGTAACCAGAGTTGGTCAATTGTTCGATACATCCCTGACAACATTTGTATGCATCTGACAAACGGAATTGGTAGTGGTGCCTGTGGGTTCAATAGCTATTGTGTTGAAAATAGTGGCATTCCTAGCTGCCAATGTCCCCCGGGTTTTCATTTACGGATCCAAATAACAAATTTGGTGGCTGCCAACCAATTTCCTTTTAGGATGTGGAGTAGATGACGGATCAAGAAGAACCCACAAGACTTGTATGATTTAGAGGTGATTTCAGGTGTGAATTGGCCATCTGGAAATTATGACAGATTGCAACCTTACGATCAAACGCAGTGCGAACAGTCTTGTTTGCACGATTGTTCTTGTGTGGTTTCCATATTTGATGGTAAAGGTACATGTTGGAAGAAGAGACTGCCGTTGTCTGATGGGAGATTGGAGAGTGGAACAGTCATCATCAAAGTAAGGAAAGGTGTAGGTGTTCCTTCTCCGGGTAATTCTAATGATCCATTTTCCTACTCAAAGAAAGAGAATCATGTCTCTTGTGGTCAATTCTTTTTGGCGGCTCTGGGTTCTTCAACATTCTTTTGCTAGTCATAGTTTCACTAGTGGTTTTCTCAAAGCGTCACAAGGAATCGAAAAAGACTATATATGATTCTAATGTTCCTGAAACAAATTTGCGTATTTTCACTTTTGAAGAACTCAATGAAGCTACACAAGGGTTCAAGGAAGAACTGGGAATGGGATCTTTTGGCATTGTTTATAAAGGTGCACTGAAATTTGGTTCCAAGAATCAAGTTGCAGTTAAGAAGTTGGACAAGTTGTCAGAAAAAGGAGAGAGGGAATTTAAAACTGAAGTGAGTGCAATCGGGAAAACCCATCACAGAAATCTAGTCCAATTGCTTGGATACTGCGATGAGGGGACTCAAAGAATTCTAGTATACGAGCTCATGACCAATGGAAGTCTAGCTAATTTCCTTTTGGCCTTCCAAGACCCAGTTGGCATCAAAGGACTCAAGTAGCATTGGGTACTGCAAGAGGACTAGTGTACTTGCATGAAGAATGTGATGCCCCCATCATCCATTGTGACATAAAGCCTCAAAACATACTCATCGATGAATATTTCACAGCACGAATTTCAGACTTTGGATTGGCAAAATCATTGATGTTTAATCAGTCTCGGACTCGTACTGACATAAGAGGAACTCGAGGATATGTGGCTCCAGAATGGTTCAAGAATGTACCTGTGACAGTTAAAGTGGATGTCTACAGTTTTGGTGTCGTGTTGTTAGAGATCATTTGTTGTAGAAAGCATGTGGCAGTTGAATATGGGGAAGAAGAAAGAGCAATACTGACAGATTGGGCTTATGACTGCTATATGAGAGGGGAGCTAGATACTTTGGTAGATAATGATGAAGCAGCCATGAGTGATAACACGATGCTGCGCAGATGGGTCATGACAGCACTCTGTTGTATACAAGAGGACCCTTCGAAAAGGCCTACAATGAAGATGGTGATACAAATGCTAGAAGGATATATTGAAGTTCCTATTCCCACCAGCACAAGTACCTCTTTTTCCTAAGCTTCATGAGACGTGATGACACAGGCTTGTTTAGGCAAGTCCTCTCTTCATTTTTTTTTTTGTTTTCCTATCTTTGTTTTATTGTTGTTTTATGAGTTAATTTTATGGGGAAAAGCAGCTCCAATAAATAATTTTTAAGGGTAAACCTAGTGTGAGAACAAGCACATTAGGTTCTATCATCTTCTCTCAATGCATGTAAGTATTTCAAATGATCGGTTGGATTGGGAACAAAGTTGATCCTATCCGATTTATTATGAAGTTGGTCCTATTCAATATATTTTGTGCATTCTCTTTGATCACGAATGCCATATGCACATGAAACAGTATTTTGGAACTAATGAATAATTTTAATAGATTGTTTTATGAAAATCACATTTGAAATAGGAATCGACATGTATCTAGTCAACCATGTGGACAAGACCGTGTTGTCCAGGCTCTAGAGGCTTATTATTGGGTTCACTTTAATGATTTGATCTATTCATTCTTTAGGTCACTAGGTGTAGATTATTTACGACAAAATTGATCTGATAACCACATGATTTAATTATAATTGTCTTCAAAACAATAGACGCCGAGTATGATTTTAAAAGTAGACCGTCTAGTTTTTAGAGATAAATATGATAAAATCAGACGACTAAATCAATTTAATTTTTTTCATGAATGATCAACACTAAACAACCTAAAAAATAAACGAATCAGAGCATCATACCCATGATGGGCCTCTTAGAAACCATGGCAAGAACATAACACAACTGATTGATGTATCTTATTATTCAGCAATGGAATAAGGCAAGCAAATAACCAATGGCAGATTTTCTCAATTAGCTACACAAGGTGACAGCTGAATCGTACAATCAAATTGCTTGTGTAATGTGATAAGTGCAGCACTATTATATAGTTTGCTGTTAATAATACACTCACAGTAGCAATGAAAATATTGCCAAGTCGGTGGACAAAACTTGAACGTTTGCAGGTCAGATTTGGTTCTCTTTCAAATTCCATTTGGACTCCGGTAAAGCTTGCAAACTGCCTTGCTAACATCGAGGATTGTGGTGTTAGACTAAGTAATGCAACTTTTCAGGTTTGGACGACCTCCCTGACATTTTTAAATACATGCCATTCGATTAACAAAAAGAGTGTTCAAACCAAATATCAGCATTAATGCCAAATGATTCATTCTAACTCCTCTTTCCCCAAAAAATTTCAGGAAATAGCTTCAATTTTCGGGTTCACCAATAATCACCACAAGAGCAAACCCCAACCTTGAAATGATGAAACCTTGTAGTGTCTCTCACAATAATTTCCTTCATTTCTATTGCTGATATGTACTTGGTGGCGAGATGGCAATCACCGCATACTCTCAAGTTTTTAAAAACTCGAATTGGAGTCCCTATCGGCATCCTAATCAACCCATAAGCAATTGCAAGTTTCTCACTGTGTCATAAGAGTAGCTTCTCCTTCTGTTCCTCACCAAACATCATGCAACGAAAAGTCAAGATCCGGCACATATCCTTCCAACTTCATTTTCTTCTCCAACTCTTTCAGTTTTTCATGTGTCAATTTCAATTCTGGGCTATGAAGCACGGGTGCAGGTACGGATATTGGTATAGGCATAATACAGGTGCACTGATATAGCAAGACCTAAAAAAAAAAAAATACAAATACAGTTGGGGTACGTCAATAAATTTTTTATTTTTTGTAATTTATAGTTTGAAATTCAATCTACAAATCAAAGTTCAATACCAAAACTAAAAAGAGAAATTACAAAACCAAAAGAGAAATCATAGTTCAATAATACCAATATCAAAGCAAAGTTTACAAGCTATTTTAATGGTATTAAATAGGAAAAATTACAAAATAAAGTTTCATTCCAAAAGTAAACTAAGTGAAATTTGAAAACTTGAAATTTCAGTTTTCACTTCCATCAATTTCATCATTAAATAATACATCTTTTATCTCTACCACATCAAATAAAGGATTTGTAATTTCAAGTAAATCAAAACTCTCTAATAAATTAAGCCTTTCTGACCTTCTTCATTTCAGAATCAGTCTTCGGGGGATTTCTTATCGCCCTAAGTGTGAAGCCATCAATTTAACCCACCTAGTCTTTGCTTTAAGAAATTGTTGGCTTTTTGGCTTTTCGAAGGGTATTCTTGTAAATGCGAGCGTGCCAGCAAGGATCAATCAGTCCTTACAGAAATTATAATTGCCAACCAATTATCAGACGATTGTGTTTTAGTTCTTTCAGCCTCAATGAAGAGGACTTTCACTGGTGGCTTGACTTAGGAGAAATTAAGAGAAATAACAGTTTAATATGAAGAACAATCGAAGTATTTCATTAACATGAACACTTACAATGGTCCAAACTCGGCCTCGAAGAGGTTTACAGCAACAGTCTACTTGGATCTACTTGAAACTACTCCTATGAATCGAAGTACAGTGCAGGTATTTAAAGTGCAGGAAATTAAAGTACAGGAAATGTAAAACTGGAAAAGAAAATATGAAGTAAAGACTGGTTGTATGATCTGAGTCTGGGGCTTTTTTTCTGGGGACCTCCTTGCTATTTATACTCCTCAAGGATGACCATCGAACTGCACTTCAAACTGTCGAACCGCTCCTCCATGATCGCTGATCATGCTGCCTTAGAAGTAGTTCCACTACGCCTTTTCTTGCAGTTGAACTTCCCTCTTGTATTTGAATTTGAATATGAGCAATCGTTGAAGCCACGTCATCTTGTATCTCTTTATTGATCCTGTGCTATTCAGATCACGTTAGAACCAATCTTCACTGCCACGTGTACGATCAAGATCGAAGACTTGGGTAGTCTCCCCATACTATCCTTGCTTTGCCACATGTCGAACTGTAATTGGCTTTTACAAAATATGTAGCCAACATTACCCCCGCACTAATATACCCAATACTTGGTGATATTAGTGGATCGCAGCCTTTCCCGCGCTTTTGGAATGTGCATAGAGTCTATCTTCTGGAAACACAACCGTCATCCCTTTGGTGGTCATTTGCATTAACTCTTTTTCAATTTGTTGAACGTCCCAATACCTTAGCATTCGAACAGACTATGGCTCAATCAATTTCCCTTTCCATTGATCAAGTACCCGAAGAGCCATTGAGTAATGCTGTTTCCTCTCGAAAGAACCTCCACGCATTCATTGGCCACCTTTACCCGCCTTTCTATATTCAGGTCATGGAAGCCTTTGCAAATTACTAACCTTTGGACTACGAACACATTGTCCTTAATCCTTCGATTCAACAAGTTGCAGACACAGATACAAGAAGTTCTTCCTCTGACTCCCCCTTGTACTTCGAACGAACTATTCTCAAACCTTTGATTTGGCAAGTTGCAAATATGGATTTAGGAAACTCTTCTTCACAAAATTCTGCATGGGATGAAGTTGCAACTTCTTCCTCTTCTGGGGTTTCTGACTGGACAAGCTGGTCAACATCTGAGCCCTGGGATTTAAGGAACGAATAACCATTATTTTGTTGAGTTCACTGACCCTTTAGAATTTCCTTCTTACGCTCGAAGTTCAGTGGTCTACCCTTTGTGGAGACTTAATCACAATACCAATTCCAGTTAAACCATTGGCTTTCGATCCATCGAACCACATCTGCCATGGCTCAACACTAGCCATACCAAGCTCCATTATCTCTTGGCTCTCTGTTTGAGATGGATGGTCTGCCAGAAAATTGGCTAAGACTTGCCCTTTTACTGCCCTTTGAGGGACATACTCTAGATGAAATTCTGATAAGGCTAGTATCCACTTGCCAATTCTTCCCCTCAACATAGGTCTGGATAACATGTATTTAACCAAATCTGTGGTTGCAATTACCAAGACAGTTGTAGGTAAAAGATAATATCTTAATTTCATTGCAGCAAAATACAAAGCAAGACACAGCTTTTCAACAGCTGAATATTTACATTCACAAGAATTTAAAAACCTACTAAGGTAATAAATAGCTTGCTCCTTGCCTTCTTCATTGTCTTGGGCCAAAAAAGCTCCCAATGAATCTTCTGCTGCAGCTATGTACAACTTCAAGGGCTTGTTCCCCTTTGGTGGCATCAGCACTGGAGGGTTGGCCAAGTAGGCTTTGATACCTTCGAAAGCAATCTGATGCTCTGCTGTCCACACAAATTCCTCTTCATCTTTCAGCCTTAACAAGGAAGAAAATACTTTAGTTTTCCCTGCAGTATTAGAAATGAACCTTCGAAGAAAGTTAACCTGTCCAAGGAACCTTTGTAATTCTTTCTTACTTGATGGAGGCCTGGCTTCAATGATGGCTTTGGCTTTATTCTGATCAATCTGTATTCCTTTCTTGTGTACCACATAACCCAAGAAGTTTCCAGATGATACGCCAAAAGCACACTTAAGAGGATTGAGCTTCAACTTGAACTTCCTCATTCTTTCAAAAGCTGCTTCTAAATGAAACAGATGCTCCTCCATGGACTGGGATTTCACTACAATGTCATCAATATAACACTCTAGATACCCTCCAATGAGGTCATGAAAGATAGTGTTCATAGCCCTCTGGTATGTAGCCCAGCATTCTTCAGACCAAATGGCATTTTAACCCATTCGAAGGTGCCAATATTCCCAGGACATCTGAATGCTGTCTTGTGGATATCCTCCTCTGCAATGCAGATTTGGTTATAACCAGAGTGCCCATCCATCATTGATAAAATCTGATGTCCTGCTGAACTGTCTACCAGCAGATCCACTATAGGCATAGGGTACTCATCTTTGGGAGTTGCTAGATTTAAGTTTCTGAAATCGATACATACCCTCATTTTGCCATTCTTCTTGACTACAGGCACAATATTAGATAGCCATTCAACATACCTGACTGTCCTAATAAAACCTGCCTTGAGTAGTCTAAGAATTTCTTCCTTGACTTTCTGAATTACTTCTAGACTCATTTTTCTTGGTTTCTGCTTGTATGGCTTGAAATTAGGCTTCATAGGGAGCCTATGTTCCACTAATGACCTATTCAATCCTGGTAATTCATTGTAAGACCATACAAAGCAATCTTTGTATTTTTTTAGAACAACCAACAACTGGTCTCTGTCCAGAGCATTCAAACAAGCACTTATATAGGTGGGCTGCTGCACAGAACCTTCCCCTAAATTCACTTCTTCTAAGGGGTCTTGTGTCTGAGAACTCATTGAAGCTTCTTCTTTGGTTTCTTCAACCTTCGAAGCAACCTTCTTACCTTGTTCTGCTCCTAGGTTCTTTAATTCGACATCTCTGCCCTCTTCCTCATAGACAAAATCTGTCCACAAGGCATCTTCTTCCTGTATCTCCTGGACTTTTGTCTCAATGTCCAATGCACAGTATTTCCCAAGGGTCAAAATTCTGACCTGTTGCTGCTCTTGTTCACAGCCAATTATCATGGCTTTTCTCTCTTGCTTCTGTACTTTCTGGACTATTGCTTTTACGTCCAATGTTGAGAATTTAATCAGAGCCAAAGACTTGGCTTCTTGTTCTTCATCTCTTTGCCTACAACCAGGCATCATTGTCATCTTTAACGACAACCTCTTCATCAGCACTCTCTTGGACTAAGTGCTTCAGGTGTGTCACTTCCTCATCAGCCGTCACTTCGGCTGAGCCATCAGCTTTCCTCAGTATACTGAGTGGTGTCACTCCCTCAATATACAGCTTGGCCTCTGCAAAGTCTGCACAGGCTATGAAGGGTTGAGGATCTGCATCAATCTCCTCTGTCTCTCCATTGCCCAAAGCCATCATGATCTTCTGATGCAAAGAGGAAGGCACACATTTGTTAGTGTGGATCCAATCTCTCCCAAGTAAAGCATTATATTTAGCATTGCTGTCGATTACGAAGAATGCTGTCATGCAGTCCCTGGTTCCCACACTCAAGTTAATGGGTAGAATCCCTTGAGCCATCTGTTTATCTCCAGCAAAGCCAGCGATGGTTGTGCTGGTTGGGATCAACCTGGGATTCTTTTTCCCTAGTTTCTTCAAAGAAGATTTCGGTAATAAGTTCACTGCCGCCCCATTGTCTATCAGGACTCGGTTCAGTTGTATCCCATCGAAGAAAGCCTTGATGTACAAAGGCTTGACATGTTGTGTCATGGAATTCGAGGGATATTCAAAAGGATATGAGAGGTTGATGCTCACCTCTTCCTCGCTCTCACATTCAATTTCCATCGGGATAGCCATTCCAGGACCATCTTGTACCATACTCACTTGCGATTCCTCACTGGAGACAGGAATAGGATCCATGTCTTGGTCCTCATCCCCAGCCTGGAACTCATGAGGCAATATGTGTACCATATTGATTGATACTGGAGGAAATGAGCCAAATTGGATGGCTGGTTGTACCTTCTTCCCCTCTTGGCTACCTTGCTTGGTGTCTTCAGCAACATCCTCCATGCTGCACTCTGGCACTTCATTGATAACTGATCCCTTCGAAGGATCTTTCTCAACTGGTTCTTCAGTCAGAAATGTTTGTTCAGCCATGAAGGCTTCGAACATTTCTTCTTCTGCCATTTCCTTCTTTTGGCTCATGCCAATCTCTTCTTCTGTTTCGCTGTCACTTTCCATCAGGGCCTTCTCCAACCCTGCCAAACTAGACTTCTCTCTGGCCTTTAGTTCAGAATGAACCTGGGCCAACTGTTCTCTGCTACAAACCACTTTGCTTTGTAGAGTCGGTTTTGGAGTATGGTCTGACTCCGAAGTCTTCTTTCCTTCTGTCTTAACCAGTGAAGAACTCTCTCCACTTTCTTTCAAATCTTGCTGGTACTGGGTGTACCTGCACTGAATCTTTCTCCTTTGTGATCTGGAAATGACTGGAACCATATCTGGTTCCTTTGTCTTTGGATGTTTCAGCAATACCCAGTTGTTCGGAGCCACCAAAGGAGGCTTGACCATCCTGCCTTGGTTTCCAACATCCCTTTGGACAGGCACCTCCCTAGGCTTGTTCTGCATTACAAACCAATCTGGGACCCCAGGTACCCACGAACTTGCTGACTCAGATGTGGAACTGCTTTTTTCAACCTTCGAAGCCATCTTCGAAGCTGGCTGTGAAGGTAAGTGCTTGAATCTGGTCTCAAGTTTCGAGCCTGATTCTGGCCTTCGATGGAGGTGGCCACTTTCTGCTCTTCGTGAGGTTGGTCTAGGGGGCCAATCTCTGGCTTTAGTCCCATAACCTGAACTCCTCTCCAATCTTCTTTCAGAATGGCTGCTCTCCATTCTGTAGTAGTTAGGTGGCCTAGACTCATACAAGGGCCTCTTGCCTTTATCACGCATTCTGTCTACTGCAGGCTCAACCACTAATGGTCGCTGCCTATCACTAGCCGGATACGGCCTTTTGTTGTAAGCATTGGTTGACTTAGGACGTCTCTGAACATCCCTATAGTATTGCTTCCCATCAATTGGAAGCCCCTTCAACCATTTGTAGCTCAGTCTGCATCTGGGACACATCCTCTGCATTACAGCTGCTTCCAGGGAATCGTCATCCAGTGCTTCTTCATCAGAGTGTTCTTTCTGATGTGAGAAACCTTGTCCAATAACTGGTGGGTTTCTAGTATCCTTCTTGGCAGTTGTCTGGTTGGCAATATGCATTTGCACATTGACCTCTTCCAATTCCTGCAGAGATAAATTCTGAAAGTTTGGTACAACCACATTAGCTGCGCTTTCTCCAACTTCTGGAAACGGGTTACTGTCAATCCCCATGGCCTTTTCTGTTTTGGCTGGGAACTTCAAACTTCCTTTCCGAATTTGCTCTTGGATCCTGTCTCGAAAAACAATGCAGTTTTTAGTCGAGTGAGACCAAGAGTTATGCCATTTACAGTATACTTTTCCTTTAAGTTCATCTGGAGATGGCAGTTTTACTCCTTTTGGTAACTTAAGGAAATTGGCTGCAAGCAAATGATCAAAAATGTCATCTGCTTTTGTTAGGTCGAAAGAGTACTTTCTGTGAAAGTCTTTCTTTTTAAACTGCTGGTCGATGGTTGTATCCTTATGAATTAATGCTTCACAGATTACAGGTTCTTTGCCCACAATCTCTGCTGCATCGATCTCATAATTTGGATCTCTATAATATGTCTTGTACGAGGCATTATTTCGATCTTGTTCCTCCTCTAGTAATGCTTCATATCGAGACACCTTATAGGTTAGTTCGACCAAATCCCTGAATTCAGTTGAGTCAAACTTCTTTCGAAGCCTGAACTCTAAACCGTTTTGAGCCAATCTTACGAATTCTGGCTCTGGTAGGATGACTCTACATTTATTTCGAGCCCTTTTAAATCTGGCAATAAACTGAGTAGCCTTTTCTTCAGGCCTTTGACTCAATCTTGCCAAGTCTGCCATGGAAACCTCTGGCTCCGATTGGAAGAATTGGGCATGAAATGCCTCTTCCATTTGTTGCCAAGTTTAATGGAGCCAGGTGTAAGGTTGATGTACCATACAAATGCTCCCCCAGTTAGAGAATTTGGAAACAATCTCAGTTTCATATAGTCATGATTAGTGAATTCACCGCATTGAGCAGCAAATCTAGCAATATGCTCTACTGTTGACTGATTTCCAGTTCCATAGAAGAGGGTAAAATCTGGTATTCTGAACCCTCTTGGGTATTCATGTACCCTATCCACCCATTCTGGGTATGGTTTTCTGTATACAGGAGTCTGGACCCCCCGAGCCATCGGTCCACACATCTCCCTAACAATATCAGCAATTTGGTCCCTAGGGACCATATTTTGTGCCTGCTGAACCACTACTGGAGGGACAAACACAGGATTTGGTGGACAACCTTGTGCTTGTGGTCCTCTTGGTCCATAAGGTGGTACATTTGGGACTGGTTGCCCCTGTGGTGCAGGTTGCTGTTGGGGGTATGGGTAACCCCTTTGAGCCTGTCCTGCAAAAGGACCTGCGAAAGGTGCTGGAACAGGTGTTGTGTCCCTTCCATTTGTGGGAAAACCCTCCAACCCCCGGGTATAAATTCGAATAAGGGATTATTATACCCCCTAGTGCCAGGTATGGCTTCGAACATGGGATTTGTAACCATTCTTATGCCAGTTTCTTGTACTTGGCCAGATCCACCAACTTGTGTGGCTTCACTGTTAAATACTGAGGCATTTTGGCCTGCTATAGGCCTCGAAATGGGTTCATACCAAGACTGAGGTGATGGTCTTTCATAGTTCTGAGTACTAGTTTGACCATTAGGCTGTCCATTAACTTGCATAGGCTGTTTATCTCTAGCCAATCTTTGCTGAGGGACATTTAAAACTTCCTCTGTGTGTCTTGTGTTTGTTGGTTGGTGGTTATTCATTCGATCCAAAAAGGATGTCGCCCACCTTTCCATTGTGTTCATTAATTGTTGTCCCATAGCATCTACTAAGCCATCCCATGGATTTGTTGGCTGGGTAGATGGAACAGTGGATGGTCCAATTCCTTGGTTTCGTCCAATATTATGAACATATGGTTCTTGTCCCGAAGTACTGGTCTGTTCGACCATAGGTTCGGATAATATGGGAGTTTCCACAGGATGTGTTACCACATTATCCTCTGGATTAGGTATCTCTACCTCTCTTCTACGCCTTCTTCCAGACGTTCATTTTCTCCTTGTCGTCTTCGTCTAGCCATTTTAATGAGTCCCACTGGGCGTGCCAAAAATATATGTTGGCTTTTTGGCTTTTCGAAGGGTATTTTTGTAAATGCGAGCGTGCCAGCAAGGATCAATCAGTCCTTACAGAAATTATAATTGCCAACCAATTATCAGACGATTGTGTTTTAGTTCTTTCAGCCTCAATGAAGAGGACTTTTACTGGTGGCTTGACTTAGGAGAAATTAAGAGAAATAACAGTTAATATGAAGAACAATCGAAGTATTTCATTAACATGAACACTTACAATGGTCCAAACTCGGCCTCGAAGAGGTTTACAGCAACAGTCTACTTGGATCTACTTGAAACTACTCCTATGAATCGAAGTGCAGTGCAGGTATTTAAAGTGCAGGAAATTAAAGTACAGGAAATGTAAAACTGGAAAAGAAAATATGAAGTAAAGACTGATTTGTATGATCTGAGTCTGGGGCTTTTTTCCTGTGGACCTCCTTGCTATTTATACTCCTCAAGGATGACCATCGAACTGCACTTCAAACTGTCGAACCGCTCCTCCATGATCGCTGATCATGCTGCCTTAGAAGTAGTTCCACTACGCCTTTTCTTGCAGTTGAACTTCCCTCTTGTATTTAAATTTGAATATGAGCAACCGTTGAAGCCACGTCATCTTGTATCTCTTTATTGATCATGTGCTATTCAGATCACGTTAGAACCAATCTTCACTGCCATGTGTACGATCAAGATCGAAGACTTGGGTAGTCTCCCCATACTATCCTTGCTTTGCCACGTGTCGAACTGTAATTGGCTTTTACAAAATATGTAGCCAACGGAAATTATTCAATATTCTTGGACTATCGCGTGGCCATACTCCAAGTCAATCATCAATTACTTAGCCCCATGTTGTTCCTCCATCCCCAACATGAATTGTGGGCCCTACGCCTCTTCACTAATCAAAATCTTATGGAGCACCACGTGTCCATACTCCGAAAATACTGAATAATCACCCTTTTTGCAGACGATATGTTCATAGTTTGTGGGGCCAACCCCCAAACTTTTGCTACTATTCATAATACTTTGGAGAACTTTCATTTCTTTACGTATCTCCACTAATATTCTATAATTTGGTATACTTTTGATATATCAATCTCGTATCCATGAAGTATTCAATTGTCGAAGAATATATAAAAAATACTTAATACGTATTTAGAATATCTGGTACACATGCAGCTCTATCAATATGAGTATCAGTACCTAATAAATACATTATACGAATACGGTAATAGTTTCGAAATACCGTGCTTCATAGATTTTAGGTGAACTTTATCTCCTGATCTGAACTCATGAACCACACTTTTCACCTCAATCCAACTATACCCGGGTATTTTAATTACCTTATTGTCCTTCATTGATCGTCGAACTCTAGCAACGCTGTCCCATCTATTCATTGCAGCATAAACATTAGCGAGTTGCACATAATAAATAACTTTGCCTTCATAAGCGTGAAATATTCGGATAGAAAGATTTGAAAACAAAAATCCCGTATCATATTCCTGATATCAAATTTTATTCATTGCCTTACATGTACGTCACCACACAGGATTAAAGCCTGTTGAAAGGTTTGATAGACTTTTCTTATTTTCAAAGTCTCTGGGCAAACTAAAATCTTAAAAAAAAAAAACAGAAGAAGAAAAGTCTTTGGGTAAACTGCCCACTCTAGAACCACACAAGTCTTTATCTTTGTCATAATTTTCTTTGAAATTTCCAAGTCCTTGCCTTGAAATTAAATGGGACGGGATTGTCTCCAGGTGGCACTCTCAGTCCAAGTAATTTTATAGAGTCCACCAATTAGATTATTCAAATTAAAAATTAGGTTGATCAAATATCGATAGTCACTTGATCTGATTATATTTATTTGAAACATTCATTCTTTTTTCAAAAAAATATAATTAGATCAAATAATTATTGATATCTGATTAACTTAATTTTTGACACAGATAATCTACTCAATAAACTTTACAAAATAAACGATTTAAATTGTCGGGTTCAATCCAAAATGGACCGGACTAGACAGCCAACTGGAGAAATCCATTCCTAATTCAATTATATTTTCTACAGAGGAAATATCATTTTATTCCCCAAACTTTCACGTGACCCTCAAATTTCGATTAATATCAATTTTACATCTAAACTTTCAAAATTTTGATCAATTTGGTCTCTGCCCACATTCCGTCTACAATTGGATAAAATATACTGATGTGGTACCAAAGTTCATTTGAAATTTCATTTACACCCCAAACTATACCTTAAAAATCAATTTGCCCCCCAAATTAAAAATCAATTTACCCCTTAAACTATACCTTAAAAATCAATTTACCACCCACGTCAGCAAATTCTGTCCAATTATAAACTAAATGTGACAACAGTGACTAAATTGATCAAAATTTAAAAAATTTAAGTATAAAATTGATATTAATATAAATTTAGAGGTTAAATTAAAAAATGTGTGAAAATTCAGAAGGCCAAATGATATTTTCTCTTTTTGTACAAAGCAAAGTCATACTTTCCTTATGCAAGTCAGTTCTCTCATGTTGGTAAAATCGATTGGACTTGTCCAATTGCTCTATTGTGGGCTCACCTGAGCCTACTTTAGTATTTTAAACCATCATTTTATAAGATTTGTTGAGATGACTACATACAAAAAGAAATTTAAATTGATCAGATATTAGGCCTCGTTTGGGAACAGGTTAATTTAGTAATTTTTTAGCTATTTGGCTAAAAAGGTAGGTAAAAAAAACTTATATGTTTGGGATGACTTTTTGACTAATTACGAAAAGATGTGCAAAAAGTAGAGAGAAAAGAGAATCTTTGACTTTTTGGTATGAGTGGTTGGCTTTTTGGCTAATTTAATAACTTTTTGACTAATTGACTAAAAAGGTAAGTCCCCAAACGGGGCTTTAGTAGTGACATGATTGAATCACGCTTATTTTAAAAAAAATGAACAGTCTACTCTTGAAGCCGTGCATTCTCTCAAGACAAACATAATTTGATCATATGACTACTCTTTCCAATCAACTAATTTTTTTATATAAATAATCTACCCAACAAATTTTATAAAATCAACGACTCAAATCACCTGAATTAAAAATGGACTTACAGCAGATCAACTGGACGGTCCAATTTATACATATGGGGAAGCGTTTGGTAAAAGCAATCAAAAAGTATTCATTGTCATTTATATCTTTGATATTTTCTTTGTAACTTCGCCTTTATATTCTCTCCCTCTCTCATCTTCTACTTCATCTCACTCTAAAATTATATCACAAAATACTTGCTGAAGTACAAAGGTAAGTAAGTAGGGGAATTTGGTCATAGGCCCCTCACTATCTAATTTTTCTTTCAAAATGACAAGAATTATATAAATACTTTCAAAACCCCCTGATATTTTAAAACTTGTTTCTTTTACTATATTACCCTCATATCTATTAGCTATCCTATTAAGACATTTTCACTATGTATTTCAGAGTAAAATTTTACTATAAAAGTAAAATTTTACTCTGAATGAGAGTAAAATTTTACACTCTGAAACTAAAAGTAAAATTTTACTCTGTATAAAAGTAAAATTTTACTCTGAAAAATAAGTAAACTGTGAGACTCTGAAGCTAAAAGTAAAATTTTACTCTGTATAAAAGTAAAATTTTACTCTGGTTCTGTCAAATGAAAAAAACAGAATCTGGTTCTATCAAATGAAATTTGATGTTTACTCTGAAAAATCGATGGAACTTTGAGCTTTGAGCTTTGAATCAGGCCTATAATCCTTGAATCAATCGATGTTTACTCTAAAAAACATTAAATCATGCCTATAATCCTTGAATCAGGCCTATAATCTGAAATTTTAAGAGAAATCTCAATTTTTCATACCCCGGTTCTTCAGATTTTACAGATTTTTCAGATTTTTGAAACTTTGAGCTTTCAAAAATCTTGAGATTTTTCATACACACGGATTTTTCAGATTTTACTTTAAATCTTTGAGCTTTTGAGTTCGAATCAAATGATCGCCGAGACCGATCTATGCAATCATTCAAATCTCCGATCTTAAAGACTCAAAACACATATATATATATATATATAGATTACAGATCGGAATATGTAGATATATATATATTCGAATTCAAATGTCAAAACACATATATATTCGAATTCAAATCTCAAAACACACAAACACACACATATATATAGATATATATATATATATATATATATATATATCAGCGCGATTTGCAAGTTCTCCACAGCTCTGGCCATGGAGGAAGCTAGGGTTAGAAGAGAGAGGCGAGATAGAAGATGAACAGTTGAAGGAGGAGAGTTGAGAAGATGCGGAGAGAGATCGTCGGAGCTTAGGAATGACACAGCTCCGGCCATGGAGGAAGCTAGGGTTAGAAGTGAGAGACGAGAGAGAAGATAAATTTTGTATCTAGATTGTGTATATGTGAGAGTATAATAGTCTGATAAAATATTTAAATAATAAATTTTGTCCTTTATGCAAGACTTTATAATTATGAGAGGGTTTAGAAAGTATAATTTTTTTCTTAGTCCTTCTAACAATGAAAGGAAGGTAAAGGGGGTTTATAGCCAAATTTCCCAAGTAAATATTATTTTATTTTCCTTCAATGTTTTATTTTATTCATCGGAACACCAAAGTCTACACGATCCACAACTAGAAAAACCAATGATTGGCTTATTTTCATATAACCACTAACAGTCTGTTTGGATGGGATGATTGAATGAATTATTTTTTATGTTTGGTTTATAAATTAAGAAATTGTGAGAAATGAAGAGAAAATAAACTCTCTTATTCTGTTAATTTTATTTTTCATCAAAAGTTGTGAGATTTGATAGGAAACGGACTAATTGCTTATATAATTTTATAATATTGAGATTGTTCCGAAAATGAGATCTCACTTCTTTCCCTTTTTTATATACTTTGCTCTCTTATTTATCCAAATAAGATTTGAAAATTGGGTAAATTTTGAAAATATGTTATTTTAGTAATTTTTTAACTTTTTACAAAAAAATGTGTAGAAAAGTAAAGAAAGTCATGTTACAACGTATAATGACATTTTGACTTTTTGGCTAAAACGTTTAGTCTCTATACAAGTATGATCAAAAACTGATGAGATTTGACGAGAAACAAATGGATTGGTTATATAATTTTATAATATTAAGATAGAAAAATCTCGCTCACATATTTTTTATATATAGTGTTTTTTAACCTATCCAAACAAGATTTGTACGATACGACTCAAATTGGGCAAAATATCTCAATATGCCCAAAGAATTTTAAGACCTAGTGATGTGTAAAAAAAAAATGATTAACTAGTGATTAGAGAAGACCAAAGAGAGAAATTTGTGATAGATATTCTAATATACTGTCACATCATTAGATTTGAAAAGCAGATCTAACTTCTGAGTTAGAATAGCACAACTCTATGACCAAATAGTCTGAAATAGCCCAAGTAGAAATTACTTAAGATAGTTAAGTACTCTTTGTACTTTTTTTTGCTTGTACAATACCCTCCTGGAATAAGATTGACAACTATGCTATGTTGTAGATCCATTTGGTAAATATAATTCCTACATATATCATTTACAGAATGATTCACAGACTAAAAAATCAAGAGGTTAGAACTACATGTGAGGCCCAGCCTCTTATCTTTATGAATCATCATGTGAATGAATGATTTTTGTGGATATAGGTATAGCACAACTCTAACCCAATTGGCTAAAACACTACAAAACATGTCTCATATTGTTGTGAACCTTGTTTGCAGTTGGAGCAACAGCTTTAATGGCTTCTTCCGCTATCCATCATCTCCTCTTCCTGTCTTTTTTGCCTTTTCTGCTCGTATTCAGTGCTTCCAACATAATTTTGGCCTTGTCACTTTCTGCCATTGGTGACAACTCTTCATGGATTTCGCCTTCTGAGGAATTCGCTTTTGGATTCCGCCAACTTGACAACACAAACTGTTGGATATCATCACCCCATGTGATGGTAATCTTTTTCCATGTGCTCCATGTGAAGCCAACGCATGAAGAATGAGCTGCAGCATGTGGAGAAGGAGCTGGCCATGTGCAGGCCAGCCAGCTCTCTACCATTCCCAGTGTATAAATGGAGAGGTTGAGTGGAGAGCAAAATGAGAGAGCAAGAGCAACCAAAGAGAGTGAGAGATGCGAGGCGGAGAGACCGTCTCTCTCGGTGTGAGCGAGAGAGACGGGTGAGTGAGGCGAGTGTGAGCTCCTCCTCTATTGTAATCTTTCTGTAATCTCTCCATTGTTATAGTGATAACCGGCTACTCTCCCGTGGACGTAGGCATTAAGGCCGAACCACATTAAATATGGTGTGCCCTTAAATTGTGAGTGTGTTTTTCTGCTTGGTATAATTTCTACAAGGTCTTGGGCGGGATCCCAGATCCCAACAAGTGGTATCAGAGCCAAGTCGGTGGCGTTTCGGAACAAAAACAGTGTGATTTTCGAAACTGCCCAGAAATCAAGTTGCTCGAAATCAGGTTTTGAGCATACCAGGAGCAAGGGCTCGACGAGACGAGTCCAGAAATGCAAAGAAGACCACCATAGGAGCAAGGACGCGCCCTCACGCGCCTCCTGAATATGGCGCGTGAGGCCCAGTCGCAGAACGCGCAGAACGCGCAGAACGCGCCGAGAAGTGAGACGGCGCGTCAGCCCAGTCTCCCACACGCGAGCCACGCGCGGATGAATAAAGAAGACGAGTGGGAGTAGCGCGTGTCCACCACGCGCACGCCATGCGGGCCCACGTCAGCAGCGACGTATCAGCATCACCGCCACCTAGCATCCACGTGGCAGACACGTCAGCAGCAGCGTCAGCAGCCACGTCAGCAAGAGTTGCTACGTGGTTGCCACGTTATCAACCAGGTCATCAACACGTGGCGGACATGTCAGTGACACGTGTCGGACATGTCAGCGCCAGTCAGCACGGTTGTGCCAAGTCATCAACCACGTCAGCATCCAGAGGAGGGATCCAGTGCAACGCGGCAAGGGTGTAACCGCAGGAGAGAAGGATCCAGTGCTTCGCGGCTAAGGTGTAGCCGCGGATCTGAGGCGTACAAAATGTTTTGGGTAGATCTAAGCCATTCGGAGTCTATTTTTGGCGTTCCAATAGTGTTTTCCAACTATTTTGAGTATTCCGGACACATCCGTACGGTCAGATTCTGGAATCGGAGTTTCTGTAAAAGGAAGGCAGATTAAAGTGACGGACGGCATCAGGTGTAGTGGACAGAATATTTTGTTGGAACACAGAATATTCCCTAAACTTCTGAAAATTTCAATTTGGCTTAGAATTTTCAGAAAATTGTGATGTGGCCCAACTTTTGGGGAAAATTTTCAGTGAGGTCCCCGGAAGTGCAGCGAAGGTTGGTTCTAGCTAAATGGACCGTTCCGGACGCAACCGTGAGGTCAGAATAGTGAAATTCTGAACGGTTTTTAAAGATTGTCCAAACATGGGAGTTTGTCATCTTCAATAGTCGAAGGAAGGTTGCTGGATATTGTGGAACACTGCGGATTCACTAAAGAGGTTAGAATGGGCAGATTCTGACCAGATTGGACAACCAGATACAGATTGAGATAGATCATTGAAGACCAGAGGAGATCAGGCTTGATCAAATGGCAAATCAAGGGAGATCAAGATTGGTCAGGGGTAATCAAAGGATTGCAGAGATGATTATCTCTGGAGTTCGTCAGAAGATCTGGTTTAATCAATCAAAAAAAGACCATTCATCGACGGATAGATGATTTGGCAACCAGTTCAAGCTCAGGGAAATGCTGTGGCTGTTAGAGCTACTGTATACGAGTAAGTACTAGTGGTATGTGGACGTGTAGAACAATAGTTGCAGATGAGCATACTAAGCGCAGAAGCACAAATGCAGACGTGCAGCAGTGCAAGGGTACGGTAGAGTGTCGTACAGAGGCGCAAGAGGAGTGTGCAGCAGCGGGTTGTTGAAAGTTCACAGGAACTGCCAGATAGAGAAATTAAGACGGATAAAACGCAAGAGTGCGCGCCAATGAGTGGCAAGTCTTTTTTCTCTATGGTGGTTTTTTGAGTTCCATGGCAGCGGAGGATAGAGTTGATGCGGATCTCTTAGGCGAGCTCGACGTAGGGAGACCAGAAGCCATGGGTGCGAGCACTATGCAAGGAATTGCATAGCTGACGATGCCTTGACAGATGGAGCTACTGTCAACCATCAATCTACTGGACAGCAAATCAGGGACCGCAAAAGCACAAACAACAAGCGTATGTGGAAACGCTAAGAGGTTGTTCAGAAGTGCAGAGGGCAAAGGCTGATAGTTCAGAGGAAAAGCTCCGAGCAAAGAAGACCGAGGACATTGATGAACAACGAGTTTTCTATTGCTCCAATGACTTGTCCTGCGAGATAAGGCATGACAGTCAAGGGCATCCCAGCAGAGGGTGCAGGACATCCAATCAGGGGGTGTCGGATATCTTGGTTGCGCAAGTTCAAGCATAGCAGGTTCAAGCATAGCAGGTGTAGACATCCGAGACAGGAAGCGTGGAAGAGATCTGTGGGAGATAGGAGCAGAGGCTCTCTCCAAATCAGAGAGTGGTGTGAGTTGAGTTGAAGATGTAGGATTCCCTCCTCCTCTTGTATCTCTGGTGTATTATCTCTAGCTTCAGGGGGTGCAAGCATCTCAGTGAGGAGATGCAGACTATGCTGAAGACATCCGAGACAGGAAGCGTGGAAAAGATCTGTGGGAGATAGGAGCAGAGGTTCTCTCCAAATCAGAGAGTGGTGTGAGTTGAGTTGAGGATGTAGGATTCCCTCCTCCTCTTGTATCTCTGGTGTATTATCTCTAGCTTTCAAGGGATGCAGCGTCTCAGTGAGGAGATACAGACTATGTTGAATTTGGGCGTAACAAGATTAGCAGCAGTGTGTGCTGTGAATCACCTCACACGGGTTGAGGGGGTGATTTGTTGGATATCATCACCCCATGTGATGGTAATCTTTTTCCATGTGCTCCATGTGAAGCCAACGCATGAAGAATGAGCTGCAGCATGTGGAGAAGGAGCTGGCCATGTGCAGGCCAGCCAGCTGTAGACGTCCCCGAACGTCCCGGGAGGGAAATCCCGTTTTGTTCATTTGGGGCCCACTACAGTTCAGGACTCAATGTCACGGTCCTGTATCTAATCTCGCAAAGTGCAATGCAAGACCGATGAATCATCAAAGAGTCCAAATCCGGCAAATCGTTTTTAAAAACAGATTTTTTGAAAGAAGTGCCAAACATGAACTGCTTTGCCAGATACAGAGTCGCTACCTAAATATTTTATTTTGGGGGAATTTAGGAAACCCTGACTCGTTGCCTAAGGCCACGTGTCTGTCATCACCAAAGTTGCCTCGGCTCAGGAACTTGGGTACGATTGGGGAAGGTCACTTCGTGAGCACCCCCGCTCGCCCGATCAAAGATCAGCCTCTACTAACCATGATATCTAGTTTTGAAAACATTATGTGCTCTTATTCCGGTTATTAGCCTAGATTTACTATCTGATGCGCGCAGCATACAAGTATAGACTAGATCGCCTAATTTGGAACAAAGCATTGCATATCCGTTTGTTTGGAAATGTTTTGAAATTTGCTACTCGCAAGTAGGCTAAAATACGGATTTCAATGAATTATCCCAATTCAAATAATCCAACCTTCACCCACAGGCATTCAGGCAGTTTATCACATAAGCATATAGCCACATGGTAAGCATGATGTCATGTTAACATTCACACTCACGTGAGATGCTAAAGCATAAATACTTACATTATATTCCAAGCCAAAACAGAAAACTTGTTAGCAATCATGCATGATCCAAGTCCATGTTAAGTGCCTAATGCATCGCATACAAAATGCAATCTCGAATAGGCTCAGCTAATCCTAGGATGGTATGTGGAATGTGACAAGTAACACGTATTCAAGTTAGATTTGAAATACTTATGCAGTTAGCATGATGCGCCGAGCCCGGTGCATGCAAGACAGATGAATGAATGCACGCATGCATAGCATAAGGTATGCTAATTGAAATATGCCTTAAATCTAACCATTATAAGTAGTTAAATAAAAGGAGAAAGAAAATGGGGTTGGAAGACATGCACACACGCACGTACACTTATTACAATTGTGCCCTCGCTCTGAGGGTCCGAAAGAATAATACAGGCCACCTAATTAACTAACTCACAAGCTAATTAATTAATTATAGAACCAAATGAATAACTAGCTACAACTAATTATTACACAACTTAATTAATTAACAAATTAATTAACTGATTAATGAATGACAACAAGCAAGTAGGGAAAGCAGTAAACGGTGCTATTCCAGCTCTGTTTAAAGAAGGGAGGCATGCATGCTCGCTTCGGTTCTTCGCCTCGAAACGCCTTCCGGTTGCTCTTTAGAGGCTCTGTTTGCAAGGTATCTTTCAGTGCTTGTTGCTGAAACTTACCAAAACACTGCAGGGGAAGTCACCAGTGGCATGCCGGCCATGGAGGGAGATCTGCCGGCCAAGGATGGTCCATTGCCGGCCAAGGGTGGCACACTGCCGGCCATCAGTAGCAGGCTGCCGGCCACTGGTGTGCTGTGACACCAAACTGCAACGAAGCACAAAATAGAGAAAATTGAGGGTTTCCCAAGGACATGTACGCACCATGGCACTTCAAATCACCTCAAAACATCAAAGGAGAGGCCAAGTCAGATCCACGACCATCAATCACGTATCCCGATGCATGATGGCCAAAGATCCAACTTGTGCAAATCAATATGAAAATGAATGCACAAATAAAGCAAGTAAAGCCTAGAACTCTATCATGAATCATCAAGAGCTTCGGCGACCGAGAATTGAGACACGTTCCATCACTTGAAGTATGAAACGCCCCTCGTTCCTCGTGCTCAGATTAATACTTAATCCAAGCAATGCAACATATAAGCATGGCAAACATGCAACATGACTCAAGTGTGCAAACATGCAACTAACCCAAGCATGCAACAAGCGTATAAGCATGATGTGAGGCAACAACCTTGGACAACATGACAAAATGCAACATGAACATGTGAGCATGCAAGGTATGCGAAGCTAAACAAGTATACGACAACATACGAAATGAAACAAGCATGCGACAACATGGTAAGATGGGCTTACACCAAAGATGGACGGCTCTCAACTAGGTCCAAATTAGTAGCCAGAGTGATGGAATTGATGGCATGAAAAGCATGGAAAGGCAAGGCAAGCATGCATGCCAAATGGCTCAAGTATTAAGGCATAAAGAGGACAACTCTTAAGCACACTTAAGGAGCAACAAACATGGATATATGACAATGAGGTAAGCTCTGAAATATCATGTAAATTGATGCCAAATCAACTCAACAATGCAAGCATAGCATGTTATGATGCTCAAGGCTCAAAGTAAGCAAAGGGACTTAAGCCATGGCCATACAAGGCAAGCCCCAAAGGGCCAAGGGGACCTAAAACAATCCTAGGGCAGGCCCAAACAAGACCAAAATCAAGCTCAAAGCTAGCCAACAAAGGCTAGAACACAAGGCTAAAAGCATGGAGCATGCAAGGCTTTAAAGAGGCAATGCACTACACCTATGAGAACCAATCATGGCATGACTTGGACAACCAAAAACAGAGTTACATCATGGTATATTAGGACCCAAAATGTACTAAATGATGAGCCAAAGGCTTAGGCTAAGTGGCATGCACAAAAGTCCACTCTTGAGGCATAAAGCACAAGCTATACAAAGCATTCAAGGCATGTCAAATGCAAGTGTATGACAACATTTCATGGACTGAAATAGCATGTGGAATGAGGGCAAGGCATGCAAACATCACATGTATGACATGATAGAGGCCTCAAAACCCAAGACTAGCCTAAGCATTTACACTATAGCTATACAAAGCATGAGTGATATGGTCATGGCAGCCCAAAACAGTCCTAGAACACTTCAAAATAAGCATAAAATCAAGTTTGAGCAAAGCCAAAATATGCTAGTATGATGAGTCAAAACATCATGCACAAAAGGCTAGTAAACAAGATTTGTTCTACACCTATATGGAGCATGCAAAGGATGATCAAACCAACTATGGATAGGGTCATAACATGCCAAATGATGACCAAATACATGCTGAAATGTAAACCAAACAAGCTAAAATGACATGGCATGGCATGGAGCATATGAAGCTAGTTTAGGGGATTTACACTACAAGTGCATCAAGCAAACATGGAGTAACAAAACCAACCCAAAACAGATTCATGGCATGGTAAAACATCACCAAAAATGGACTGAAATGGACTCAACAAAACTATGCACACATGCTACTTTGATGAGCTATAAATGGAGTTACATTACACATGCTAGATGCAAGCAAGACATGACCAAACCAACCTTGGACAGGGCCAAGGTAGGTCCTAGAAGTCACAAAAAAAGGCCTGACCAAGCCTCAAAAATGCATAGAAGGATGGTCCTTTGGAAGGCCAAAAAAAGCAAGCAAAGAGGAATACAAAGAGAGGGGACTACCCCCTCTGATTTAGGACCTCAAAACCACATCTCTACCACTAAAATCCCACTGGATTTCAGTGGTGGGAAGGCCAAACCAAGGCTAGCTCGGAGGCCTCCAAATATGGCTTAAAACAAAGCCAAACAAAGCATGCAAGGGGGCTACACACCCCAAACAGCAAAATGACCTTAACCAAACTTAAAAAGCACTTAAAAAAAAGACTTTTTTCAGTTATAAGCAAAGCCTAAAACAATATGCAAAGAGGGCTAAAGCAAGGTGCAAGAAAGTGCAAAAATGGGGGAAATGCTCACCCTTGAAGACCCTCTTTGAAACCAGCAACTTCAGGGGGTGGAAACCAGTTTTCAAAGCTTAAGAATTCCTCCCAAGAAGCTTAGTCCAATGGTGGTGGTGTATATCTATGTGTTGTAGTGTAAAAGTGCAAGGAAATCCAATTTCTAAGCACTAAACACAAGCAATATAGAGAGAAAGAGAGGTTTTTTCTCTTCAAAATTTCAGAACCCTGTCTAAGGAAGAAGCCTCTTCCTTATATAGAGGAATGAAAAGCCAAAGCTTCTTCAAGAAGCTTTGCAAGGCCTTCATCCCTCCATACACGTATATGAAGGGGAGCAAACAAAAATCCAGCTGGCTCAAAAGATCTGGAGGAAAACCAGCTGAGATATGGGGGGTGCCGGCCATCAGTAATGGCCGGCAGGGCTTCATCAGTGGCTGGCAGGAACAAAGCCATGGCCGGCAGTGCACCAGGAGGGCCACTCTGAAAGGACCAAATCAAGGTCCAAAAATTAGGCAGAAAGGATACAAGGTCCGGGAAACTCAAACCGGTGACGTTCCGCCGCGACAGTCGAGTGCTGGGCGAGCAATCGAACCAGTTGTTGGGTGTACCTACAAGCACAACCAAGTCTTGAGGACGGTCAAAAATGGGGTGTCTACACCAGCTCTCTACCATTCCCAGTGTATAAATGGAGAGGTTGAGTGGAGAGCAAAATGAGAGAGCAAGAGCAACCAAAGAGAGTGAGAGATGTGAGGCTGAGAGATCGTCTCTCTCGGTGTGAGCGAGAGAGACGGGTGAGTGGGTGAGTGAGGAGAGTGTGAGCTCCTCCTCTATTGTAATCTTTCTGTAATCTCTTCATTGTTATAGTGATAACCGGCTACTCTCCCGTGGACGTAGGCATTAAGGCCGAACCATGTTAAATATGGTGTGTCCTTAAATTGTGGGTGTGTTTTTCTGCTTGGTATAATTTCTACAAGATCTTGGGCGGGATCCCAGATCCCAACACAAACATCTTCTTGATTGCCATATGGTATGTCAAGATACCTGACAAAACCATAATCTGGCATGCAAACACATCTAGTCCAGTGCAAACAGAGTCAAAGGTTGAACTCACAGCAAGTGGCCTCACACTGAATAGTCCTAATTGCCAAGCAATATGGAAGGCACCACTTCCACTTGACACCACCATTTCTTATGCCACAATGCTTGACACTGGCAACTTTGTGCTTTCAAGTAGTACTAATTGTTAATGTATACTCCACCTACCCTACTCCACTTACTCCACTAGATCCACATCTCCTATATAAAGGAGACCAACCATGTACATAATATATAACATCAATATATGAATACACAATTTACTCTCTCTTTCTCTATACATTAATATTGACACTAGTAACTGTGTTTATGCATGGCAGAGTTTTAGTTATCCCACAGACACTATCTTGCCAACCCAAGTATTGTCACAGAGTGGCATGTTGTATTCTAGGCTGACTGAAACCAGTTACTCGAATGGAAGGTTTGAGCTTCATTTCATGAATGGAGCTCTTGAACTCAAAGTTGTCGCCTGGTCTAGCCGACTTGCTTATAAGGCGTATTACAATAGTGGAACGGCTTCCGCCAACCCTTCTGAATCTGGGTCACAACTGGTTTTCAATCAATTAGCGGATATTTATATAGTGAAAGGGAACGGATCTACTGTCGAACTTTCATGGCCAAACAATGTTCCAAATTACGCCAACAACTATCATCGTGCAACACTGGATTTTGATGGCGTTTTCAAACAATATTTTTACTCAAAGATTTCAGTCGGTACCCAGAGTTGGTTAGTTGTACGACACATCCCTGAAAACATTTGTATGCAACGGACAAACGAAATTGGTAGTGGTGCCTGTGGGTTCAATAGCTATTGTGTTGACAATAGTGGCATTCTTAGCTGCCAATGCCCACTCGGGTTTTTGTTTACGGATCCAAATAACAAATTTGGTGGCTGCCAACCAAATTTCCTTGTAGGTTGTGGAGTAGATGATGGATCAAGAAAACCAGAAGACTTGTATAATTTAACGGTGATATCAAACGTGAATTGGTCATCCGGAGATTATGATAGTTTGCAACCTTACAATCAAACACAATGCGAACAGTCTTGTTTGCATGATTGTTCTTGTACGGTTGCCATAGTTGATGGTAATATAACATGTTGGAAGAAGAGGCTTCCATTGTCTAATGGGAGAAAGGAGGGTGCAATAGCCATCATCAAAATAAGGAAAGGTGTAGATGTTCCTTCTCCGGGTAATTCTAATGATCCATTTTCCTACTCAAAGAAAGACAATCATATTCTCTTGTGGTCAATTCTCTTTGGCGGCTCTGGGCTCTTCAACATTCTTTTGCTAGTTATAGTTTCTCTAGTGGTTTTCTCACAGCATCACAAGAAATTGAAAAAGACTATATATTCTAATGTTCCTGAATCAAATTTGCATATTTTCACTTTCAAAGAACTCAATGAAGCAACACAAGGGTTCAAGGAAGAACTAGGAATGGGTTCTTTTGGCATTGTTTATAAAGGTGCACTCAAATTTGGTTCCAAGAATCAAGTTGCAGTTAAGAGGTTGGACAAGTTGTCAAAAGAAGGAGAGAGGGAATTTAAAACCGAAGTGAGTGCAATCGGGAAAACCCATCACAAAAATCTAGTCCAATTGGTTGGACACTGCGATGAGGGGCCTCAAAGACTTCTAGTAGACGAGCTCATGACCAATGGAAGTTTAGCTAATTTCCTTTTAAGCCTTCCAAGACCCAGTTGGTATCAAAGGACTCAAGTAGCGCTGGGAATTGCAAGAGGACTAGTGTATTTGCATGAAGAATGTGATGCCCCCATCATCCATTGACATAAAGCCTCAAAACATACTCATCGATGAATATTTCACAGCACGAATATCTGACTTTGGATTGGCAAAATCTTTGATGTTTAATCAGTCTCGGACTCATATTGGGATAAGAGGAACTCAAGGATATGTGGCTCCAGAATGGTTCAAGAATGTACCTGTGACAGTTAAAGTAGATGCCTATAGTTTTGGTGTTGTGTTGTTGGAGATCATTTGCTGTAGAAAGAGTCTGGCGATGAAGTGTGGGGAAGAAAAGGCAATACTAACAGATTGGGCTTATGACTGCTATATGGGAGGGAGACTAATTACTTTGGTAGACAATGATGAAGCTGCCATGAGTGATATCACGATGCTGCGCAGATGGGTCATGACGGCACTTTGTTGTATACAAGAGGACCCTTTGAAAAGGCCTACAATGAAGATGGTGATACAAATGCTAGAAGGATATGCTGAAGTTCCTATTTCCACTAGCACTAGTACTTCTTTTTCCTTAGCTTCATGAGACATGAAGACACAGGCTTGATTAGGCAACTCCTCTCTTCATTTTTTTGTTTTCCTATCTATGTTTTGTTGTTATTTTATGAGTCAATGTTATGTGAAAATATAGCTCTAATAAATTATTTTAAGGGGTTTTTAGTCTCAGAACAGGCACATTAGGTTCTATAATCTTCTCTCAATGCATGTAGTATTTCAAATGATCGATTAGATGGGGAGATAAAGTTGGTCTTATCCAATTTATTATAAAGTTGGTCCTATTGAATTTATTTTGTGCATTCTCTTTGATCAAGAATACCACACACACATGAAACAGTATTTCAGAACTAATGAATAATTTTAATGGATTGTTTTGTAAAAAATCAAATATGAAATAGGAATCGACAAGGCTCTAGTCAACCATGTAGACAGGACTGTGTTATCCGGGCTCGTGGGGCTTATTATAGGTTTCTCTTTGATGATTTGATCTATTCATTTTTTAGGTCACTAGGTGGTAAATTATTTACAAACAAAATCAGATTGATCTGATAGCCACATGATTTTATTATAATTATCTTCAAAAAAATAGATGCAAAATATGATTTTGAAAGTAGACAGTCTATTTTTTGGAGATAAATAATAATAAAATCATGCGGCTAGATCAATTTAATTTTTTTTAGATGATCAATACTAAGTGACCCTAAAATATAAACAAATCAAATCATCCATGTGAACCATAACCCATAATGGGCTTCTTAGAAACCAAGGCAAGAACGTAGAACCACTGATTGATGTGACTTATTATTGAGGAATGGAATAAGGGGAATAACTAATGGCAGATTTTCTTAATTAGCTACACAAGTGATGGGATATGGGAATGGGATCCCAATGTATTTTTTAAGAAGTTAATTGAAGAACAAATGCTCTGTTTTTTATTTCTAAAACAAATTTGGATACATGTAGTATCTCTTTTACAATTTGAATTGATTTAATACTACAAGCTAAATCATCTATTTATAGATTTCCATTCAGGTGTGAATATGATGGCTGTGAGCTGTAACCAGCTCAATTCCCATGTTTTTCATATTTGCTTCATGGTAAAGCTTTTGACGGTCAACAATGGAGGGCTTCCATGAAGCTTCTCCTAACTTCTTCAATCTTCATTCCTCTTTCTCAATTCTTCTTCAGACTTCTGGATCTTTGTTGTTGAGTTGGGTTTGTATTTTGCAATAACAAGATGATAGTTGAATTGTACAACCAAATTGCTTGTGTACTATGATAGGTGCAGCACTATAAAGTTTGTTGTAAATAATACTCACAGTAGCAATGAAAATCTTGCTGAGTTGTAGGAAAAAAACTGAAGGTTTGCAGGTTTGGTTCTCTTTCAAATTCCATTTGGGCTCCAGTAAAAGGCTTGCAAACTGCCTTGCTATAACATTGAGCTTTGCGTCAGACTGGGTGATGCAACTTTCCATTGTTGGATGACCTCCCTGACATTTCAAATACATGCCCATGAATGGGCAAAAGGGGTGTTCAAACCGAGCGTTGAGAAAACCTTCATTTCCCCAGCATTAATGCCAAATTAGTGGAGCGTTCTCAATGAAACTTACTTCATTCTAATTCCTCTTTCCCATAAAATTTCAGGAAATAACTGCAATTTTCGGGTTTCACCAATAATCACCACAAGAGCAAATCCCATTCTTGAAATGATGAAACCTTGTAGTGTCTCTCACAATGATTTCCCTCCTTTCTACTGCTGATATGTACTTGGTGGCGCGATGGCAATCACCGCACACTCTCAAGTTTTTAAACACTCGAATTGGAGTCCCTAACAGTATCCGGATCAACCCATAAGCAATTGCAAGTTTCTCGCTGTGCCATAAGAGTAGCTTCTCCTTCTGCTCCTCCCCAACATCGTGCAATGCAAAGTCAAGATCCGGCACATAGCCTTCCAATTTCATTTTCTTCTCCAACTCGTTCAACTTTTCATGGATCAATTTCAATTCTGGGTGAACTCTATCTCCTGATCTGAACTCATGAACCACACTCTTCACCTCAATCCAACTATACCCTGGTATTTTAATCACCTTATTGTCCTTCATTGATCGTCGAACTCTAGCAACATTGTCCCATCTGTTCATTGCAGCATAAACATTAGCGAGTTGAACATAACCGGCTGCACTCATAAGGTCAAGATCAAGCAAGTTCTTGGCAGCAAACTCGGCAAGGTCCAAGTTCTTGTGGATCCTACAAGCACCTAAAAGGGTTCCAAATATGGCGTTGTGTGGTTTGAAAGCCATTTTCTTTATCAAATCTACAGCTTCGATTAGTTTACCAGCTCGACCAAGAAGGTCAACCATACACGTATAATGATCTCGCTTAGCTTCAACCCCACAATCCGTTGACATTGTATCGAAATATTAAATCCAAAGGACTACCAATCCTGCATGATTACAAGCCGATAAAACTCCAACAAAGGTAATCCAGTCTGGTTTGATTCCCTCATGTCTCATCTCATCAAACAAACTTAGAGACTTTTCACCTGCCCCGTGTTGGGCATACCCAGAAATCATCGCATTCCACATGACGTCTCTACGTGGCATCTCAAGGAACAATTTCCACAGATCATTTAAATCTCCACACTTGCAGTACATGCTAATCAATGAAGTCACAACGGTTGTATCAAAACACAAAACAGATTTGCACGTAAGCTGATGAATTTGCTTACCCAACTTCAAAGCAGATAAATTGCTACAACCCAATAGAACACTACTCAAACTTGATGGATTTGGCTCGACTCCCAATTCCACCATTGTCCTAAATAGCTTCAATGCATCCTCTGATTGGCAATTTTCAACATAACCTGAAATCACGGCATTCCATGTTACCTAATTCTTCACCAGCATCTCTTTAAAAAATTTCTCAGCCAATTCAACCTTTCCAAATTTCATATGCCCAGTTATCATTGCAGACCGTGCGATCACACTCTTAACCTGAGCTGCCCAAAATAACTCCAATGCCGAATCCAAATCCCCTGACTCAACATAACCTGATATCTTTGCATTTCAAGAGACGCTATTTTTCCCCGGCATCGTTGAAAACAACTCTCGGGCTTCCTTCATCATCCCATTCTGAGAAAAACCCGACATCATGGTATTCCACGACGCACTGTCTTTGTTGGGAATTTGATCAAAGAAAGTCCTTGCAGACCCAATCTCAGAATTGTGTAAATAACAAGGTAACAATGTGTTCAACGAAACAGTGTCTGGTTCAGGAATTCTATCAAACAATTGGCGGGCTTCTCTAACTTTCCCGGGTTTTTTTGAAAACCCAGCCAAGATTGAATTCCATGTAATTGTGGTTCTAACTGTCATGTTTTCAAACACTCTGAGGGCTGAATCTAGATCACCGGACCGAATGTAGCTGGTGATCATCTTGTTCGACGAAATTACATCAGTGAATTTAGATCCACCAGAGGGTGTAGCATTGTTTGAATCATGTGTTTCCTGTGTTGATTGTGGAGAAGTGGTGGGAAGTGGTTCTGTGATGGAGTTGGCATCTGGGTTTTGGATTGTGGAAGAGGAGAAGGAATGGGTTTGGTGTTTGGATTGTTGGAAAATTCTGAGGAAGGTCAAGGAATGATGGTTTCTCCAGCGCTTAAGATTATAATGAAACATTTGTCAGGGTTGGAAGGAGAAAGAAATAGGGTAGATAGCATTTGAATAAATTACTTAAATAAGCTTATAAATACAATTTGACAGAGTAGGACAAATGTGTTGTTCACCATAACTATGAATGACACCAGGTTTCATGTCCTATTTCCACATGTAGGACATACAAATACCTAGTTCTAAAATCATGATGCTTGTATTTTTTCGGAGAATTCGATCATGCACACACCTCTTACCCTATACATCTTTAATTTCGATATTTTCTTCCCTAGTTGTAGTCAATTTTTTTCTTTAATTATGACGTTATTTTAAAATCTTTGGTTAGATTTTATTTATGTTGTCTTATGATTTTTTTTTATTTTTTTTAGTTATGACTCAAAAAATATAGAGTATATTATTTTCTTCTATAATGCATATGATACACAGCATTTGAGGTGTATATATCATAGTCTTTCCTTCTTTTTTACTTTTTTTAATATACAGAATGACATTTTTTTTTTTTTTTTGATAATTTATTCATTTTAAATTAAAATAATTATGATTATGATTTATAATTTTAAAAATATTATCATGAATTATATATAATATAAAATTATATTTGTAATAAAATTTTGGGTGAATTACACTAACGGTCCCTATAGTTTGGGACTTGTGTTATTTTGGTCCTTGACTTTTCAATTGTGACACATTTGACCCTGAATTTTGAATCTTATTCCGAATAAGGACAATCGAAGATACTATTGGATTTTTCAAGGGCAAAATTGTCAATTTGATAAAATATAAATTAATTTGACAAAAATAAATGTCAAAAAAATATTTTTAAATTTTTAAAAATTATTTCTACCTACTAAAGATAAAATTATATAAAATTGATAAATCTTTTAGACATTTATTTTTTTTTTACCAAATTAATTTTTATTATGTATTTGGATAATGATCATATAAAATTAATTTTTAAAAATTAATCATGTAATTTTTATTAATTTTACAAAATTTTATTTTTGGTGGGTAGAAATAATTTTTTAAAATTTTAAAATATTTTTTGACATTTGTTTTTGTCAAATTAGTTTATATTTTATTAAATTGACGATTTTATCCTTGAAATTAGCAATGGTATGTTCAATTGTTCTTATTTGGAACAAGATTCAAAATTCAAGATCAAATGTGTCACAATTGAAAAGTTAGGGATTAAAGTGACACAAATCTCAAACTATAAGGACTATGAATGTAATTTACCCTAAAATTTTTATACTCAAAAATTGCTTTATATCCCACAAGAAGTGCACGTTTACCCCCACATGGGAGCTGAACAAACGAACGAATCTTTATAGCAACTCTCTATGAACAATTAAATATCGTTAATTTTTTCACTATTATTATATTATAAATGTGTTAAGTCTTACTTGATTTGATATAGTTCTAACTTTTTCAAACTACATGTGCAACTATTGGTGTCGTAACTTTTTAGAAAATTTTTTTTTTTTTTTTTTTTTTTTTGTAATTCTTATTAAGTTGTTTATTTAGTCATTTAGGATCTTGTTTTTCTTTTTATAATCTATATATTATTTGCTTTCATTTTAATATAACTATTTTATATATTCTCAAATATATATATATATATATATAATAACCCTCTAAGTCCTCAACCAAAAAAAAAACCCCTCTAAATATATTTTTTTTTTTTCACTTTTATTCATTTTTTTTATTATTTAGAAATCACTTTTATTAGTTACAGACTTCACACTTCAATATACCACCAGCCCACCACTCAACTAGGTGAGACTCATGAACCTAGCTTTTTTTTTAACAGAGCAGCCCTCTCAGAGTGTCAACTCAAACTGCATAATCGTAACACATTCGATCCCCGATACTCGTATGAATGTCTACTCCCTAGCCAACATCCTGGCAGCCCACTCCCGCTAGGTGACATCTTGGACCATGCTTTTAAAAGGAAAGCATCCCAACAACACATCGCTCCCAGCAAGTCAAAAACACTTTGCAGACCTTACATTTACTTGCAATCGCCATCCCCAATTCGAACACTACTATTGTGACTTGAATCATAGAACTCCAGTCTATCTGATCCCATACATGATTTGAACTGCTAAGCCACAACCCATCCAATCAAAATGCTTTCATGGACTGCTAATCCCCAAATGATGCCCAACCTTTTGACAAGAATTCACCATTGAACAAGGAGAACAAGCCCACAATTTACCTATTGAAACTACCCAGCATTTTTTTGTAGCTCAACATTTTCTTTGGAAGAGAGAGAGAGACCAAAGGGCTGCAGACTTGCATGACCAATGAAACTCATTCACTTGTCTCAAATCAAGTTGCACACAAAGATAGCCAAACTACAGAGAAAAATACAGGGGGGAAAAAAGGCTACAAAATTGTTCACAATCAAACTCCAAAATCAAAACTGATCCAATAACTGAATCCCAGTCATAAAAACAACTCCTAAAGCCCTAAAGGCATCCATGAAAGACAGAAAATGAAGACACCACCACAGGCAAATAACCCACAGAAAGAAATAAATTTACACTCTGGATATAAAAGTTCTGAGATAATTTTAATACAGGAAAACACATTATTCCTGTGGATGTCATGCCGTTGATGATCCCCTCAAGAGAAGAGATTGTAAGAATCCCAAAAACAGGTGAAACCGACGAGACTGAGAAAGATGAAGTAGAAGGTAAACCCTCACTTAGCACCCAAGGTGGGGAACTGGCCAACATCATCAATGGCAGGGGCTGCCACATTGTTTGCCATGTACCCTCCACCAAATCCTTCTCTTGAACCACCCTGTCCACCACGCCGGCCACGACCTCCACCTCCACGCCCTCCTGGGCTGTAATACCTTCCCCCTTCAGCAGGCTTCAGAAAATCATTTATGCTGACATACTGCACCAAAAACAAGCAAATGAAAAAAGTTTGGCACACTACATAACGTGTTTACATACATAACAAATACATGTGTAAATATATGTTTGTTGACCATCGTACAAATTGGGCCAACAATTGGTTGCCATGAAGATTGCAAAATGAGAAAGACACATGGAGGCCCAAAAAGGAACCATATAAAAGTGAGGAGCTCTCAGGCTTAAAAAAAGTAAAATTCAGATGAAAAGTCCCGCGACAATTGTTGCTAGATGAAAAAGGGAGATGCAAGCAGTTGTTGGAAAGTCGTTAAAACCATGCATTATAAATAAAAGATCACTTTGAAGAAGAAAGGGAACCACCAGACTTGAAGGTCAACCAGTTGCAAATAGGTGGTGGCAAATTGTGATAAACCAGATATGCACAATCGATTCACTGACCATTTGCCACTTCTTAATGGTGCAAGACCGTATGACATATTAATTACATGATCCAAATCAGCCATAACACAATAGATAATAGTAAATAATGAGAGCATCATATAGGAAATCGTGATCCTAGGACACAAGTATAAACAAAGAAACAGATAAAATTGGTGATCCAAATGCTAACTGGACACACAAAGGTAAAACGCAAGATGCAATGATGAGTTCAAATATATCCCATACAGAACTATAAGTACTAGAGTTATATGAAGGAAAAACACTGGTAAAGAATCAATTGTAATAGCTGGTACCTTTTTGGCTCTCTCCTCTTTCTCAGCAGCTTCTTTACGTTTATCCTTGTCAGAACCCTGGTAAGGGATGACCAATCAAATGCAACAGAATCAATACAATTACACTTCATAGGCTGGTAGAAATAATAGTCAAAACACCCAAATGTCAGAGGTTGTCACCAATTTCACAAAGATTTCTTCATCGCTCTTCTTGCTTGAAAGCAGTTGCATGGATGCAAGATCTTTGTCCAAGCCAACCTTCCTTTCTTCAGTCTTTAGTGGCTGCAACGCTTTCCTCTTCTCTTCAAGTACCTTCTGATACTCCTCCAGAGTCATCTCCTATTATAAATGAAACATGGGATATCATAAACTATTACATAATAGATGAATGAGTCACAAGCTGCTCCAATTTTAAATAATTTTAACATTGAACTTGTGTAAAAGACATGCTAATCTCATTGACATTACCGACAAATCATGCCATTATCTTCAAAAACATAAACATAACAATACCTTAACAATCCGTAGTTCAAAAAATGAATCACCACACTGCTTGTCACACCACTGTTAGATATTCTGGGTAACTTAGGTTTAAAAAAATGATATTTGTGTCTAGAAAAAAAAACTCTTATTCAAACCCAAATTATAGCATGAGCCAACAAATAAGCCAAAGCTTCAATCAGTCATGCTGTTTGGCATGTTCTGGCTTTTTGGCTTCTTGTTTGGAAACTGTACGAGTTTTTGGCTTTTTGGTAAAGAGTTGGCTTTCAGGCTTTTTTCTTCTTTAGGCAACTTTTTCAATTTTGAAGTCAATCTAGCCTAGAGGGCCCTAAAAATTTTATTAAAATTTTTTTAAAAAAAAAATCCACTAAAGATGAAAGTACACCCAAAAATAAAAGCTAGCTTTTAAATTGGAGCCTAAGAATGAACACCTTTTGGCTAAAATAAACAAGAATTTTAGCTAATTTTATAAAATAAGTGAACTTTTTCGCTTTTTAATGTTTGATAAATGACAAAATGCCTTGTAACTTATTGATCTAAAAAAGCCACACAAAAAAAAAATAAAAATAAATGCTGTGGTTTATACGTGGGTTCCAAAAGCCATTTTGTCAAACCAAACCAAACAAAGCCTTGCCTTAAATCCCATCAAATGGGACCGGCTACATGAATCCTTTTTCTCCACGCGACTCTATCAAAGGCCATTTCGTTAGTCTAATTAATAGATTCATATCTCTATTTACTACGCTAGCCAACGTAAATCTAGGTCTACCCAGTCCCCTAACACTTCCATCTACCGTCATTGCATCGCATCTCTTCACTACTACCTCTGTTGGTCTCCATTGAATATAATCAAATCATCTCAATTTATTCTCTCAACTTATCTTCTATTGGTGCTACTCCTACCCATTCTTGAATATACTCATTCATAATTCTATCTTTTCTAGTCTTGTCACACATCCACCTTAGCATCCTCATTGCCTAACACTCCGTCTCATACAACATCGCTAGTCTAATAGTCATTCTATAGAACTTTCCTTTTAGTCTAGTAAGTACTCGTTTATCGCATAATACCCCAGACACACTTCGCTACTTAAGCCACTCCGCCTTAATTCTATAGACCACATCTGCATCAAGCTCCCCCGCCGTTGTGATAATCGACCCTAAATAATGAAAATGTTCAATTTTAAATAGTTTTTGGTTCTCAATCTTCACTTCTCCTCTTCTTCCATTGTTATTGTTACTAAATTTACACTCCAAGTATTATGTCTTAGTTTTGCTTATCCGAAATCCTTTAAATTCAAGTGCTTCTCTCCAAATCTCCAACTTTATGTTAACTCCTTCTCTAGTCTCATCCATTAACACGATATCATATGCAAAAAGCATACATCATGGCACATCATCCTGAATATTTCTCGTCAACTCATCCATAACTAAAGCCAAAGATAAAAACTTAAGATAGATCCTTGATATAACCCTACAGTATTTGGAAATTCATATATCTCTCCAACAGGCAATCTAATAGTGGTCACCACCCTTTCATACATGTCCCTAATCACATCAATGTAACATTTTGTCACCCCTTTATTCTCTAACACCCACCAGATTATATCCCGAGGCACTCTATCATATACTCTCTCAAGATCGATAAGCACCATATGAATGTCTCTTTTCTATTCTTGTGCCAAATTTGGGTCGTCTGCTCCAGCTGACGTAAAATTGCTCGACAAAGTTTGACTGACTCATACGGTTTCGTTTTAGCTCCGATTTCGACGCGATTTATTGTGTTGGACTCGTCTCAATGAGTACTTCACACTGGTATAGTCAAAACTTGAGTTTGACAACGTCGAAAATTTTAATTTGCGGCACATGTGATCCGTTTTGCAACTTTCGACGGATTTTGATTACTTCTTGGCTCCTCAGGTTGGTGGGTTTGGACTCGTTAAGCCGATGCGAATCCTGTGGTAGGTTCAAATGTGGATTTCGACAAGCCGAGATGCTAGTGTTATGTCGTGATAGTAGTGTCGAGCAAGATTGTGTAGTTTGCAATCAATATACGTGTGCCATCCGTGATTATCATTGCCATTGAGCTGGATAGCGGCGTTATGGCACCGAGATTTTTGGAAAGCAAACTATTGTGCAAATTCGAGTTGGCAGCCGAATGATTTGCATGTGATAATAATTCCAAGCAGTGTTGCCGAATAAGAAATGTGGCCAAGCAATCTTGTTGAGTAAGCAATGTTCGCCGAATAAGCAATGTTGCGGTGTAATTTTTTGCCAAATACGTTGCCGAAGCCGAAGAAGAAATGTTGCAGAATAATGCTGTAAAGTTGCCCAATAATGTGCCGAGTAACATGTCTGTGACGAGCAAGATATATAAACAATGATGCTTGTGAAAAAAGCAAGAGTGTGCCAAGCACCATGTCTGATGACCATGCATTTGGTCGTTTAGCCGCACTAAATTGCGGGTGACGATTCTGAACCAAGTTTGCTTTTTGGCAAATGTGTTATTCTTGGCGAAGCTATAGTGGGTAGCTTGTTGCTTGCGCTGATGGATGCTCGGCAAAAAATGCCGAGGAGCGTTGTGTTGTGAAGTTGCTCTCCATTGTCGGGTGAGTTGCGACGATCAATAGCTTGCGGTGTATATGTGTTGCTTGCGAGCCAGAATATTGCCGATTTAAATTCATGAAAATATGCCGTGGTATGGTAATTCATGGAATTGTCGAGACGAGATGCATTTGTTGTTGTTAGCTGGTCGGATGCTCGGCATTTTGGTAAAACTAAGGAGAATTTTGAATGTGTGAGGACACTACTTGGTCGCGGCGTTGACCACCGGAAGAGTCGAACACAAATTAGAGAAGGACAAGCATCTGAGGATGTTCAACCACCTATGGAGAGAAAAATTGTTAACCCAAATAACAACTTTTGTTCATTTTGGTGAGAAAATATACACTCAAGTAATAACTTTGTTAAAACTTTCAATCTAGCCAGAGAGAATGCAAATCCAAAAACTAACTAAAGTTTAATTTACACAGAGAAGATGTAAATTCATTTTGCCGAACAATATGTAAAACTCTTTAACATCATCAAACAATGCTCGGCAAAAATATATTTCATGAATACATCAAATAGTTTTAAAAGTAAGAATAAGAAGCTCATCGATTCTGTTGAAGCTCGTCATTTCCCACAGATGGCACCAATTGTGAGACCCAAAAAATCCTCTCACATGGATGTTAATGAGCTCCAACGAAGAGATGAGCTTGGCTGATGTAATCTGCAAGGATAAACATAGTTGGCGCCACCCAACCGGGGTTGAGGGCCGAAGACACTCCGATGATAAAGTTAGAATCCATGAATAAAGAGTATAGATAGTAAAGAGTGATGTGTGTGGATTGTAGAGAGAGATGAATTTCCCTTTTGTGTATGGGGTCTCCCCTTTTTATCCATATAGCCAGGATATTTTTCTGGCTCCCACAATTCTCTATATTTTTCTATTACTCTCCTCAAAAGATAGATCGCTTTAATTGTTGACCTACCAGGCATAAACCCAAATTGATTCTCAGACACTTTTGTTATATCTCGCAATCGAAGTTTCATCACCCTCTCCCACACTTTTATTATATGATACATTAGCTTGATTACTCTATAGTTATTGCAATTCTGGACATCTCTTTTATTCTTATAGATTGGCACTAAAATACTCTTCCCTCACTCATCTAGCATATTCCTTATCAACAAAATCATGTTAAACAACCTAGTCAACAAAGCAATCAAACACTTTCAAGATTCAATAGGAATATCATCAGGTCCAAAAGCCCTATTCGATTTCATTTTCTTAAGTGCAATCTCTACTTCAAAGTACCTAATCCTGCGATAGAACCTATAGCCTTGGTTTTCCTTATTACTGGCTATTTTCTCCACTATTAACGTACCTCCATATTCCTCATTTAATAGTTTCTCGAAATAGTTCTTCCACCTCTCCTTAATCTCTTCATCCTTCACGAATTCTCAATCTTGATGCACTTAACTTGATTAAAATCTCTTATTTTCCTCTCCCTTATCTTAGCAAGTTTGTATACCCTCTTCTCTCCCTCCTTACTATCTAGTCTAACGTATAAATCATCATAAGCTTTCAACTTAGCATCTCTCACTACCTTCTTGACCTCCTTATTAGCCAATCTATAGCTCTTAAGGTTTTCCTCAAGTCTATCATTCTGCCACTTTTTAAAGCACTCTTTTTTTTTGCCTTTACTACTGCTTGAATCTCTTCCCTCCACCATCAAGTTTCCCTAGAGTTGGGTCCTTTTCTTTTCTACTCTCCAAGAACTTCCCTTGAGATTCTCCTCATACAATTGGCCATCGAAATTCATTTTTGAAAAATTTTAGATTCCAAATTGAAGATTAAAAGTCATCATGGCCAATTCAAATTTAACCTTCTCAATCTCGAGACTGACCAAAGAAAACTATGACAATTGGTGCATCAGACTGACGGCTATTTTAGGAGCCAAAGGAGTATATGAGCTCGTAGAAGAAGGCTATACAGAGCCTCCGTCAAAAGAAGAAAACAATTTGACAATTGCCAAAAGGACCCTCCTTGACAATTTACAGGAAAAGGATTCAACCGCAAGAGAAGCAATCCATGTAGGACTCGACGAACCAACGTTCAAGATTATTGCAGGAGCAAAAACAGCAAAAGAAATTTGAAACCTCCTCTGCCAAACCTTTAGATGTGCTGAAAAAGTCAAGAAAATTCAACCTCAAACTCTAGGAAGTGAGTTTGAATTGATTCAGATGAAGCCCTGTGAGTCAATTTCTGATTACCATACTAGACTTATGGTAATTTTAAATCAATTTAGACGGAATGGAGAGACACTTACTGATGTTCGTGTCACAAAGAAGATATTGAGGTCCTTAGACCTAAAATTCGACTATGTTGTCGTAGCCATTGAAGAATCTAAAGACTTGGAAGAATTAACAATCGAAGAGCTCATGTGTTCCCTACAAGCCCATGAACAAAAATTGGCAAGACAAGATGGACAAAAGCCACTCGAACAAGTTCTCCAAACAAAGCTGAATTTTAAATCAAAAGTATCCAACCGAGGTCAATTTCAACCAAGCCGTGGACGAGAAAGATTTTAGCAAAATAATCAACACCAACGCCAAGACAACATAAAAAGATCTTAGCAGAACTCCCAAAGAGGTCGAGGAAAAGGAAGATTCACCCGACCAAATCAACAATCTGGAGGAAACAACCATATGAACAAAAATATAGATGATATTGAAGAAAAAGCTCAAGAAGCCAATATCACAAAAGAATTGACAGAAGAAGAGCAAGATAAAGAAGGTATTAACAAAATTACCGATTGCCGAAGAAGCAAGAAGATCGGAAAAAAATATAATAAGTCCAATCAAACTTGATGATGGACAAATGCAAACCCAAAGCGTTAATGAAGCAAGAATGGAAGCAACAAAACTTCCTAAAGAAATCCAAACAGAGGCAAAGTTTGACAAAGAATCAAACTGGGATTGGCAATCAAATGCTAAAATGAAGAGCATACCTTTAGATGACAGCCAAGAAAAGGTGTCACAAGACATGGAGACCATAATGACCCACACTCACCGCAAGAGGGGACACGCATCATTTCAAGTGAAGAATCATCAATAAGGAATGTCCAGACAAAAGACATCTATGACGTAACCAACGCATCGATGAAGATTTTGATTTATTTTGCCTCTTCACAGCCGATGATCCGATAGGATTTGAAGAAACTCAACAAGTAAAGTGGAGAAGTCATCAAGACAAAACCTTCACAGAATGCCTAAAGAAAGTCCAGTGTAATGCTCATACTGGAAAACAAAAGAATGCAACACTGAAGGTCTACCACAAGTACAAGAGATGAATCAAATATATGGCATACAAACACTTGAGGACAAGAGTAAAAATCTTCACAACAAAAGAAAAGGCTATAATGCTTGTTGCAATGAAGAAACCCACCAAATTGGGTTTGAGGGGAGATGTTGAAAAATCCAAACCCAATTCAACAGCATACTAGAAGAATGAAGATCGCTCCAGGAGGAGCTTGAAGTTAGAAAAAGATTGAAGATGGTTCATGGTCAAAGCCTTCACCATGAAGCAAATGCGAAAAACATGAAAATTGAGTTGGCTACAACTCATAGCCATCAGGTGTTCATACCTAAGCTTACATCTGTAAATACATGATGTATGTTATTGTTTTAGATTATGAGATAGAAAAATAAGAGATTCTACATGTATCCAAAAATTCAAAAATAAAATAGTTTGTTTTTCCATTTATATTCTCAAAATAAATCATTAGGATTACATTCCCATATCTCATTAGTGGAATTTAATTTTCCATCAGTGGTATCAAAGCCAAGGTAGCCTGAAATTGCAGAAAATATACAAAACAGAGGAAGAACGGAGCAAAATTCAAATTTTGCCCAGAAATCAAAGTTCTCAAAATCCACAAAGCAATGGAAAATTAAAACAATATTTTCATTTGTCATTTGTCAAAAAAAGCTCTTTCGACAAAAGGAGGCCTTTTTGCCCAATAAGTCAAAAAATTTATTTTGTCATTTATCACAACTCAAAAAGCCCAAAAAAATAAACTTTTTCCCCTTAAATAAGCCAAAAAACTAAAAAGTAAAAAAAAAAACATCTTATTTTAACCCGAAAAACACTCCTTTGGCTCCAGCTTAAAAATTGACTTATACATTTCAATTTATTGCTGTTTTTAGTGTAGTTTTTTCAATTTTGATTTAATTTTTTTTACTTTTCATGTCTGTTTAGACTAGATGATGCTAACCAACTAGGCTAGCTTAGTTGGCCACCTCTATACACTTCTACATCGAAGGTCAAGGGGTCAATCCTTTGGGCTTTGTTGTCTTGTTCATTTCTTTCCCAATATGGGGCTCTTTCTAAGGTTGATTGTTCGACTTGTGGGTGGTTTGTTGGGTTGGTTATTGAGTTAATATATATGTTGTTGGACTATGAATATCCAGTTTCAATTTTCTTCAAATCTAGCAACCTATCACTTTTGAAATCAAACCGATCTTAGGCTTTTTTTTCCTTTCGTAAACTACTAAACAAAACCCTAACCCAAACCTTAAGTCTACTTTTGTTTGTATGATGGGCTTAGATGGGACAATAAAATCTCAGGGATAGTGATTGGTAATATATATATATAAAGAAAAAAAAAATTCTCTAACAACATGTTTGATTGGATTAGGAAGATACGTAAAATCTAGCAATTATTGATAGGATTTAGGTTTGACTAGGTTAGGATAAAACATGAAATAAGAAAAAGACAGTTATTTTTTATCATTGGAAGGAAAGATTTAAGAGGGAGATAATCCCATAGTCAAGGATAACAAATACCATAGGGTTAGGATATTTGTTATCCACCCGTTTTGGGGGACATAATGTTTGGGTTTGACATTATATCCCATGTCTAAAATGCACACAAACCAAGGTATAAATAGAGGGGAATATGGGGCAAGAAAAGAACATGTGGAACACACGGGATTTGAATCCCCTTATCCCCACTATATCTCATGAACAAACATGGCCTAAGTCTTCATTTATCCACATAATATAAAGGAGGATGAGGGATTTGTCATCCCACGGGACCGACATGTTTTTTCTTGTCTACCTCGTGTCCCCTTATCACTTATTTGTCTGCATTTTATGGTCAAGATAATCTTCCCCCCTCCATCCAACAAAATAATTATCCTCCTCTTACACATGGTTTAAGCAAGTGTAACTAAACATAGTATAAGTACTCTTGTGGTAAATATAATCTTACCCACTATCTTAGGTATTACTAATCTCATCTGGTCCATAAACCCTAGGTATTACATAACTCCCCTAATCCAATGCCTTCAACTAAATGGAGCCCAAGGTTGCACTTGTTAATAAGATGGATAATGTGGGTTTGATTCGATTAAAAATCACTAGGGCCCATACATCCATTGTTTGGTAGTTAGCAATCCCAAGATAAAAAGGATTCTAAGATAACGTTGACCAGTGTTATCAGAGGCGAGCCTAAGCGCTCGCCTAAGCGCTAAGCGAGGCGAGGCGAGGCGAGGCTTCAGCGCCTCAAGCTCCCTGAGGCGAGGCGAAATGGCAAGGCGAGGTAGAAGCGCCTGAATCGAGGCTTAGGCGATGAAGCGTGAGGCGTCAAGAAGCGACGCTTCATCGTATTTTGCCTGATTTAACTTCGAGCCATCTGGGCCCTTGATTCGACTTCGTTTGAATCATCTGGGCCCTTGATCGACAAAGTTAATTAGTAAATAGATGCGAAGCCAAACCCTAGATCGAAGTCGATCGTCTGCTGCCGAAGTCAATCTCTTCTTCTGGTCTTCTTCCTTTCTTCTTCATCTGGTTCATCGATCGTCTGCGTCTGCGTCTGCGTCTGCCGAAGTCAAGTCGATCGAGGTGAGTTGCTTCTTCATCTGGTTCTTCCTTTCTGTGTTCGACTTCATCACCTGTTGCTCTTCTTTGTTCGACTTCGTTCGACCTGAAGAAGAACACTGTGACCATCGAAAGTCGACTTCTTTTTTTTTAAAATTAATTTTAAATTCACAAAATTTAATTTTTAAAATTAATTCAATTATTTTAAAATTAATTTGTTTTCAATTAATTCAATTTTTTTTTTTTCTGTGTTCAATTAATTCAATTAATTTTCTGTTTATTTTAATTCTTGGTTATTCAATTAATTATTTTAATTCAATTAATTTGTTTAATTCAATTAATTTTTTATTTTAATTCAATTAATTTGTTTAATTCAATTAATTTAATTAATTTGTTTATTTTCATATAGAATTTTTTACATTTTGTTTAATTCCTATATGAAATGAGTCTATTTAGTTCTTAGCATTTTAGTAATGACAATGGGACAGTTTAATTTGGGAATCAGACATCTTAATTAATTTCAAAACTTGAATTAATTTGAATTAGGTTACCTGAGAGGTCAGGGGGTTAACCCTTGCTAAAAATAAAAATTAATTATTTCTCTTCCTTTATGGATATTTAGTATTTGGAATGATAACTGCATGATGGTTCTTGAAAATATTTATATTTTTGTCTATACCATTAATTTAAAAAAAATATCATTTCTGGTCGCCTCGCTTCGATGAAGCCCTCGCCTCGCGCTTAGGCGTTAGGTGACCTTGTCGCCTCGGTTCGCTTTTCGCCTTAAAAAACACTGACGTTGACACAATCCAATGACAATAAATGCATAGGGCCCACCTAATTCTATTCCTTATCCTATCACAACTAATCACTGGATAAGATTAGGTTATAAGTTTAATTTCTGTTCTGGGTTCAATTAAATGGGAAAGTGGCATGTAGAGCCTTTTGTACTCTACTCTCCCACTTTACAACACATTAGTTTCAATAAACTTCAAATTGGAAATGATAATGCCTCGCTTTGCTAGTGTCTCATATGTTTGCTACCCTTGCTTCATTTCATGGTCTGTTTAGTAGATGTGGTATTGAGAAAACATGCCAAATTGTCAAACTATCATCAATTCCATTTGATGGAAACTCATGGTGATTGAGGGGGTTTGGGTGTGAGGCCTCCAGGGCTGTCATAATGGTTGAGGGTAGCTGAGTGTGATACAAGAGAGATGGTGGCCATGGTTTTCAGGGTGGTGATGGAAAACTGGAAAGGGGGAGGGAGGAGAAAGAAATAGTAGAGAAAGGAAGAAAAAGAATAGCATTATTTTGTAAATTTGAAAGGGTACGAGGGGTATCACTCTTACAAAAATAGCATACTCTACACATAAGCATGTGAGTGTCACATTCTTTTAAGTTAGATGGAAAAGCTACCTGTGTACTTTGGTCTACAAACCATAAGAAAGTTATGTGGTTATTTTCAAATAACAAGGGAGTCATCTACACATAGGTCAAAGCATAAGGAATAAAGTGAAATTTGTCCTTGCAAATTTTATCCCACAAACAAACACCTAAATTTCCTCCCCTTAAACCCACCACAAATTTAATCATAGGAAGCTACACTCGGTTTCCAAGTGCAATTCTATGTCAAAAACTCTTCATCGTATCAGTCTTAGTTACTAGTGAAAAAAGAAGTTCACTTTGTTCAAGTTCTTAACTCGGATTACAAGCCATATCCCTTCACATCAAGCCTCACTCAACCGACATTAAATGTTACATAAAAAGAAGTTCACTTTGTTCAAGTTCTTAACTTGGATTACAAGCCATATCCCTTCACATCAAGCCTCACTCAACCGACATTAAATGTTACAAACTCAATGAAGGTTCCGTGCTTAGATCTAGTGTTATAGGACAAGACCCACAGCTTGTACAGAGCCATCATCAAAAGACACAGGAAATATTGAGACAGACAAGCTTATCAACCAAAAATAGTGGGCCTGGTTAACTTTGAATTTAGAAATTTCTACTTTACTGCCTCCCACAAAAAATAAAAATAAAAATAAAAATAAAAAATTCATGCCTTAATTGTTATCAAATAAACTTTGCTTGGTTTTCAAAAAGACTGAACGAAGATGGTAATTATAAGTTTTCTCTACTTCTCACTACATACTTAAACAACAAAAAGGCACTCTAGGGAATGAAAATGTTGACTCTTCAAGACAAAGGTATCTAACATTATCAGTAAATAAACTCACCTTGTCCTCAGGCTCCTTTTCTTGAGGCTCATTCACAGGATTCTCCTTGTTGGCATCTCCAGCTTCTTCCTGTCCCGACTGCTTTTCAGCATCAACATTCTTCTCATTTTCGTTGGCAGGTTCTTCAGTCTCCCTAAATTTCAAAAATAGATCAAAATTTTCTTGATAAATATATGCATATCGTTCTCAGCTCATTTAAAAGAAAACATTAAAAGCCTCAATTCAAAGGCGAAAGTTGAGACATAAGTTATAAGTACTCACGGAGCTATTTCTTCAGTGGGAGTTCCCCAATTCCCGCGACCAGCACCATCACGTTTAAATTCATTCCTGCATAACACCACATTAACAATAAGGTGGACGGCATAATACAAACATAGATCATAAAATTACATAATATACCATCAATAACATAGGACACATTACAAGCAATTTACAGTATAATAGAAGTTGAATTTATCAATAAAAATACTAACCCACGTCCAGTCCCACTACGACGTTCATATGTCCTCCGAAGGCGTTCCCCTTCTGCATCTTCTCCATTGCTAAATCCACCACGGCGACCACCACGGAAGCCACCACGAGGCCCACCATATCCACGTCTTTCAGAGGGCTTCTCTGCATCTCCATCTTCTGCAGGTTTGTACCCTCCAGAAAGACCGTTATTGCTGCTGAAGGAATTTTCGTTATTTGTTGAATCTCTATTAAATCCACGTCCACGACTGCTGAAGGTATTTTCGCTATTTGCAGAATCTCTATTAAATCCACCTCCACCACGTCCACGGCCAAATCCACGACCACCACCACGGCCCCCTCCACGAGGAGCTTCATTCTTGGTCTCCCTCACTGTTCACCAAAAAGATAAATAGGGGAAAAAAGTCATAAAAAACAAGAAGAAATGTGAAATCACACACATTACCTATCCAAATTTATTGATAAAGCATTTGTAGCCAAAAAAGGAAAATAATAAAAAACCATTCTGTAAGATGGAATACAATAGCAACGCTACCAAAATATATATATAGCAAATGCCATCAGAATCTACAAGTCACAGCCACGAATTTGCTAATAATAACTTGTCCAACCAAAAAAAAATTAAGAAAAAGAAGAAAATATCTGGCAAGAAAGACAGTACATCCACACGTATACATCAAAGCTAGCATTATATAAAAGAAAAGCTAGAAACCCGCAGCTGTATGTGTTGGAAATACACAAATAGAACACAAAGATGTGAAATTGCTTACTTCTCCCAGGAAAAGAAAACTAGAAACAATGATGTGAAAATTCAATGTGAATTCATTGAACTAAAGACAAAGATAGCGACAAAACATCTGGCTTCGCAACTCAAAGAAAAAAAAGAAACCCATATACTAGTTTGAACACCATAAAACAACACCATGGCTCCTAAATCAATAATACGTGTATTCAAAAGCACTCAATGTATGGGTCATTGGTACTCAACTTTTTACATGGATCCGGGCATAAGTTAACAACAAAATAGCATTTGTATGGTGGTAGTGATGGTTAAGGGGTGATTAAGGTTACGGTTATGGAGGCACAAACCAACACTCACTCTCTCTCTCTCTCTCTCTCTCTCTCTCTCTCTCTCTCTCTCTCTCTGAGGTGGAGATCACAACTACTAGTAGTTCAACACTGCTATGGTCCGTTTAGATAGATGTCGATTTGAAATTAAGGTATTTGAGGTTAAATGGATAGAAAAACAATGCAAGAAGATAAGTTGAGATAGAAGATATATATTTTAGTAGTCTTAAATCCATCATGATAAAACTATTTAACTCAATCTCAAGATATACAAAGCAACTATCATATTTAAATTTGAGTTATTTTCTTTCAATAACTAACGTCAAATCCCTTGACTTGAAATACACATCTATCCAAACACAACCTTAGTTCTGTGACAGTGTTTCTAAATTGGAAGTAGTAGTGACAGTGATGGTGGTGGTGACTATGGCAGCCGCTAACACTGACAATAACTATGTCTAGGGATGTTTTCACCAATCACTGGGAAGTGTTTCATTAACCAAATCAGAGACTATAAAAACACACACACACACACACACACACACAAGCATACCCATAAAAGCTAGAGTAAACATTATTCACAATAACATTTTCATTTCATTTCCTACATTTCAAAGCAACACAAGCCAACATACATATATCAAAACATAAAAACATAATTTTTTATGATCTGACAACTCATATATATACATATAAATCAATCTGAGGGAAAAAGATAACAAAAAGGAGACAAAGTCAGAGGCTTTACCAGCCTGAGCTGGAGGGAGAGGCTTGGAGGGCAGCTTAGCTGGCTGAGCCGGAACAGGGGCTTTCTTCGGCGCCGGAGGGAGCTGAGAAGCGATGATTTGACTCGGGTCGTCGTTGTCATCATCACCCAATAGATCAAATGGGTTTGTGGTTGCCATTTCTTAATAGATAGATACAACGATGTAAAAAGCTCGAAGCTTTTTCGAATTTCAGAACCAACCAACAAACCCTAATTCTGATTTAACTCCATAATTAGATCTTACAACAAGAACAACACAAGAAATGATACACAGAGAGAAAATGGTGAGAGAGGAGAGAGAAAATGGTGGCTCTGAAAACCCTAGCCGGAGCGGCAGATATATGAGAAGTAGCTTGACCTAATCTTAAAAACCCTACTGGGAGGCGTTTGGGTGTGTGCGGGCTCATTGGATGTACGTAGATTGTCTTCCCTCAGCCGTTAGACACGAGAGATGGCCTAGTGATTGACACTTGATTGTAGCGGGTTGGAAGCAAAAGCTCATCGGGTAACCCGGATCTAACTTTGGACTTCCAAATGTAAGCCCTGTGAATTACATTGATGTGTATTTAAAATATAAAAATGAATATGAAAAAAAAAAAAAAACTTTATTTAAAAAATACAAAAAATAAAAGGGAAATTGACTGGTAAATCTCATTTTTTGAACTTATGGTCTGAATGGTCCCAAATGTTTTCTTATGTACCACTAAGTCTTCATGTACATTGAATGACTATAATGTCATTGAATGTAAACCGGGTGAGGGTTTGAGTAATGTGACGTATGAATGTGGTTGGGTGTTACGTTGATAGACTTTGCAATATGGGTTCGAGACACAAGGCGCTCCGACCCGTTAACGTTTGATAGCTCCAAATTGGAAACACCACGTAATTGGTATGTAAAAGAATGTTGCCCTAAAATTAAGGGGTGAAAAGCGTTGGTTCAAAATTCAAATTCATTCAATCGTTCCCACGGTGTAGATTTGGTGTGGCTTCACACAGATTTGGTGATCTGAAACGTTGCGTCTGGGTTCGCTTTGGTGTGTCTGCGATTTTGTGTGTGGGATAAACCCTAACGAGTGGTGCGACGTGACGACCGTGCGACGTTTACGGGAAGAATACGGCGGAGGAATATCTTATTCACAAACGTGAACGATGACTGGTAAACTTAATTAACTGGTTTTGTTTACAGTTTTTATGATGCGATTAGTTTTTACAAAGCTTTTTCAGTCATCGACGATGCATGGATTCCACCGTTGTGGTTGGTGATATTGGTTTCGTATGACATTTTTAAGGGCTTATTATGTTGGGCGAAATCAGTAGGTTATTCATAAAGAGCAACTGATTTTTCTATTAAAACGCTGAAAGTGGTGGGGTGTGTTGATAGTGTATTGTGTGTGTGTTTATGGGGCATCCTTGTTACTTGTCTTTGAGACGTGTGTGGGTCAATAATGTAAGGCGTTTTGTGGATGTCAATGTTACTTTGTGGGGAACGGATCCGGTGTGTCGTCATGCATTTAAATATGTGGTGACGTGAGGGGAAGATTTGTGTTGGGTTCCAACATTGTTTGAATGTGGGCAGTTTTTAAATGACGATGTGTGACGTTAGGTGGGTGTAGGTATGTCGATTTCGATATAAATGTGTGAAATGTATTTTCCGTACATTATAAAGTCAAACTTTAATATAAAATGGTATGTGAAAATGTAGTAATGTTGTTACTGTTTCTGGTGGGACGTGGTTAATCAGACGTTGTGTTTTAATAAGTATGTGCGACTGTGAAGAGTTATGTTGTTGTAAATTGTGTGTGTGTGGTTTTGACGTTTTATAATATTGTAATGTAGTTACGAACCTTTTGTGTTTGGTAAGTAATGCTAAGCAAACTAATATTTGATTTGTTGTTTGAAATGCAGGGGTTAGGAGGACAAACAATCCATGGACGCGTTCATGTGAGCGTAAATGTCAAAACGCAGCCGGCAAAACAATGACAACCGAACTTGGCGTACGTAAACAAGGATGGATCTTGTTCAAACAAACTAAAATTGTTAATCGTCCAAGTGTCACACCGAAGCTGAATCGTGCGAGGCTCAATTTCCGGTCGAACATTGCAGGCATTGTGAAGGTGGTGTATGTGCTGAATCTGCGAGAAGAACACCTTGTTCACCTTAAAAAAACACCGTTCTGGTTGATGTTTGAGGCAATTTTGGTAAATCAACTTAACCACGCGGAGTTTCGCAAAGGGGACGACTTGGTGGTAAATATCATCCGGGCGTACAATGCACAAGACGGGACGTTTCGCATTGGAGGACGAAGTGTGTGCGGAAGCGATGATGACATCAAATTCATTTTTGGGATCCAATGTGGGTTTGGGTGCCTTGACTTGACTCCCAGACCGAAGGCACCGTCAGATTTTGTACAACGTAGGTGTCCTAACACTAGTCGAATAACTTCGAAACTGATACAGACGTTACTAGTCGAAGCTGAGGAGAGCAGCACTGTTCGTGATGTGGAAGACACTGTGAAGTTGCTATGTTTATATGCCTGTGGGAAATTATTCTTTTCAAATTCCGGGGAAACAATCAACTGGGCTCTAATTTGGTATGTGGATAATTTGGATGCAATGAAAACCTACGATTTGACGGGGGCTATCCGTAGCTCGTTGATGAGTTCGGTGCGGGACTTTTATCGAACACCTGAAAAAGTCACCAGATGTGTCGTCACATTGATGGTACGTGTGCTTGTAATTTTTTTCTTAGCTGTCCCATTAATTGCAAGCGATTTGTTGTATGTTGTACGTGGTGTAGTCATGTAACTAATTTGCACCTTGTTAATTGTGCTGTCTGATGTGGGTACAGTATTGGCTTTGTGAGCATTCAACGATCATATCGCCCAAATCTGCAGTTGCATTTCCCAGGTTCATGAAATGGGATGTTGCCACATTAGTAACGGCTGCACGTAGGGTCAATCTATCAGGGCGTGTCGGTTTCGAGGTAATAGTAACTGGTAGTGATGATTATGTTGTACGGGACATCGTTTCAAAATTGTTCATGACTTTGTTATGTTGTGTTTACAGGTAACATCTGGACGTTTGATTATGAAAGAGTATGAGGCTAATATTTTTGAGGTGAATGGGGTAAACTGCGTTAGGCCTGCTGGAAATGCAGTTGAAGATTTTGGTGGTAGTGTGGATGAGGATGATTTTGTGGATAAAGATGATTTTGTGAATATGGGACTGGATGCGAATGTGATGGGTGGGGACGTTCGAGTTTATGGTAGAAATGTGGAACGGGGTTCGTCTTCGGTCCATTTTTGGACACCAATCAGTAATGTTCCACGAAACGTAGGGAAGGACGTAGTGGATGTTGGGATACACGTTTGTTATGCTACGGAGAAAATTGTGGAAATAGAAATGCAAATCACTGAGAAAAACAAAGTGATTTCAGATTTACGTGCAGAAGTGGAAAAACTGAGGCAGGCGAATGAGGTGCAAACGTTGCATCTTGTTGGAGGTTTTGGTTGCTTGATGCAAAATAAGGACGATGAGGTGAAGAAACTCACCACTGAAAACGCTGAATTGCAAAGGGCAATCAATGTTATGGAGGAGCAGCTTGCTGAGCGCGAAGTGCATAATGTGACTCAAGCGTTTTCGTGCAGTAGACGTGAATGTAGAGGGTGTGAACTATGGTTTGATGGGAAACAAACAAGTTACAGACCTAACAAACAATACGACCCCAAACAAAGTGTTTGCAGTGACTGGGGATGCAGTTCCAGTGTGGGATGTCACGCCAGTAAGAGAACAGACCAACAGTGTTAGTGGAATGCAACATGGTGTAATAGCTGGAACAGAGGTAGTGGTTATTAGTCCGAACATGGCTGAAGGTGGTAGGTTGAATGTTTGGAAAAATTCATTTGTGTGGGATGTCAAACGGAAAGATAGAAAGGGGTTAACAGTGACAGGGGTTGAGTGCTTGGGTGTAAGTGGGCAGACGAGCAATTCAAACGTGGTACATGTTCCTCCATCTATAAGTAATGTAGTATGCAATGACGGAAACAGTGGCAGCACAGATGTAATTGATGTGGACGATGTGGACGTACATCCAAAGAAGAAATCAGGATTTGACATTAACAACAGACACGCGGTGTGGAAAATGATGACAGCTGCGGAGAAGAAGAAGATAACCGATGCATATAACAAGGATGGTGATAGGTATGTACATGTAAAGTGTTTTGGTTATGCTTTGGTAGCCTAATATGTTTTGTGGTGGATGACGTGTGTTGTGTGTTTTGTGGAGTGCTGTGATGTGGGACGAGCAGGGTCACAGTGTTGCTGTGTATTTCACCGATGTGAAATCTCTTGTGCGCCAATCTGAGATACAGGGTAATGTAAGTCGCGTAGAAGGGTATTTATGCAATGTGTTTTGTTTTTTTTCGTATATTTTTTTTACCAACCATGCAGTAATCGAACATGTGAAAATGTCACAGGTGATCGATGCATATGCTGTGCTGTTAAGTGCTGAGCAGGAGAGGATAAATGAGGGCGTCAACGCTGCAGACAAATCTTATTTCTTCAGTAGTATATATCTAGTAAGTTTGTGGCTGTAGATGTTATGTTTGGTTATGGAATGTCATAACGTGTAACATGTTTGCATGGTGATGCAGGACATGATGAAGAACAACAACGTACGCTCAAGGAATAGGTATATGCTGGACAACCTGCATGCAGCTAAGCTCTTCCATTACGTACATTTCCCGATTTTCAAAGACTCACACTGGACGCTGGTCGTGTATGACACTGAGGATGGGAGTTGGAAGCATTTTAATTCGATGAGGACGAGGAGCGGAATTGTGGACGTACACTACATGGAGGCGCTTTCCCTGGTAAACATTTGTAAATGTCAATATTTGTGGGTCTGTGTGTGAACATGTAAACTGTGTTGGCTGACATATGTATGTGGTGGTGTAGAAAAACATTGTGTAAGAGGTACAGAGGCAAACCATTGGAAATGACTCGGTTGATACTCAGGATTATGACCCGCCGTTAGAATCAGTGGTGGACTGTCCCCAACAGCGTCCCGAATCGTAAGCACATTTTAATTTTCCCCCCGACTTGACCTGGTACAATACATGAATTGTCTTAATTTATACCTGCGACGTTAGTAACATATGATGTGATATATTTGGACAGGCTTGACTGTGCTATCATTGTCTGTGCTGTGATGCGCTAGTACGTGCGCCATGTGGAAGTTAGAAGATCACTGCATGGGGGCAACTGCAGTGTGTTGCGGGCAATCATGGTAAAGTCTTTCGTGAATGATCCGGTGCGTGGATTGAAGAGCGATCTCGACTGATTGAGGGTGTGCAGGGATGCATATACTAGTATATAGTTATAATATTAGCTAGTTCGAATATGGGGTTTTAAGATTGTGTACACTACGATGCGCAAATAATTATCTTTTTGGTTATGCACATTATATTATTAGCACAGGTTATGGTTTGTTCATATTGTTAGGTTAGTGTGTTGGATGATTTGTCTTGAATTAACGCATGACGGGTGTGTACAGCACTATGACTTCAATTAGCTGGCACATTTTTTGGAAAATGTTATGATATATTTTGGTTGGAATTCTGTGGAATGTATGCGTAATGTGATGACTGATGTGGTTCTTCGCAACTTGTGTTGTATAGATTTGTCCTCTGAGTTATGCACTGGGACATCCAGTCATGTATAATGTTGCTGGTTGATGGATAATGTCTGAATCAAATCAGGCTAACATTGATTTGCAAGTTAAGTGATGCACATGTTCCAGTCTGTCGAGGTGCGTTGAACGTCAGCTGGGTGTGAATGTGTGAAAGGGGTGGACAATATGCACAACATTGGTGTGAACGTTACAACAATTGAAATCAAATGGAACTTGTAAGCGAACAAAAAAAATCATATAATAAATTGTTTAAATACTAAACTGTATGTGAGTATCACATTATTATTTAATGGTATGCATGATGTACGCAACCACATAAATCGTACTAATGTAAGTTGGCTTGTCGACATTTTGGGATTACGTCTAAATAGGTTCTTTGCAAGTCTTCCTGTTGTGGTTTCCCATACGACCACACCTTCCACACCGTATTTGTTGCACATTCTCACCTTTAGACGGTATTCTCTTCTTTTTCGGCCTCCCAGGCGGATGTTTGACATTTGGTGGGTAAATGACGTAGTCCGTGGGGCTGAATGGTGGTTTTTCCACAGTTGGTATTGGGTAGATGGTGGGCGTATACGTCAGACGGTATTCGGACACATGGTACCAAGGTACAACTATGTCGTCAAGGTTTTTTCTGCTTTTTCGCACTGCCACAATAGCATGCACACATGAAAACTCGTTTATTTGCCACTGGAAACACAAACATGTACGTCTGCCGATGTCCACCATAACAGAAGGGAATGAATGGACCTCGTATACGTCGTTATTCGCTTGACTCACTTTCCACGCCCAACTTTTGTTGTAATCTTCTTCCAGCCGGGATTCCATTTTCGGACAAATTGCGCCAGCCCATGTGTGGGCCGATACCCTCCGCTTCAACATTTGTCGCATAATCTGACCCCTGATGCTATCAACCATTCTGGTGATTGGTAAATTCCGTGCTTCTCGAATCCAAGAATTGAATGACTCGGCGGCGTTGGAGCTCATTTCGCCGTATCTTCTACCTCTGCAAATGCCAAGGGCAAAAAGAAGTTAACAAGTAAGCATGATCGTTTGTTGTTGGGTATGTTCATGTTTCCGTTGCGTTACAGAAATATACGTACTTGAAAAACGCGTTCGCCCAGTGTAGTGGATGTGCATCCGCAAGGAATTTCGTAGCAATGGTTTTTCCAGATTTTTGAAATTCGTCGGCCTTTTGGTTAAATGTTGTTATGGTGGGTGCGTATGCGCACTTACGGAATTTGCTGACCAGTCCAATCTGATGCATGCTGTTCATATAACGTAGTCTGTCCCGCAGATTTCTTTGTAAATGTTGGAGGCAGAATGCGTGGTGAGATGTGGGGAAAAATATAGGAACTGCTTCTATGAGTTCCACGTTTCGGTCAGACACGAAAGTCATTGTCCTGTCACTGGGTACCACGTTGGCAAGATGTTGTAAGAACCATCCCCAATTCGCATTGTTTTCAGAGTCCACAATGGCATAAGCAAGCGGGAACAAACCTATTACAAAAAGTGATGAGAATATGATTAGCGTGTACAATATTTCGAACCATAAAAATACAATGTTTCAAAAGTGAAATGGGGCACACCTTGATTACCGTCCTTCGCGGTGGCAGCTAGCAGAAACCCTTTGAACCTGCCTTTCAAGAAGGTTCCGTCGAGGAAAAGTAATGGACGACAATGAAGGAAACCATCAATGCATGCTTTGAATGATATAAAAAAACGGCGGAAACGGTAGTTGTGTTCATCGTAATCGATGTCAACATAATTCCCAGGATTGTATTGCATGACGGCTTCACGATACCAATGCAGTTGGTCGAATGATACAGAATGTGCGCCAAACAATTCCCCCATTGCCTTCTCAACCCCTAACCACGCAACCTGGTAGTTGACGTCCAACTCGTAATCATCTTTCAAATCTAAAACGACATCAGTTGGACGTGTGAGTGGTCTGTCCTGAACACGAGTTGCGATAATGTCAGCAACCATATCAGATCCAACCCTTGGATGATTTGATGTCCGGACGGATACACCGCAACTATGCACACTGTTCCATTTCCAAATGTAGAAAAATTGATTCACTTTTAACACCCGAGCATGTACAGACCACATGCATCCATTTTCCTCCAACATGGAGCAGACTGCTGTTACCCGTACGTAACCGTTCTTAACATATCTGAAATTGAACCCAAACTCTACAGCATACTTGCACAAAACCGTACGAAATTCGTGTGCACCCCCCTCAAAGCATTGCCCGACGTGGGTTAACCCCCGCGCCTATGATTCAGTCAGTAATACTTTATTTTTGTGCGGGCAGAAATCAGGCAACAAATCAACCTCCTCATCACTTTCTCCTTGGTCATTAACGATTATTCTGGCCACAGGGTTGGATTGCATATTCTGTTGTTCGGTGTACGCACTTACGCTATCCAACCTTCCGTGCTGATCAACCAACACACAAACGTGTTGCAACTCGAACGATTGGGCAAGAATAACAAGGTTTCCCAAATCCACATCATCTTGTAAAGTAAGACTCTTTAAACTTGGAATGTTGTACGACAATTCCACATTACGGGGACCTATCCCGCTGAACTTCGAACACAGAAAATCGACTAAGTCGGCAAACGTGCCATGATCCCGGAGATTGTAGGCTGCGTTAATGTTCCGATAAGAACACAGCAACATCAAACTCCCTTCCATACCTACGATCACAGACACTGACATATGTCAAACACATGTTATACATGTAAAAAAACAAAAAAAGTACCAAAACAAAATCAATACAGTAATGAACTGAATAAAAACTAGATCGTCTCACCCCCCGCACGGACGGTGTGGGAAGGGTAAAAATCAGAGGCAGATACATCGTGACAAAAACATAAGTAGAACAATTGTGGACAATGTGAAGGACGTACAAACGTGGTAATGAACACACGTCATCTGCAGGGCAAATGGCGTGTTAACTATGAAAAAGATATACACGTATTATGTACCTGCAATGATAGCGAATGTTGACGGCTGCAGCAGCTCTCACCACCAGCAAAGAACAATGAAACCCTACTTTGCTAACTCACAATAAGCCTTCAGCTCGACCCACGAAAATGCCACACCCATAAACGTAGTATCCAACTTGCCAAACGTGACAGAGCAACGTATCTCACAAAATATGCACTGAATCCCATTATACACGTACATGCCAATAACAAAAAAGGGCAAATCAGTCTAGTCACACCTCACATAATTTGAAATGGGACTTGCTTGTCTAACAAACGTGCAAAATAGGACTTGCCAATCCAAAAGATTCAATTTAGGATCATAAAGAGTAACAATTTGGTATATAGGACTTTCTGATAATTTTCCCAAAATAAAAATAACAAAATGGAGAATAAATTTCAATTAATTTTAAGTCTATATATCTATATAACAATGGAAGGCTTGGTTTGAATTGAAGAGCTCAAAATGTATATGTGTCAACATATGGACCATTAGATTGATTCAATCCAATGGCTGAAAATGTCTTACTCTCATTTGTCCTATTTGGACATTTTGATGGTTGAGATCAATTACCATCAAGATCTAATGGTGCAAAATGTAAGTTCCAAAATATCTCAAAATGTATCTCTTACAACTACTCCTCTCATCTCAAAATCTATTTCTCTTCAAAATTTCAAAATTTGAACATACCCCCTCTCTCTCTCTCTCTCTTTCTCTCTCTCTCTCTCTCTCCATCAAAGCCCATTCCCATGCTCTTCTTCGATTCCTATCGGAACCCAACAATTGCCGGAGACACAACCCCAAACCCCCTATTAGCCTCTTCGTCTTCTCTCTTCATTCATCTCTCTCTCCGCCATCTCAATCTTCATCAACAGTGGCAACGACGACCGAATGAATAGAGCCACTGCAAAATGAAGAATCTAAAGGAAGAATCTGGTATATTTGACACATCATGGTATATTTCCAGCAAGAGAGCAAACCAGAAATTGATAGATCTAAATGCATTGTTTAACCATTCTTTACTCTGTTTATAAATAATAGAAAGTTGTGGAGTTCAACCAATCTTTACTCTGTTTATGAATTAGGTTTACCGAGATACCTAATTATAAAATATAAATAAAATAAAAAAAAGTTTGTGGAATTCTACCATTGTTTACTCTATTTATGAATTAAGTTCACATGACATTCGCTGGATTTATTCCTTACCTAAAGTTGTATCTGAGCTTTTGATTTCTATTTAAGAGAAGATTGGATCACAAGGTTGTTATGATTCTTGGCCATGTGATACTTTGTCAAATACCTGAAAATTATCCAGTTATCTAGACTTTGATTCGACTTGATCTTATGAATTTTGATACTCTAGTTTGATGTCATGTAGCCTAATTTTTTATAGTTTGTTTGGTTCCTATAGGAGGTAGATCCATCCATGGAGAATGAAGAGGCTCTTGGCACAGATGGAATGAATGGTTTTTTGTCCGATCTAGCTAATGCAATTCCTGGAATTGACGAGGCTATGAGCTTTGCGGAGATGCTCAAGTAAGTAACCATGTTTCATTTGATTTGGTAGCTCTATAAACAGCAAATCTCTCAAGTCCCAATCATTTGTTTCATATTTAGATCTGGATTGAATGTTTCATATTTAGATCTGGATTGAATGGTATATTAACAATGTATATAAGGTGTTTGAAAAAATGCATGTGAGAGATAGAAATTAGTAGTGGTGGCTATTGGGGTGGTGGGTTTTAATTGGTTTTGGAAGGTGTAATTTGGTCAATTAATTTTTTATTTATTGTTTAAAAGTACTAAAATAAACTTTAAAGGATAAAATTTTTATTTTTATTTAAACTTTGATGACATTATTATTTTTTTGCATTTATCTAATATTGATTAACATAAGATTGTAAGTTTAAAAAAATCATGTTGTCCCTTGTTAATGTTTGGATTTTTAGGTGTTTGGACATGGAATTGAAGAGTTACGCTTTGAGATTGATACATGTTTAGGAATCTATTATGTTTTTCCTGTGTATAATACAAATATTACAAATAGCCAAATAATTTTTTGAAATAAAGAAATTGGACCAACCTTATCAACCATGACAGTTGACAGTGATCACTTACCAATCCTCCTTTCCTTCTTTAACTCCAATGACACAAACCAAGTCAAAGAAAACAATCTCAAAAGAAAGAAAATAAAATTGTATGGGCAAATTACACATACCTCACTTGACAATTATCCTTTCACCTTTTTTCCTTTGTTGTTTTATGATTGATTTTGAGAGAAACTGTGTTTGATGAAATGGTTGAGAGTTACACTGTGTAATATGTTCTTTTGATCAGTTATTACTAGGGTATGCCCGTGCTTGAAGGCACGATGAAAATATTATTGGAATGAAAATGTAATTGGAATGATTTTATGATTTTAAACAAACAATAAAATGTAAGTCCCACAACATAGAAATATATAATAAAAATCAGACGAAATATGCTAGCCAATGCATATAAGGTGTTTGAAAAAATGCATGTGAGAGATAGAAAATTGGTAGTGGTGGTTATTGGGGTGGTGGGTTTTAACTGGTTCTAGAAAGTGCAATTTGGTCAATTAATTTTGTATTTATTGTTTAAAAGTACTAAAATAAACTTTGAAGGAAAAAAATTTTATTTTGATTTAAATTTTGATGACATTCTTAATTTTTTTTTACATTTATCTAATATTGATTAACATAAGATTGTAAGTTGTCACGACCCAAACCCGCCCCTATGGGTTTAGCATCGCAACCGGCCAGTAATCCGTGATTGCCAAAGGCCTGCTTAACAGTAATGACAGTAATACAGAGTAAGGGGGCTGGCGGAAGCCAAACAGTAAATGAAAGATGTCCAATGAGCTATGACAATCTAAATGCAAAAAGACTTTATATAAACAAGTCACATTTATAACCAAAACATATATACAAACATCATATACATAATCATCTAGGTTAGGGACCTAATCTCTTCACCGTAACTGTACAGTCAAGTCCTAAACACTTATTACAAAACAGAGACAGAAGGGTGAGGCTAAGACACCCCAAAAATAGCCTTAGCTTGAACGGACTTGGGACCTCGAAGTGAGGCACAAAGGTTGGCTTGACAAAACGGGAGCTTAACTTGACGCTCCTAGCTTCGGTCCGGTGCCTGGACACCTACATATAAATATAAACAGTGAGTTAAAACTCAGTGAATAACATATGCGTAAAGGGGTTAAGAATGAATGTCCTTTCAGTAATTAAAACAGTCAATTGTATCAGTAAATCAGTTGTTCAATCAGTGGCTCATATTTCATGCCATATAGTAATTTAGAAACCATAATAGTCATATGTGGTACATCCAATAGCAAAATAGTACAGCAAGTCTTGACAGACCGAACAGTCAGTTGATGGCCATCAAACAATAAACGGTAGTGGTTCCAAACATTGGAGCCGACAGAAATCTCTGTAGCAGTAGCAGTAACAGTAACAGTAAGTTGCTATGGATGCTACGAGTACAGTTTACAAATAGGACAAATATTCATTCAATAAACAATGTCATTTCAGGAAGCAGTACAGTCGATCATTCAGAAAATAATCATAATTGAACATATCTTTACAACATCGTTACTCACAGGGCACTGGGCTATAGGCGAGCTAATGAGCTACACAGTTGCAGAGTGAACACACACTAAGTTACACACTTGGGATAAATAGCTTAGCCCTTAAACTTGACTTGGTGTGGTTCTATAACATTATCCTCATTAAGATGCCTTAAACTTGACTTAGGAATGCCTAGGATGAAATGAGGATGCAAAGATGTATTTTAAAACACTTTTCAAAATTTGCTGAAACAGGGGTCCACGCTCGAGCGTGTCTTTCTACGCTCGAGCGGATATGCAGACAATGAAGCTCTACTCGAGCGCGACTTCCTTCGCTCGAGTGGGATGCAAACACATGAAAAGTACTGGTTGCATGATATTCACGCTCGACGGACGCTCGATCTCCGCTCGAGCGTGAGACTCAGACCCTCGCTCAAGCGTGAATTCTCTCGCTCGAACGGACTGCAAAACACATGAACTTCTGGGCATATGCATTTCACGCTCGAGCGTTACTTTATACGCTCGAACGGAAGTGCATGTACTCAGAGTTTACGCTCGAGCGTGAAGTCCTCCGCTCGAGCGTGGATCAAAAATCTGGAATTTCTAAATTGATCCCCAAGCACAAAAACTCAACCTTAAAAGCTTCAAACTCGATTCTTTTGGGCTAATTTTCTGGAAAACACTTGAAAACTCATACTACAACATGTTTCAAAGATCAATTATGAAATCAAGCCCAAAGTAAGCCAATTGAACACCAAATTAAATGTAAACATGAAGAGCAATGCAAAATCATACATGCATGAGTTCCCATGAACTCTAGTGTGCCAACACAAGATCAAATGCAAGATTGAGCTCAAAATCACGGTGAATTCATGGACCGAAACTAAAATAGGAACATGCATGTGGGAATTTCATGAAAATGACTTCAAAACACTATGATATGGACATGCATGTACACAATGCCTCATAATTCAACACTTTGAGCTAAAACTTGACACTAATCTCCAATATTTCCATGAACCATGCAAGATACAACTTAAATTCATAATTGAGAGAATGAATTCCCTACCTTAGGTCTAGAATCCCAAATGTAGAAGCCTAATTTTGCAATGCCCTTCAATTCCTCTAATTTTCCAAGCCAATTTCTTGTTGAAACCAAACTTCTCCTATGTCCCTCTCTCTCACAGTTTTTGGGTCAAGAAGATGAATAAAAGTGGTGCATCAACATATGTAAGGTGTAAGGAGTGTTGGTCTAGAATTAGGCCACTAAGTGGCAAAAGTGTAATTTACTTGCATTAATGTGATTTAGCATTATTTAATCTAATTTAATCATTCCAAATTGAATTTTAATTAAAGCTACCATAAAATCACATAAATCCTAATTAGCATATAACACTAATCAGTTTCTGATTCGGTCGCCAATAAGGCCTCCAATTTGCAATTTGAAATTAAAACCTGAACAGATCATTTAATGACAGACAGATAGAAATGCAATTAAAGCAACATGTTCATACAATCAATTCAAAATTTTAGCTTAATCAATTACTTATCATGCTCAATCACAGTTTAGTACTAATCAGAGGTGTGGGTTGTCACATAAGTGTACTATAATTAAGCTTTTAGCAAAATTTGTTATAATGTTTTATATCAATCGTCTTTTCTTTCTTTCTTTCTTTTTTTAATTATAAGCAGAGGTCCATAAAATATCAAAAAATGGTTCTTTCTATTTGGGACACCATGTGACACATCATAAACCAATCACAAATCATCATGCCTTCTGTTGTCCCTTATCACCTAACAAAAAAATCATGGGTTCTACCTTCTCTACTAAGCCATGCAATAACATGTGGTTGTGCCGTTGAGACACGAGACAACTGTTCTAAAATATCCTTAAATTGTTTTGACTATCTTAATGTGTCATTGAAATGACAATCAATGGTTGGACCTAGGATGAAACCTCTTACCTCACAAGCTATATCAAAAAGAAATTGCATAGTAAAAAAAATTACATGTGTGAATGTTTTTATACGCAGGAAAACATAATAGATTTGTATTATACACAGTTTGTTATCCTTACTATTCAAGATTTTAGCATTCCCATGCGTAAATAGTTTGCGTTGCCTCTTAGCTTTTGTCGCCAATAGTTTGTTTGGATTTTATTGAGTGTCAACTCTTTTTTGGTTAGTACTTTGATTGGTTATTGTTTGGATGCAATATAGGACTGCTCTAAATCATAAAACAAGGTGCCTGATTTGTGCAAATTGGTCATCAGGTCATATTAAATTAGAACATATTTAATAGAAGTTGTGTTTGGATTTTTAGGTGTTTGGACAACTAGACTATGGATTTTATCAATTGCATATGACTAAAAACACCCTTGATTCCAAAACAAGGGTGAAAGGATTTTTTTTTTTTTTTGGTACTTGAATCTTGGATTTGTAGAGTGATTTGTGGAGGGAAAAGGAAGTGATTGCAAATATGAATGAAAGCTAAGAGTTTTTTTTTTGGCCCTTCCCTTCAATAAAATTTTTTCCTTTAAATATTTAGTTTATACTTGAGACTTCAGCTCATTTCCCTCTTGAGTATGTATGGGATTACAAGATATTCTTTTGTTTCTGTGATTACAAGATATCTTTTCTTTTTTTTTCTTTTTTTTTTCCTCCTGTTTTTATGTGAAGGGCTACCTTTTTTTTTTCTTTCTTTTTCCTATTTCTTAATCTCGGAGAATGTTAAGAAGTTGAGATATTCAAAATTGAATTTGAAACTCTCACACTCAGATTTTAATTGTTTTTCCTGAAGGGAAAGCATTAATTGCTATAATTGAGAAGACCCATAGCGGTAATGGACCCATGCTGATTGGCTTTCCAATTGATACATTTGTTAAGCTTACTCATTTTCGTTGTTATTTTTTTTCTCATTTGACAATGCCATTGTCTATTAAAAAGAGAAACCCTTGTGTGATAGTGTTTGTCCACTATCAATACACCATTACAATAGTTCAATTTTGCAGAAAAGTGGAATGAGATCAAACGAGGACGCTAAGCTAGGATAAATTTTATGGTAATTTCTACTAATACACCATTGTTGAGGGATTTTAATCTCTACTTTGTTCATTCTATTTCATGTGATATTTGTTATCTCTACTTTGTTCGTTGTTATTTATTTATTTGTTATTTCTTCACAATAGGATGGAGTTACTTGCTTGAAGTCAATTTAATTTTAATTTTAATTTTTTTTAGATTGCTTAGCACTGGCTGGTGTGCATTGTTTACTATTTATTTTAAATTTAGTTTTTTGGTATTGTAGAGCCATGGCTGGTGTGCATTGTTTGTTATATAGATATTTTGAATTCTATTTTTCTGGATTGCAGAGCACTGGTTGGTGTGCTTCATTTGGTGTTTAATAATTTTTTGGTATTGCAAAGCACTGGTTGGTGTGCATTGTTTATTGTTTATTGTTTAATTTTAATTTTAATTTTAATTTTTAAATGACTAGTATTATTTGGTAATGAATGAATAATGAAACAAATATATATACTCGCGCCTAGGGGTTGTTATCTTTAATTGAGCTTTGTAGAATGTGTGGTACCAACAAAATTGCAGAGTGCGTTTTAAAAACAATATTTCTTTATATTTCCCAATGTCTTAAGTTTTTTGTATGTTTTTCAATAAATTACATTTGTATTCAACTACATTTTGATCTCAATATTATTTACATCGTGTCATTACGCACGAGCATACTTTTTATTTTGTACTTTACATACCTCTTATTCTTCCCTTTGTATTTTGTTTATGTACATGCTCTTCTCATCTCTATTGTAACCCTCTCTTTGAAATTAATTTTTATATTTTATTATCCGATTTGCTACTAAAATTGTTATAAGTTGTTTAAGAAGAATAATATTTCTTTATATTTTTTTAGTGTCTTTATCAAAAAATCAAAAAATGATACAAACTCTAAAGTAGGTTGTATGCTATAAGTATGTTAGGAGGTTGTTAATTTTGTGTCGATTAATTTTTTTTATGGCAATTATTAAACCTCATTTTGCCTTCTTACAGTTATCTTTTTCAAATTTACATAGCTAGACACTTTTAGGTTGAGACACTCTTGACCTTTAACTTCTAATTATGGACAACATTATTATTTTTGATCACGTAAGTTGTTTTATTTTTAATTTATTTGAAAAAAAAAAAATACACCTTCTTATAAGTCTAAGTCAATTTTCTTTTCTTTTCATTATTTTTTATCTAATTTCCTTATAACAAAATGCTCTTTTCTTATATTTTACAGATGGATGGAGACCTACGTCAAACTGTAATATCGACTCCTTTTACTCATTTTCTTACATGCATACATTTTTTAATTTTTTTTACCTCTAATTTTTTGTATTTATAGGTTCAATTTCTTGAAGAAAGAAATGCTAATGTTTCATCCGTGATGAGCATGACCTTAATGTCATCCGAGTTCGAGAGGTAGGCCCAATTTAATTATATAGAAATTTTTTTTAAATGCCGTATTTTTTAAACTTTCTAAATATATATATTTTTATTGCGCACACCAGTGTTTAGTCATGGACAACTGTACGTGGCCCTATCTAGATGCACATTTTTTGATCGTACAAGTGTCTTCCTTCCCAACGATGAGCTTCTACTACAAACATTGTTTATCCTGAAATTTTGTTATAGTGTTACTTATGAATCAAATCACTTTTGTCAAAAGGTACAATTTATTTATTGACAAATTTGCTTCTATTGATTACAAATTATTATTTTAAATTTTTTTTGCTATATATGTTTACTTTTGTAGGATTGGGTTAAAAAATATATGGACCTCAAAAAGATAAATACAATTAGATTGCTTCGATGGGGATGTAACAAGGTAATTTCAATTTAAATGCGTTTTGATATTTATATAGATTTTCTTCTACTAATAAACTAACTTTCTTATTTTCATAAATTACTCGATTGTCGTGCATGCTTCTCATTGGGGATATATAGAAGTTGAAACAAATACTTTTTGGAAACTGAGGAGGCGCTCTTAGGAATTCTAAGAAAGAACAAATTTGAAGATCATATTTATTTTTGTGAAAAGCGTACATATGATAGCTACGATCTAGATTTTGTAAAGTTTCATATCGATGTAAATTTTAGTTTGTAAAGCCTTTTATCTATGTGCAATTTATAACTAAGTTTAGATGTATATTATATAATATTCATTTGAATTATTCACTTGGTGTTATAGTCTTTTTTTTCTTTTTTCTTTTTTCTTCCTAATATGCTCTTGAATTAGCTTAAAAAAAACTTCATATTTTTTTTCAGTTGAATTTGATTTTTTGCTTCCATATATATTTTTATCAGGAAGGGTGTTGCTTTTAATATAGGATTGGATTGTGTACGTATTAATCTTTTAAAATAATTGTTTATTGCACAATTTTTTATAAATTTTTTTTTTGAATTGCAACGTACGACTGGTGTGCTTAATTTGTCATTTTTTTATTTGTCATTTTTTTTTCTATTGTGGAGCACTGATTGGCCTACTTAATTTGTTATTTGTCCTTTTTTTGTATTATAGAATATTGGTTGATGTGCTTAATTTGTTATTTGACATTTTCTTTATATTGCTGAGCTCTGACTGGTGTGCTTAATTTATTGTTTATTTTTTTTCTATTGTAGAGCACTGACTGGCGTATTTCGTTTGATTTTTATTATATGTTTGTGTTGTGGGACTTACATTTTATTGTTTGCTTAAAATCATAAAATCATTCCTATTACATTTTCATTCCAATAATATTTTCACCGTGCCTTCAGGCACGGGCATACCCTAGTATATCTATATAATAAGGGAGAAAGGTTTTTGAATTTGTATGAAAATGTATCAGAGATACATTTCAATTTAACGGCTGAGATGAGTTGTTTTTAACCATTAAGGGCTGAGATGCTTTGTGATGTTTTTAATGTCCCGCCCAAAACAATCCTCTATCTCCTGCACCCAAATATTATTTGCACACTCTCTCTTTCTCCAACTTCTCAGGTCTCAATCTCTCTCTCCTCAGAGCTCTCTCTCTCTCTTCCACTCTCTCATCTCCACTGTCGCTCCGCTTCTACCGTTACGCCGCCTCTGATCTCCACCGACAGCCACTCTTCATCTCCTCTCCCTCCCAGATCTCAGATCGTCCTCCGCCGTCACCATGTCTTCCCAAAGCAAACGCAGAGAGATGGTGAAACTGTAAGTCTCCAACTTTAATTTGGTGTAAACTATTTTAATTTGTTGTGGTTGGAGTGGTTGTGATTTCTGAAATGGGTTTGATGGGTTTTGATTTCTGAAATTTGAAATGGATTTGATGGGTTTAATTCGCAGAAATTCGAAGTTAAATGGATTTCTAATAATTTGATTTCTAATTTCTAATAATTTGTCTTCCCAAAGGAAACGCAGAGAGATGGTGAAACTGTAAGTCTCTAACTTTAATTTGGTGTAAACTATTTTAATTGTTGTGGTCGGAGTGGTTGTGATTTCTGAAATGGGTGTGATGGGTTTTGATTTCTAATAATTTGAAATGGATTTGATGGGCTTAGTTAAATTTGTGTGAAACAATAATATTAGGAGTCAATAACTCAAAACACACCCACACAAATATGAAACAACATTTGATGATAAAGAGGATTACATGGTATTCTTATGTGTTTGATTTCTACTTTCAACTAGAAATTCATTACTTTTATTGCAACCATGGTATTCTTCTTTCCATAAAATTGTTGATTTGTAGGTATATGATTGATATCCTCTGTGGTTGGAGTGGTTATGATTTCATCCATAAACTATTTTGATTTGTAGGAAATTATCATCCATCATGCTTGCTATAGGTATGATTTGTAGGTATATGATTGAATACAATAAAAATACTTTTTATTTTTATTTTTTTGGTCATGTGTCATGTGTTAATGATGAAATAAAAAAAATCATACCTACAAATTCATTTGATGAATGAATGTGTTAATAGTTAGGATTTGTATAGTCAAGTTAGACAACCATGGCTTTAAATTTTTATTTTGTTAATTGTTAGGATTTGAATCTTTTTCAGTTAATTGATTTTGAAATTCACGACTTAATTGGTTAGAATTTGTAATATCATATTGTTCAAGCTTTAATTAATCTCATTAGCGAAGGTCTTTTTATTTTCTTAGAATTCTCCATTAGTATGATTTTTAATTTTTAATTTTTTCCCCCATCGTTTATTGTTTCAATTATGAAGTTATTTTCGAATCCCAACTTTGGTTTTAGATTTTGATATCTGCATTTTAGATGTTTTTTCCCTCATTGATCTACAGGTAACATATTATTAGCTTAATGAAGAATAATATATACAAAGTTCTAAATTGAAACTATATTTGTGTTTGTGTTTGTGTTGGAAAAATTAAACATTTTTGATTTCTGAAATGTGAAATGGGTTTCATTTCTAAATGTTTTTTGATTTTTGAATGTCTAAACTGTGTAAACTGTGTTCACATTTTTTTTTTCCTTTTCTCTACTCTTGCCTTCATCCGTTGTTTTTACTTTTGCCTCTACTGAAACCACATGGAAGAAGTGATCAAATTTTGATGACATCCATTGTGTATAGCATTATAATGCTTGGACAAATATATTGCATCTTCAATCTTATAGTAACTGCCATCTCAAAATGTTTGGAGATATTGGGATTAATCTTGGGATAAAATAAAAATAAAGAACTGAAAATTCATTTTTAAAATAAAGGCACGGTGTAAATAAAAATTACAAAAGTACAAAATAAATGAGAAATAATCTTGGGATTAATCTTCTCCTGTCCAATCTTCTCTTGTCCAATTTTATTACGGGTATACACTGTCATCTCAACATTAATTTTGGGATTAATCTTGGGACAAAATGTTTGGAGATATTGGGATTAATCTCGGGATTAATCCCAACATCAATTTTATAGCAACTGTCATCCCAACATTAATCTCAAAATGTTGTCATTGGGGTTTGAAGTAATATTTTCATGTCATAGAAGAGATATTATAAAAAAAAATTCTTTCCTCTTCACAATGTTTTATTGATTTTGCAATGTTTGTTTTAATGATAGAAGAGTTTTCTTTTTCAATGATCTATTGTTTGATTGTTTTACATATTTTAATGATAGAGGTTTATTTATTTTCTATTTTTTTAATTAAGGTGTGAATTGTTTTTCCTGTTTTAAGATATTATATAAATTTTTCTTTCCTCTCATTACAATATACAATTGTTAATTTCTGAAATTCCTCGCTCCTCTTTCATTTTTGATTTCATTGCTTTTACCAGTTACCAAACAGAAATTTTCGACTCTAGAGCAGGAACTGAACTGATTCTCACCAAGGTAATCTCTTTCTTTTTCTCTTTCTGCTCTGTTTTGTTGCCCACAAAAGGTATTATGGGTTTTTAATTCTTGGAACTCTAGAAAATGAAAACCTCAACATCATTTTGATAGGTAAGAAAACCCACCATTTTGATAGCAATTTGTTAGAAACCTTTTTTTATTCTTCAAGTCACTGCCTCACTTCTTAGGGGTTTGTTTGGTTGCTCACTTCTAATTCTGTATAATCTGAACTGCTAACCCCAAATCTTGACAAAACTTTACCCTTATGAAACATTCATATATGTGGATGTATGCTTAAGTATTTGGTTGTAATCTTTGTTTAAAAAAATAGTACAGTTAATTTTATTTAATGAATCTTGGGTTTAATTTTAGTTAGATTTTCCCATTAACATTGATTTCAAAGAAGCAATTAGAACCTGTTTTTGAGTTTTGAGATCCTTGGGTTTCATTACTTTGGTTCTTCTATGTTGTGTGTTTTTGGATGATTCATGTAACATTTTTTTAATTAAGATAGTATTGTGTTATGTATAGTTCACAAGTTAATGCTCAATTTTACCATCAATTGGTCAACCGACTTGACAAGATCGGATGAAAAAAACTCACCTGCTTCTAATCGAATTATGATTTGCAACCCGTTTGGGAATTATGGTTTGAATGAGAGTGAAAAAAAATTGAGTCGACTCGGCCCTTTAGCTCTTTGGGTGGGTGTGTAAAAAAAATAAAATTAAAGTCTGTTTCGAAATTATACTTTCTAATTAAAAATTTAAAAATCACTATAAAATATTTTATCATTTTTTTATAGATTTTTTTTGGGGTCAAAAATTAGAAAATTAACTAAGTTAGCAATTTTCAAATAGAGCCTAAATACAGTTGAGAAGAGTTTTATTGGGACATTTCAATGGTTGAGATCAGTTTTATTCAGTTTGAATGGTCTAGATTTAGCTATTTGGGTTCCCACTCAACTCTCACGTCTCTCACATCTCAAACACGCCTCAACTCTCACATGTCACAGACATCTTCTCTCTTTCACCCTCATTTTGATTTCAAAATTTGAAACTTCATTCTCTCTCACACTTCTTCCTCTCATTCTCACCACACTTCTTCCTCTTCCCAAGCTTTCTCTCTCTACCACAATAGCACCATCCGACTTTCCTTTATACCGCTCAATTCACACAGCTCCAAGGTAGAAGGTTAAATTCTCACTTTTTTTTCCCCTCTTTTGTTATTGTTGCGTTGTATTTTCATTTGTACCATATTGGGTTAGGTTTTTTTTGGAAGAGGCTGTGAGAATCAAGGAGTTTTATTTAGGTTTTCTATTTGTGTAAAATGTGATATATAAATGTGAGGGTGTGAGAATCTAGCATTTTTAGTTGGGTTTTGATACGATAATCTATTTGTGTAAATGTGATATAGTCTAAGGATTTGAAACTCCAAACAAAGCCCCTCATTTGCAACAAAGCACATAGCCTTACAAAGAAACCCAGGTAATATTTTATTTTTTTCTTATCAGCCCAGAAACTTTTCTTGTTGCAGAAACTTTTCATCCCATAAACTTTTCTTGCTGGTCTTCTCTCTCTATTAATGCATGGGCTACATTCCAGTGTTTGTGAATGCATAGGACACATTCCAAGCTCATCATTGGTTAGTTGTATACATATGTGTCAAAACCCTTTAATAGTAATTTTGCTAACTGTGTCTCTGTATTTAATTTTGTGGCTTGCTAATCAAACATGCACACACTTACCTTTTTTCCTCTCTTTCATTTGCAATATTTTTTTTGGTTCGGCAACCCCATGCTTTGCCTTGCAGAAATCTGCAACTGACTAATCATCCTCTAATTTACAGCAATTTTAGTATAACAGAAAAGAATTAGTTTCAACCAAACCATTAAATAGTTCCAAATTGATAAAAGTAAATCTTCATCCACTTTTCATGAGATAACATACAAGATAACAAAATTCCAAGAAATTGTTAAGTAATTGAAGCACACAAAAAAAGGAACTCATATCCTATTGCGCTTCCATTACAGAAATGGTCAAATTATTTAGTGAACAATCTTTCGACGTGCCCTCATTTGAAGTCATCGTGAATAATCAAGCAATGTATTCACTGTGTGTGTATATATAGATACTAGGATTCTATGCACACACAAAAAATGTATAATAATCTTGCATGGGTGATTTAAGGATAGTTTAAACCCCAAAAGACAATCAATTAGATGTTTAAATTACAAGATTATTATGCTAAAAATTATTACAGAGAATGATAAGGTTAGTGGTTGGCATTTGAAGGGATAAGATGAAAATAGCAAAGATACACAGAAGAAGAGATTGAGAGATTACAAATATGACAGTTGAAATGTTTGCATAGAAGAAGGCAAAGGGTGAGGTGAGAGATGGACACACATAGATGGACATGAGTGATGACCCATCACTATTGATTGTCCTATATATAATGCAAATGACTCCCAGATTAGAGACACACTAATAGACTTTCTTGAGGCTTCTTTAGCTTTACCATTCTATGTCAATAACTCAATTTTTTTTAATGTTTTTTAATTTCCCAACAGTGGCTTCAAGACCCATCGTTCAACACCAAAATAGAGGTATTTTACATTGTCTCTTGAATTTCCCTTTCTCTGCTCTTGATCGCTGTTGTTGGTTAATTATGTTGTTTGAATTCTGAATCCTGAAAGATTTGTTGGTTGATAATATTTTGTATTACTTTTAAGATTTCATGTACAGCACACAGTGCTTCCCTTTTGCAATAGTCAGCCTTCTATTTGACATGTAACTTTATAGAGATATGTCCAATTTTGGAGTTAATAATAATGTATTTTGGAGTTGAGCCCATCTCAATCTCAATTAAACAGTGGACGTTTTATTTCTAGGCTTTTAAGTCTGTAGAAAATTTGCCAAAAATTTACCAAATAGGTTTTTGTTTTCAAGCTTCTTTTTTTCTCCTTCCTTGAAAGTTCAAACATTGAGTTTAGATGTGCTTTGATTGTTGGAAAACTTTGTTCTTTACTTGCTTGCAAAACTTTTTGCTTTATTGTTGACGGTAAATAAAAGAACGGAACAACAACTTAAAGATCGCATAAACACGTAATTAAACTAAAATAAAACTAATTGGGCCTTAATTGAATTTCATTTGAAAACTCGCCTATGTTCTTATAAACTTTAATTTCAAATCCCTTCATTTGATTGGAAACTCCCACAGCTTCTGTGAACTTAGATAGATATTTTTGAGTTTGTTTCATGATAGGTCACCAAAGCTCAACAATGGTTGTTTGCCTATGCCGTTTTCTTGGTATAGAAACAGGAATTTTCAGGTTGAAGGCATAATTTCATCTCTATAATTGATAATTTATTTTTAAGACAAGAAGGGTTGGGATTACAATTATATTAAATTAATAATTGATAATTGATCATTTATTAAATAGTGTTGGGATTACAATTATATTCTAATTCCAACATTATTTACACTGTGCCTTCAGGCACAGGTATACGCTAGTATATATATATATATATATATATTTTAAGTTGATTTTGATGTGATAATAAAGAAGTCGAAACTTGTTTATCTTCCATAATGAAGAATCTTAGGTAGTATTTGGTAGAATTTTAAAATTATGATTTTTAGAATAGAGTTAGATTTTGAGTTTGTGAGTTTTGAAATTATGATTTGAGTGTGAAAAATTTGTTTAGTTATGAGTTTTGAATTGAGTTTGGAATTTTTGTTGTGACATGATATTTGATTAAAAAATTTACAGCTCATAACCAAACACACAATCCAAAATTCTATTCAAAACTCAAAAAAAAAAAAATTAATTCTAAAAATATTTTTATTTAAAATATTAAAAATAACATGTGCCAATTGCCCAAAAAAAAAATACTCTTCCGGTCAACCGACTGGACATCCGGGTGGACAACCGAGTAGGTTAAATTTTAAAATTCAAAACCCCGCCTATAACAAGTTTTCAAAAGTGGGTGTGAAATTAATTGTTAAAAGTTGTATCCAAATACCACACTAAAATATGAATGCAGAGTCATGATTAGAACTTCACACGCAACACAGTCTTAATTTTTTTTATTTAAACTTGAATTCAAACTTAAGAACTGATACAATAACAATTTTGTGGAAATTTGTAAGACTTGGTCTAGCCATATATATGATTAGATATTTGTTTTATTTGAAAAAAAAAATGGTTATATAAGATAATGCTTTGATATTTATAATCTTGAACAAACTAGAATTTTTAGAATAAATTTCACTTTTTGTGGCAAGATTGAATTAATTGGAAAAATGATCAATTAGAAAAATTGCTCAATGCAATGTAATGTTAAAATTTGATAAGGTTAGTTGTTTTTCTTAACAATATAGTATAAAATAGGGATGGGCGCGGATCGATTGCGGTTATGGAACCTTCAATCTGCCATCCATTTGCTAGATTGGCGGATTAGAGAAAATTAATCTGCATCCGTTCGTCAATCTGGCGGATGTGGATTGAGTAGATTAGCGGATAGATACGAATCGGTTTAGCGGTTTAAAATTTTATAAATTTTTAATATAATTCAACTTGTGCGCTTCCTAAAAAAAAAAAAGTATTACAGTTAATGACTTAAAAAAGTATTACAATCACTTCATGCCTCATCCAAATAAAGAAAGTTTGAAACTTTAAAATATTATAATCATTGCATGCCTCATCCACATAAAGTATTACAATTTGTGGTTCTTAAAATATAAAAACAATCCAAACCACCAAAACCATGAATAGAGCAGTAGTAGAGATTGTATGCCTCTGTATTGTTGCATCTATATTTGTTTTTGAAAACAAAAACCAACCAGCATATATCATATTTTCTATATATTATTTTTAGAGTTAGATTTAAAAATAAAAAATATAGATAAATAATACATTTATTTTTTTCAATTAAAAAAATATATTCAAGTTGAAAACTCTTTTTCAACAGAATATATTCAATAAAATATTTAAACTATTTTTCAATTGAAAATACAAACAGAATATCTAAACAAATTGAAAACACAAAGTCTTATAAATGACTAGGGGTGCTCACGGTTTAGCGGTTCAGTTGCGGCCAAAGAAATCTCAAATCCGCTATTCGTCCAAAACTAAGCGGATTGAAAAAAATCAATCTGTAACCGTTGACTCGTTATCACGCATCTGTCCAAAATGCGACGGATCGATTCGGTTCGATCGATTTGAGCGGATTAGTATATCCGCTGCTCATCCCAAGTATAAAACCGTCACCACTACTTCCTATCATTACCGCTACTATCATCACCATCATGACCCAGCACCACTTATGTCACGACCCGCCCCCGCCCCCGTGGGTTAAGGACGTAACCGGCCAGCAATCATGAGATTACCTACGGCCTCAAACCAAACCAAACATATTTCGACAGAGTTAATGGAGGGCCAAACGGAAGCAATTTAAAACTTTGTCCATAGAGCTGTGCTTACATGGCACGTCATGACAAACCATACTGATACATGTTAATAACTCACTTCAAAATATGTACTAACACAAAGCTCCGTACATACAGGATCATAATAGTCTAAGTCACCCCGTCAAAACTATATACAACAGATACAAAGTCTTCGCCAACATGACAGAATATAAATACAAAGCAGAAGGCAAAGACGGGTCTCGTACGTGAGACGCAGGGGCTGACTCTCAAAGACTTGGTTGTTCCACACTGGCTTCACAGGGGCTGGGTCTGGACATCTCATAGCTCACCTACAAACACACGAATGAGCGTGAGCGAAAGCCCAGTGAATAATATCAAATAAGAAGATACAACAATATGTAGAACAACATATTCCGAACGGCCTTGGGCCCAATTCATATTTCTAATTAACATATATATACACAATGTAAGTCAAGTGACTGTGGTTCTAAACATACTGGCCTTTTGGCCTCTTTATCTTTCATTTATGTCAAAACGACCTCTGGCCCACTCATTCGTTCTTGTCAAAACGGCCTTTGGCCCAATCACACTTTCGTGTCGAAACGACGCTTAGGCCCAAATACACTTTCGTGTCAAACGGCTCTTAGGCCCAAATACACTTTCGTGTCAAAACGGCATTCGGCCCACATTTTATCAATCGGCCTTCGGCCCACATTTATATCAAACGACCTTCGGCCCACATTTTATCAATCGGCCTTCGGCCCATATTTATATCAATTTGGCTCACAGGCCTTCCATTTCAAACTGGCTCATAGGCCTTTCATATCAAACTGGCTCATAGGCCTTTCATATCAAACTGGTACATAGGCCTTTATATCAAACTTGTCCACCATTCAAATTAATGAACTTTACAAAACTTACATAAGAGTAAGCAAATGGGACAATAACATAATTTAGATATTACTCACAGTGGTCGGCATGTGGATTTGCCCTGGAGCTTGACCCTACATATCACATAACACATATGGGTCACAAATAGTTCAATCCGTTCTTTAATTCACATATTCCTCTTTAGGCTTTATTCTTATCTCTTTAATTCAATCATAATGCTCAATGCATGCCTAAGAGTGTTTAGAAGTGAAAGGGAACGGAAAACAGAACACATAATGCATTTTCAAAATTTTAGAAAACAGGGTCCCCGCTCGAGCGTGGACTTCCCCGCTCGAGCGGACCCTTAAGCCTGCAAAAGTGCTGGTTACCTCAAATTCCCGCTCGAGCGTGAACTCGGCCGCTCGAGCGTACTTCCTGTCTACATAGCTCTCCGCTCGAGCGTGAGATATCCTGCTCGAGCGCACATCCAACTCTGCAAAAAGTGCTGGGAGCACGATTTTCCCGCTCGAGCGTCATGTTCCCCGCTCGAGCGGACCTCAAACTTCTGGAAAACCCAGAACTGTGTTCTTGAGCTTCATTTTGACTTTCCAGCCACAATACTTGCATGCAATGACTCAAATCCCAATAAAATCATACTAACATGGCACCAATGCAAGATTATAACATTATGGAGCTCAATTTCTTGATTTATCTACATGCATGTTCCAAAATGTGTTAAACTCAACACCAACATAACAAACTCATGCATTCAAGCTCATATCTTCTCAAATTGTACATGCATGTGATGAATTAGCCACATTCTCTACTTAGATAACACAAAGGGTGATTAAGACATGAGTTTCCTTTAACATTTCACATGGATTATACATATTTGTGCTCAAACATGCAATATCAAGGTGATTTCCTACATGCATGCACATATTAAGCTTCAATTCAACAAATGCAACCCAATTTCATTTCAATCTTACTCTTGATCACCAAATTAGTTTGAGTACACAAAAATTACAAACTATAATCCAAGAATTACTCACCTAGGAGCTTGATTCTCACAATCCATGATTAAATCTTGAATTAGACTTCCAATCCCCAAGTCTTGAGCCCAAATTACACAAGTCTCTCTCTATAACCGGCCCTTCCTCTGGTCTTGAGTCCAAGGTCAGTCAAAATACAAGAAATGAGGGAATTGGGGTGTAATGCTTCTATCCAAAAAATCCCACTAAGTCCCAATTTAAGAATATTAAACAATTTGAGCACAATGCCATTAAATGAATCAATTTAACCTGACCAGAATCAATTTCTAATTAAATTTCACCATAGGCTCTAAAAATTATGCTAATTACAAAGACGTAGTTAATTTTGGGTTCTGTGGCCGATAGGGCCCTCAATTTAATTCCCAAAGCAGATTATTCAACAGATATTCCTATGGTGAACAGGTAGAACTTCAAAACCACATATTTTCACATAATGGAACACAAAATCATATCAAAACACATAATCACATCATATTAAGGACCAATTAACATATTACGGAACAGGGGTATTACAGTCTTCCCCCCTTTAGGAAGTTTGGTCCTCCAAACTTAATTTACCTTTAGTCAGGCACAATTCGGAACACTTTTCATTCAATGGTTCCAATCCTTTTTGATAACCACTTACTTAGCCCCAAAGTCAAACAAAGCTCAGTTCTCAATCAGTCAGAGACTTATCTTTTCTTCTATACAAAGCTTGTATGGTGCCATATTGAAACTAGAGCGTAAGCTTTTGTTATAAACAGAGTCTGCCAACAATGGACAGATTTTTCTGACTTCTCGAAGATCTAAAGTACACATTCGGAGCATTTCTCCCAGAGTCTAAATAGTTCCTTCTGACTATACATCAATTTATGGATGGAAAGTAGTGTTGAATCCCAATTCAGTTTTCATTGCCTCTTGAAGGCTTGTCAAAATTCAAACACATTTTAAAATTTTTGTCTAAAACAATAGATACTGGGACCTCATGCAAACGAGCAATCTTATTGGTATAACAGTGACTAGTCTACAAGCATCTTACGAAAATTTCACAGGGAGGAGACAGGCAACTTAGTAATCCCATATTCAAAAACTCAAACGGGACTTATACCTTGGGTGCTCAAGGTAGCCCACAACAAAATTCGTAGTCACATATTCCCATTTCCATTCCAAAATAGAGAGATTGAAGTAGTTCCACCACTATCTGATATTCGGCTTCGACCTGTTGGCCTCGAAAAATACTTAGACACACATTCACCAATTACCCTCTTCAAAGCAGGTCACTAACATATTTATTTCAAATGTCAGCTAACTTGTCACAGAAGTTCGGTCTATTTCCTTGTCACAAAAGTTCAATTCATTCTTCAATAGTTCCACAATTCACAATCCGATTCGGTATTTAGTCCAGTGACTCATCACTGTTATCCAAGGTCAATCAAAAGTCTTCAGAAATTCAAAGTGGATCCAGACACCGATTCCCTAACCAACAAAGGTAGCATCGAGGCAATTACCCATGCAACGCATATAGTCCGTATATCCCCATAGTATCAATTGTAAAATACAACAACACTGAGGCAGTCGACTTCTAATAGAATACACGTATTCTCAGTTCATTCAATTCTCTGTTCCATCGAGTCTTTCTACTTTATTTGATAGTCGTCAAAAGCATAAGGCAATTCATATACGTAAATCCCCATGATGTCAAAGGCATTAACAAAGGAGTCAATCGCATGTCAAACACAATTCACACATTCTCAGGGTTCCAATCACAGAATATAATGACACTGGGTAGTCATATACAAAGCGTACTGAATTCACGCACTTTTCGGACAATCAGGGTTTTTCAAAGTTTCTTGGATGTTAAAACATTTACATATTACCAAAGGATGATATTCTGAACAAAACAAAGGAATAATCGTCTCGGAATCGAAGCTCACCCGTTCGCGACCGTCGGTGGCCGATTCCAGATCGATTAGTCAAACCCACCCGTACGAAACCGTCAGCGGCAAAAGGTATCTCAATCAAAGGTGCTATATAGGCTTAACGCCCCCCTAGTACAAAAGGACACTCTAAGAATGTCCTCAAAGCAACACAACACCATTCACTATAACCTGATTTCCCCAAAATCTGATAACACTGAAGCAACCACTCTCCCTTACAAAACATGTTCTGATCAGTCAAAGACAAATGTTCAGTACTGCTCAAAATCAAATCAATCTACCGTCATCAGTTCCCATAGCGTCAAACAAACAAAATGGAACAACACTCCTTACGACACCCAATCACGGGGTTTGTACAATTCGGTTCATTTTTAACACATATGTCCTCAATAGTTGGGGATTGGTTCTCAATGGTGCGTTTGGTTAGGTCAATCTGTTGATAGTCCACAAAAGGTCTTTCCAATAAGTCGAGTATTCCAAACGAATTCAAGTTTTGGGTCTATCAGTTTTTTCTGCCAAGAATAATCTGGCTATTTATTCACAAGCAATTCTTAATCCCCTTTTTACAAAATCAAATTAGATAGAGGGTCTTATCGGTCGATCCAAGCAAAGGTCTTGTCAGATTAGATCGAACAAAGGTTCCATCAAATTATATCAAATGAGGGTTCCATCGGAACAATATTAGGCAAAGGTTCTACCGGATCGAATCAGATAAATTTTTTCTCAAATAGGGCACATTCGGTTCTGTAAGGCATACTTCGTTTGCTTAGGTACATGGTTGATAGTTTCTCAACTGCCCTAAGTTCATCAGTTCTCAAAGTCATATCAGAATTATTCATCACAACTGTTCATATCAAAGCATTTCAAGTCATGTACAATATGGCATCGACTACTTAAATTCGGGGGTAGTTGCATAAACGTGCAGTTATTCAGATCAGGAGGTATGTACCATAATCAATACAGCAATTCCCAAACAAGTCTTATATACAAGCACATGGTGCACAGTAACACATTAAATAGAGTTCCTTGGTTGTACATAAGACAAGGTCTGTTACGCAAGGGTTCCAAATTAGTCATAAATCATAGGTCTGCGAGTTAAGCCCAATCAATTTTCTACCAATCAGAAAAGTTCATCATTTAAGGTGCTCAGCTCAATTACACGATCACAGAATCATAATTCCAGTGGTCTAGTCATTGAAATAGTAATATAACAAATCACCCTAAGCGTAGGTTCAGATGTACAAGTGCATGTGCAGAGTTAATCGATATCCCAATGCATATTTCACAATTTCCCAATGGAGCATATACTTTCAATAAATACGGTCTCGATCTTGTGGGCCTAACCAATCTAGGTACACATGCAGCAGATATGGAAAAATATGCCGATCCGAATCAAATAATATCCCAAACAAGGATGTACACACGTACTAATTCAGAATCAATCAACACATAGGCATTCGTTCATAAACAATATAGATACCTGGGATAACAATCATAGTATTCTGAGTGCTTCCTGGGATGAGTGCAATTACTCCATCCTGAGTAGCAATTCCTACCACTGGTACGGATTTAGCCGAGGCAGAGGATTCATTCACATTTCGTTCAATCCGGGGACAGTTCCTTACCGTATGGTCCATTTTACCACATCTATAACGAGCCCCAGAAATCTGATAACAAACTCCTCGGTGTTTCTTACACTGGTGGTGGTAATAGATAAGTCCTACATATTGAATGGTTTGAATCATCAATGTGGGCTTTGTGATGGGCTCACAGAGGCCCAACAATACCTTCTAATTTGATTCGAACTAGAGAGAAGCCTTTCCATTAAAAATTCATTTGAGAACTGTTGGGACCTCTGTGAGCTGATCAATGTGATTTTTTTCAGAGTTAAACTAATCGATGAACCCTACATATTGAATGGTTCAAATCATCGATACGGATTTTGTGGTAGGCCCATGGAGGTCCAACAACATCCTCCAATTTGATTTAGATTGGAGAACTCTACATATTAAACGGTTCGGATTATCAATGCGGATTTTGTGCTGGCCCCATAGAGGTCCAATAACATCCTCCAATTTAATTTAGAATGGAAAGAAGTCTTCCCGTTAAAAATTCATTTAAGATCAACTTCATTAGGTAAATAAGGTAACAATTGGTTCATCGGTTCATGTACTTATAGTTAGATACATGTTCTTGTAAGTTTAGATTACATCCTCTAGTCATGTTGTAAGAAAGTGAGATAAAGTGAGGCGTAATAAATTTACTACTATTTTAAAAATGTGAAAACATAGGATTGTTTTTTATTTTTTATTTTTAATTTCTAAAATGCCCCTACTATTTTTTTAATTTTTTTTTAGAGGGTGGAGGAGAGGATGGAGGGTTTGACCCCCTACAAAATGGGAACTTCACTCATCAAAACATGCACTAAATAAGCAAGGACCTCAGCCATCCAAACTCGCTTGTCTGGACCTTCCTTGGCCATTTGTGCCAAATGATGAGCCATAAGGTTTCCATTCCGCCGTGTGTGCGAAACATAGAAACTCAAAATTGTGTGCTACGAGGGATGACACATTGTGAAAGATGACCAAACGAGGCACAAAGATGTCCATCTTCTCGTATTGCCTTCACCGCAGTAAGAGAATCACCTTCTAAATGAATGTTTGTTAACCCCAACTCAACTGCAAAGTCCAATGCCTTTACAACCGCAATAGCATCAATACAATCTGCCTCTATCCATATCGAAATTTGCTCCGATAAAAAAGCTATCGGCACTCCATTGTGATCACGAATCATGACCCCCACACCACATGCCTGTTGGCGCTTGAGCGTGGCCTTGTCAAAGTTCACTTTAAAGATCCCCCCAGCCGACAGTCTCCACTTCTCAATCCCACGGTCCACTGGAACCCCACGAAAATTGGATTGTGCACTCTCAAAATCGTGCAACAAATCACATACCATTTGAATGATTGCAGCAGCTAAGTGAACGACATAATTGAATAGGGCTCGATTTCGAGAAGACCACAAACCCCAACAAACAGTGAAAAACAAACCCAGTGTATCTTTATCAGACCTACACCCAATTCCATATGCCCAGCTTATAGAGTCAACACTAGCTCCCTTATCAAGCACAAACGGTATCGGGCTTTGTTGCCACACCTTTGTCGCCCTCAAACAACCCCAAAAACAGTGCATTAACATTTCTGCCTCAGCCCCACAACAAGTCCACGTATCCTTCATCAACAAATGCTGATGTCGAAGAACTAATTTAACCGGTAGAATATTGGAGCAACACTTCCATGCAAAAACCTTAATCTTACTTAGGATGTGGAGGCTCCATACTCTATTCCAAAACTAGGTAACATGTTGCACTTCTGACCCAGACCCGCATACCTTCCGCATGCTAAGATTCATTTGCAAATGATAAGCCGAGCGAACCGAAAACAACCCATTTCTCGTATAGTGCCAAACCAACATGTCTGGCATACCTTGATAGCAAAGATGGATTTGCTGAATTGTGTCCACGTCCATCTCCAAAAAATTCTCATGCAAAAAAGTTAAGTCCCAGCAATGCCTTTCCTGATCAATAAGGTCACCAACAAACACTCCCTCTAAATGTGCTATTAATGGCGAACAAACACAAAAAGAGTGAGGCCGCGGCCCCCTTTTTTTTGCCTCAAATCTGTATCGAGCGCCCATCCCTTACTCGCCACAGCAAACCAGCTTCCAAAAGCGGCCTCGCATTAAAAATACTCCGTTATGTGAAGGATGGATTCGACCCAGCACTAGCTTAAAGAAAATTTGCATGAGGATAATACTTTGCCTTCAAAATTCGGGCCAACAAAGAATCAGGCGACGAAATCAACCTCCACCTTTGTTTGGCCAACATAGCTTTGTTAAAAGCCTTCAAACACCGAAACCCCATCCCACCCAACCATTTTGGTTTACACAGAGATCTCCAATTTTTCCAATGTATTTTCCATTTGTTCTCCCGCGGTCCCCACCCATAGTTACATACCATAGAATCAATCTCCTGACAAAGCATATCAGGCAACTGGAAACATGGCATAATGTACGTTGGAATAGATTGTGCAACCGATTTAATCAAGACTTCCCTACTAGCCACTAATAAGTATTTTTCCTTCCACCTATTCAGCCATGTCCAAACTCAATCTTTAACAGAGTTGAATATCTCTCGTTTAAATCTGCCAACAATATATGGCATGCCTAGATATTTTCCAGAGCCCACCATAGTGCCAACCCCCATCGCAATCCGCAACACCTCCGGAGTATCCACCCCAACATTCTTGCTAAAGCAAATGGTAAATTTCTCAAGATTGATTTTTTGGCCTGATGCTAACTCATATTTTTCTAAAATATTTTTAACCACCGATAATTGTTGTAGGTTTGCAGTGCCAAATAGCAATCTATCATCCGTAAAGAAAAGATGAGACACGCGTGGGCTTCCTCTATACATCGCCAAACCAGTGAGCTTACTCTCTTCTTCAGCTCGATTAATTAAAAATGAAAGACCTTCTGTACACAGCACAAACAAATAAGGTAAGAGTGGGTCCCCTTGCCGCAGTCCTCTATTTGGAACAAATTTCTTCGTCAGACGACCATTCATAAGGACTAAATATGACACTGAAGAAATACAATGTAAAACTGTATCCACAAACTATTAGTTGAAACCTATCCACTCCAACACACCACGCAAGAACCTCCATTCAACTTGATCGTATTCTTTACTCATATCAAGTTTTAAAGCGAAATGCCTCTCTTTTCCATGCCATTTATTCTTCAAAAAATGGAGTATCTCAAATGAAGCAAGCACATTATTATTAATAAGCCTCCCTGCCACAAAAGCACTTTGATTGATAGAGATAATCTTTGGTAAGAGTTTCCTCATCCGATTGGCTAACACCCTGTTTACAATCTTGTAGACCACGTTACAAAGGCTAATCGGCAGAAACTGAGCCCTACGTTTTGGGTTTGGAACTTTTGGAATTAGCACAATAAATGTATCATTCACTATCGTCACCTCCTTGCTTTCGTTAAGGACACCCAAAACTGCCCGTGTAACTTGTTCACCCACTATCGGCCAGAAGCGTTGGTAGAACAGAGCTGGTTTACCATCCGGGGCCCGGTGCTTTCATAGGATGCATCTGAAATAAGGCTCGTGACACCTGCTCTGTTGTTTATGCTCTAGCCAACTCCACATTCATCGCCGAAGAAACAACCGATTGAATTGTATCCAAACTTCCCCAATATCTCGCTGTTGCCCAAACAAAAACAACTCCTCAAAATAACTCATTGCAATGTTCTTCAAATTTTCCGGTGTAAAGCGGCATCCACCCTCAACATCTTTAAGCCCATCAATCCTCTTTTTCTTATGTTGCTGTGAAGCTTTGGAATGGAAAAAAGAAGTATTTCTATCGTCATCTTTCAACCAATTGGCTCTCGCTCGTTGGCACCACAAAGTCTCCTCTCTTTCAAGGAGTTCATCAATCTCACGACACAACTGCATGCGCACCTTACAGTCGTCTCTCAAGAGCATGGCCTGGCCCTCTAATCGGCACACCTAAGTCAGCTTAGTTCGAAAAAATTGTTGAACATGACCAAAAGTGGTCTTATCCCACTGGGATAAACAAGAACCCATCTTCTCCACAGTGTGCTGTAATCTTTCCATACTACCATCTTGATCTCGGTCCTAATTAGCTTTGACCACCTCCTCACATTTTCCATCATGAAGCCTCATCACTTCAAAACAGTAGATACGTGGTCTCCAACGTTGGCCATGCTTGCATTGTTTTGGTCCCAACAAATCAACCAAAATAAGCATATGATCTGACGCCATACATGTGAGAAGGACCACACAAGCCGTCGAAAAAATGCCTAACCAAGTGGCGTTAGCCACTCCTCGATCTAACCGTTAACGTACTAACCTAGATGGTCTATTATGACACAAAGTAAATTGGGCCCCCAAAAAGCTCAGCTAACGAACAATCTAAAAGTACTTGTTGGAAGGCCTCAAGCTAGACTCTATTTCGTTCGCTTATACCTAATTTCTCCAAAGGCAATAAAATTTCATTGAAGTCTCTCACAACCAACCATGGTAGATCAGATAAACCGATCAAATGATGAAGCAACTCCCATAAGTCCCTTCTTTTAGCCACTTCCGGATGGCCATAAAACCCAGTAAATCGCCATTGCCCAATCCTCACGTCTGACTCCACGACAACATCTACATGCCCACTTGAATAACTTAGAACTAACACCTTCACCCCAGTCCGCCATAACAGTGCTAGCCCCCCAAACAAACCAATCTTATCCACAAACAAACCTCCAGCCAAACCAAGTTTACAGTGAATCCACTCCATCCTGCTCGACACACTTTGTTTCCAAAAGAAAAACTACATTAGGAGCTTGTTCCTTTAGCAAAAGCTGAAGATTTCAAACTGTGCGTGGGTTCCCAAGCCCACGACAGTTCCAAATGAGGCATTTCATTGTGATCAGTGGAGCTACCCAGTAGCCTCCACCGTTGGTTGGAGAGATGAAACATGTTTATCCATACCCTCAGATATCTTAACCTTTTTATTTCCTTATAAAGAAACAGAGGACTCATCATGGAGCCCCTGCTCACGCTTGTCCACTGGCTTCTTCGTACTGCCAGCAGTTAGTTTCCTCTATTTCACTGGTTGTAAGAAATTCTGAGCCAACTTCTTCTACTTTTTCCCCACCTTCATTGGACCAGCAGAAGGTGTAACCGTATTAAGCGTAGGGCTCACGGAAGAGACCAACCTTGGACTTGACAACCTATTATGCCCACAATGCTTGGGCCCACCGTACCCAAATCCTTCCTGCAGGCCTAACATTATGCACCACCTCCATATCCTTCCTCTCATCAGGCCCATTGAAGACATGGTCCAGCCCAGCCCTTCGTGATTTGAATATCTAAACATGACGCCAAAAAAAGATCTCGTCCCTCCATACCCACCTTAGATCCCACCAAATCCGCCCTCCTACAAGCAATCCCGGGGTTTGGGGGATCAAAGTGATCCTTACTTGATTTGTAATTATCTAAAGATTCCTTCTCCATTCGCCGTTGTTTTGCCGTCATCGGAACAAAAACATGATTATAACTATCCCCTTGTTCATCATGTTGCACATCCAATCCTCTGACATCACTTTTGAGCTTCCCTCAGACTTCTCCCCCCCCATGGGGATATTGGTGATCCCTTTTATAGCATCCACTTGTTGGTTCTGCCTGAAGCCATGGCCTATACTGCAAACTCGCCCCTTCCCCATTACCACATTCCAAAATCTTATTCTCACAGTCGCGAACGCTATGGCTAAGCAGACCACAATGAAAACAGAAGTTTGGGAGCTTCTCATACTTGAGCATAATCCACACAAACTTCTGCCCACTTAATGCCAATTTTAGACCACGCCAAAGTGGTTTGTCAATATTGATCTCAACCCAAATACGAAGAGCCTATCCCCAAGCAATACCACCATTGCCATATTCCATATCAACAAACCTCCCAAGTTTATTGCCCAGCAATACCTCCACATCCCAAGTCAAACTAATAAGAGGGAGATTAGATGCATGGACCCAAAACTTCATAGCGAATAAGGTGATCTCCAACGGTTGTAAAGCCCCATCAAACTCTCTCAACATCACCAACTGTTTGTCAAAATTCCATGGGCCATTTAGCATCACCCTTTTCTTATCAACAATATGGCCAAACTGTATCAAAAACAAGTTATCACCCAACCCCTTTAGAGGCTTTCTAAATTGCTGTCAAAGTAGACCGCAAAGCCTCAATATTGAATGGGCACGTAATGCGAAGTTTACCCATTAGATAGAGCCCCACCTTCGCCGTAATGGATTGAAATGAACCTCATCCACCACTACCTCGATTTCCTTTCATCTGTCAAGACTAGCCGCCACGCTATATCATTGAGAGAATCCGCCATTAGCACCCACCAAAGAGTCCTGCTTACAATCAAACCACTGAAAAACACCACCCACGTCAGGGGAGCTAGCCTTGTACGTGACAAGAGAGGACTCCTACGAGAGGAGAGTTTTATCAATACGGTTGAATCACTAAATCCATAATGCCTCTACTATTTGAGAGACGTATTGTAGTCAAGTTACGTGTCCCTTGGTCATCCACACAGCACATAATTGCTACTAATAATTGTGATGTTTTGTAAATTTATAGGCGTTGGTTTGTCTCGATAATTTTTTTTAAAAAAATTTAGGTAGTGTTTGGTAGAATTTTAGAATTATGATTTGATAATAGAATTGTATTTTGAATTTGTGAGTTTTGGAATTATGATTTGAAAGGAGAAAATTTGTTTGGTTATGAGTTTTGAAAAGAGTTTTGAATTTTTGATGTGACATATGAAATGAGAAAAATTGTTTGGTTATGAGTTTTGAAAAGAGTTTTTAAAACTTAAACCAAGCACACAACTCAAAATATTGAAAATTCTATTCAAAACTCATACCCACTCTTTTTAAAATTCAATTCAAAAAAATAATATTATCATTTTGGTCTAAAAAAATAATTTTTATATTTAAAAAATATCAAAAATAAATACAAATTTTTTTTTTCCAAATAGCATGTGGCGATTGGCAATTGCGAAAAAAGAAAGAAAGTATTGTTCCGGATGACTAGCCAGACATCCGGCAGGGTGTCCAGGCAATGATTGTGTAGACCAAAAATTCAAAAGTTGTTTAGTTTATCAAACATGTGTTTCAAAATGTGTTTTGAAATTGATTTCAAATCATGATTTGAAATCCTCTACCAAACATAGCATTCAAATATGAGGCTGGAAAATTGATTAGAGTTGCACACCAAACACAGCCTTAAAATTTTGTTTGATTAAAAATTTAGAAAAAAAAAAATCAAAATCACTTTTTTCTCTATTACACATCAATTATTTATTTTTTTTCTCACACCTATCTATTGGGATGTAATCAGTTCGAGACAATCTGTGTTTAGGTGAAATTTTACACCGAACCGATAATATCAGTTATATTATATTGAGAACCAATACAAACTGAATTTTTCACTAAATGGCACCAATTTAAACGGTTTTGTTTGGTGCGATTTTCGGTTTACGACATTTTAAATTTGAGCTATTTCTTAAATTTGTAATATCGTAAATAATTTACATAAAAATATTAAATTAGCCATTTGTACATTACTTCAATATCCAATCCAACCATTCACAAAAATACAAACAAAAGAATTAATAAATAAGTGTCTAACATTTGTGTTACGGTTATTCATCTTACATGGAATATGCATTTGTATTGTATTGTACCTGTTGACTTTCTTTCTTATACAAGCATGATATTTTATGTACGGTTCATTCAAAGCTGGTGTAACCAGACGGTATTGTATGTACGGTTCATTCAAAGGAACTCCAGGTAAGATTACTCTTGTCCCTTGAACACCCTTTGTTGGTTAGAAACACTCGGGTACGCCCGGTGTTTACACCACACCTTTGTTGGTTAGAAACACTCTGGTACGCCCGGTGTTTATACCACTCCCTTGGTTAGAAACACTTGGGTACGCTCGGTGTTTATACCACCCATTGGTTAGAAGCGTTTTGGATGTGTGTTCGACGCTTATACCACCCCGTCGGTTAGAAACACTTGGGTCGTGTGCCCGATGTTTATACCACCCCTCGGTTAGAAGCGTTTTGGACGTGTGTCCGACGCTTATACCACCCCTTTGGTTAAAAGCATTGGGTTGTGTGCCCGATGTTTATACCACCCTTCCGGTTAGAAGCATTTGGAACATGTTTCGACGCTTATACCACTCTGTTTTGGTTAGAAACATTGGGACGTGCCCCGATGTTCATACCACTCTCTGGTGTTTGCACCGCTCCCTTTTCCCTCTGGCGCGTAGCGCGTTAGGATGCTTTGGTTAAATGCATCTGGACGGATTCTGATGCTTATACCGCTCTTTGTTTTGGTTATATAACAGTTGGATGTGTTTCACTTGTTATTACTGTTCTTTCCTCGCGTGTGCCACGCGTTGGGATCTTGTTTGCCACCTCGGGTGCATCCGACGGTTGTTGTTCTTTACCTTTTCTGCGTGAGGCGCAGTTAAGGTTGCATAATTTTCTTACATCCTTTCTGCATGAAATGTAGTTTGGTTCGTGTTAACTTGCTTATGTACGAGTTTGCTATAGTATTTCTTTGCATAACATTTGCATCTAGATGTTTCGTTACAGCCCTCATTGCATGATCATAAGTCATGTTCTGCATTGTGTATATCATTTGCATCTTGCCCCAACCTACGGGCGCATCTATATTGTTATCTTGAATGACTGTCTAAGTCTTGCGGCCTTGTCAAAATGGGTCGTCTCTGGGCTTTGACATTCACTCACGTCATCTTTGTGACTCTGAGTTCTGTCAAAGAGGGGCAACTGTAGACACCCCATTTTGACCATCCTCAAGACATGGATGTTCTTGTAGGTACATCCAGTGACAAGTTTGATTACTTGTCGAGCGCTCGAACTCTGCAGTAGAGCGCCCTAGGTTTGAGCTTTCCAAACCCTGTATCAGTCCTATCTCATTTTTGGACCATGTTTTGGTCCTTTTAGCATGTTGCTTTTAGAGCATTGCCGGCCACTTTTGGGCATTGTCGGCCATGGACTTTGGCCTGCCGGCCATTGATGTGCCCTGCCGGCCATCAATGAACCCATGCCGGCCATCACTGATGGCTGGTTGGCCACCAGTGTATCAGCAGATATTTTTAGATATTTTGTGCCAGCTGTTTGCACAAGTTGGGCCATCTACTTGCACATGGATGGTTGGATCTTTTCAAGAGGATTTTGTATCTTCTATATATAGAGGCCTTCCTCTTGCATTCTAAGGGTTAGAAATTTTGAAGACAAAAAAATCTCTCTCTCTCTCTAGAATCCTCTCTCTCTAAATATTTTGCCTTAAAGCTTGAATTCTCTACACTTTTGCTTGTGAGCCCTTGATCAAACTTGATCATCATAGTGTTGAGGTTGCTTGAGGTCTTGTTTGAGCTCTGAAAGAGGGTTTTAGCTTGGTTTGGCTTGCCTTTGTTACCTATATAGCATCTTTTCTTCAAAGAGGTATAACTTCTTGTATTTTTAGCTTAATTTAAATACTTGTTTGGCCATCTTTGCATGCTATTTTGAGGTTGATTTTGACCTCTGAAATCTCTATTTTTATGGTTTAAAACGGTGGTTTGAGGTTTGGTTTGGAGTTAGGGGTGCTTCACCATTTTTGTAGTTTGTTTGGTTAAGTGTTGTGCCACTTTTCAAGCTTTTAAAACAAATTTTTTTTGGCCTTTTAACAAATGAATTCCAAGGGAATTTTAGTGGTAAAAACTTGGTTTTGAGGTCCAAAATAGGAGGGGGTGGCCTCCCCTCCTTGTGTCTTGTTTGCAAGTGTAGATGGCCTAGCATGTGAGCATGTTTTTCTACCTATTTAAGACTTGATCTCAGCTTGTTTTTGCTACTAATTTAGCATGCTTTAGCTCTGTTTTGAGCTGTCTTGGTCATATGAGACTTGTTATGCATGGTTGTAGTACAATTGCCTTCACTAGCTTTGTGTTTTAAGGCCTCTAACATGTTGTGCATGTGTTGATTACATGTTGTAGCATCATTTTACATGCGATTTCAGTGCATATAACTCTGTCACACTCTCACTTGTTTCACTCTTTCATTGCTTTTGAGAGTTGTGCCTTGAGCCTTGTTTGTAGCCTAACATGTGAGCATGTTTTTCTAGCCTTTTGTACTACCATCTCAGCATGTTTTAGCCACTGTTTTGACATGTTTTAGCTCTGTCCAAAGCTGGTTTGGTCATTTGAGTTTGATATTGCATGCCTCTAGTGTAGTGCTCTTCACTAGTTTAATGCTTTTGGCCTTCGAGCATGTCTTGCATGTGTTGCTTGCATGGTTTAGTGCCATTTTTCATGCCATTTTAGCACTAAAATATCTGCAACCTCCCTCATTTTTTCACTTTTTCATTTGCTTTGAGGGTTGGTTAGCCTTAAGGTTGTGTTTAAGCTTGAGGTTGAGACTTGTGCTTAATGGTTTTAATCCTCTTTTAAGGGTTTCTACTAACCAAAGACATGATCTCTCTTATGTCTTAAATCATCCTTTGGTTGACCCCTCTCTCATTAGAGGACACTCACCTTGGACTTAACCGGTTAAAGAATGGCTTGGTAATGTAAAATGTGTAAACAAGAATTGGACAAGTAAAACATGACCAAGATAAGCATGTTGTATTTGCATTGCATGTGTTCAATCGGACGTTCTATTAAACACAAGGTAGATTAGTCCATTTCATACTCAAAGTGATGAAATGAGCCAATCTCCTTTGTCTCTATCACTCTTGATCATGCATGATAGGGTGGTGGTCCTTTGAGTCTTGTTTTGTGCATTTATTGAAAGTGTACAACTTGGATCTTTGGCCATCATGCATTGAAAGTGCTTGATTGGTGGTTTTGGATCTAAGAGTGCCACTCCTTTGATATTTTGAGATGATAAGGAGGGGCACAGTACAAACATACCCTTGGAAAACCCTCCATTTTTCTCTGTCTGTGCTCTTTTGCAGTGTGGCAATTCAGCACACCAGTGGCCGGCAGTGGCTCACTAATGGCCGGCAGTGCTTCATCCTTGGCCGGCAGAACACCTTTTTGGCCGGCAGGTGGCCGGCAACAAGAACTCATAGCCGGCAGGCCACTGGTGCATTCTTCAGCAGTGAATTGGTAAGGTGAAGCAGAAAGTTCTTGGAGTAACCTGCAAACAGAGCCTCTCGAGAGCAAACCGGTGGGCTTTTCGGGACGAAAACCGAATGCTTGCATGTTCAACTTCTTAAAGCAGAGCTAAGGTAGTATAGTTTAATGCTTTACATGTTTAGTTAGCATGGTGTTGTAATTTAATTAATTAGTTGCTAATTAGTTAAAGTGCTATAATAATTAGTAAGTAGTTTACTAGTTATTCGATTGGTTTGTAATAATTAGTCTAAATTAGATTAATTAGATTAGTTCAATTAGCTTAGCTTAGTGTAGCTTAGCTGTTATTCATTCGGATCCTCCTTCGCAAGGGCGCAATGTTATAATAAGTGTGCGTGTGTGTGTACATGTCTTTCAACCCCACGTTTTTCTCCCTTTTACTTAACCGCTTTCGATGGTTAGTTTAGGAATCATTTTCGATTAGCATACTTTATGCTCGCATGTTTGCATCATTCATTTGTCTTGTATGCACCGGGCTCGGCGTATCATACAAACTGCATCATATTTCAATACTTATTTGAATACGTGTTTCAAAGCATGTTATCAAATTGTTGCATTCATATGCCATCTTAGATAGCCGAGCCTATTTAGTTGCATTATTGCATGTGTTGCATTAAGCATTTTAACATAGTTAGGAATCATGCATTGTTTCTAACTAGATTTTTGTTTTGGCTTGAAGTACACTGTAAGTTTTACGCTTTAGCATACTTGCATGAGTGTGAGTGATGCCATGATAACATGCTTGCCATGAGGCTATTTGCTTACTTGCTAAACTGCATGAGTGCTTGTGGGTGAAGGCTTGGTTGCTTGAATTGGAACAATTCGATAAATGTGAGTTTTAAGCCCGCTTTGCGAAGTGGCAAAATCATGTTTTAAGCCCACCTGAGGGTGGCAAATCCGCGTTTTAGCCCACTTGAGGGTGGTAACTTCAAACCATTTTTGAAAGCAAACATGAGTTAAATTTGTTCCAATTCTTACGATTTAGTTTATATTTGTATGTGTGCGTCACATAGTAAAGTTAGCTAATAATCATAATAAGAACACATGTGTTTATAAAACAACATATTATGATAGTAGAGGCCGATCTTTTGATCGGGTGAGTGGGGGTGCTCATTTCAGGACCTTCTCCTCTCGTACCCAAGTTCCCGAACCGAGGCAACTTTGGTGATGACGGACACGTGGCCTTTGGCACGAGTTAGGGTTTCCTAAATTTCCTAAAAATAAAATATTTAGGTGGCAACTCTGTAATCTGGCAAAACAGTCCATGTTTAGCGCTTTTTAATTCAAAATCAATTTTCCAAAATGATTTGCCGGATTTGGACTCTTTGGTGTTTATCAATCTCACATTGCACTTTGTGAGATTAGATTCAGAACCGTGACAGGAGTCGAACTGTAGGACCAATTCGAGCCTCTCCGAAAGGGGGGTGCGCGAAGAAAGTCGAGTCTACACCTAGTGAATAATAACAGAGTAAAGGGTTAAATGAATGATGTCCCATAACTAAGTCCGTACATAGAATAGATTCATATGCGTATTCTTGTTTGAGTCATTGATAGAAATCAGAATTCATGCTTGATCTTACATGGTTTATCCGTTAGTGCTAACAGATCATATCCAGAGAGCATCATAGATCATATTTGTCAGTTCCATAGAGGAACCTCCGGCTGGGTACGAATAACTTATCAGTTCCATAAGGAACCTCCGGACTGGAAATGAATAACTTGTCAGTTCCATAAAGGAACCTCCAGTTAGGTATAGATAACTTGTAAGTTCCATAAAGGAACCTCCGGTCCGGGTACATATTGCATACTTGAATCACAACATTAATGTTATAATTATTTGTTAGAGGTGGACAATCATTCATAGTGCAAAAACATAACATTCGTAGAATAGATCTTATTCTATATACAGAAAATAATTTAACTTGAACATAACTTTACTAAGTTATTACTCACAGATAACAGATGGCTCCAAGTAAATGAACAGAGTAGGCAATTCAGATATCTTGTGGCGCGTGACTTATACAGATATAGAATAAATACGTACTAAATTACACACCAGGAATCATTAACTTAGTTCTTTCTTATCTTGGTGTATTCCTACTCCTCTATCCTCATTATGGTGTCTTAAACTTGGCCTAAGTATGCCTAGAATGAAATGAGGATGGAAAAATACACTTGAAAACACTTAACAAAACCTGCTGAAAACAGGGTCCTTGCTCGAGCGTAACTTCCTACGCTCGAGCGGACATGCAAAATGTAAGTGGTCGCTCGAGCACAAGATCTGTCGCTCGAGCGGTCTGTAAACTTTTGCAAAAGTGCTGGTTGTTTGATTTTTCCGCTCGATGCTTGCTCGACGCTCGCTCGAGCGTAAGAGACATGTCCTTGCTCGAGCATAACTTTTGTCGCTCGAGCAGCCTGCAAAACATAAGAACTTCTGGAAGCATGCATTTTACGCTCGAGCAGACTTCAGGTCGCTCGAGTGAAAGTGTACGCACTCAGAGTGGTCGCTTGAGCGTGAATTCCTTTGCTCGAGCGTAGGAGCAGAATTATGAAATTTCCAAATTTGCTCCCAAGCTCAAAACTTAGATTCAAAGTTGTAAAACATGGTCTCTAGAGCCATGGTTTTACCATTTATAAGTGTTTCCTATAGTTTCCTCAAGTTTTTACCATTTGAAACCATGGTGAATTCAAAATCATTTCACAAAACCAAAGCTCAAAAGCTTGTCAATTATACAAAACCAAACTTGAAATATTGAAAATATAACTTGCATGTAATGATAAGAGTTTTAACCTTCCAAAACATAATCAAATGAGTAGAAACATGTGAAATGTGATGAACTTCCAAAAGCAAGCCATGATCAATGCATGCATGTGAGACTTCCTCAAAATCAAGCTCTAAATGCAAAAGAATTTGCATGCAAGTATGATTATCTTCTTAATTCTTCTTCCTAAGCTTAATTCTTGGCTTAATTAACTAATTCTCTTGAATTCATGCATTAAAGACTACAAATATACAACTAAATGAGTGAATTTCTACCTCAAGCCTTGAATTCTCAAGTGTAAGAGCTTAGCTTTCCAAGTTCTCTCCAAGTCATTCTTTTTTCTAGCAATTCCTTTTAATTGAGCTCAACTCTCACAAAATTCTCAAGCTTAGAACCAAATCTTCCTACTCTCTCTCTCTCTCTCTCTCACGTTTGTGTGTGTTTGTGAGCTTAAAGATGTATATATATAAAATGAAGAAAAAGAATGAGTGGGGGCATAAAGGTGCCTTATATAGGCTTAGATCAAAATTTCATTAATTAGGTTTAATTGAGCATTAATTATTCTAATTTAATCATTTCGAATCGAATTTCAATTAAACCTACCACAAAATTCTAAAAATCCCAATAAATACATAAATTAAGTCAATTTCTGAATCGGATGTTGATAAGGCCTTCAATTCGCAAATCGAAACGAAAATATGAACGGATCTTTCTACGTTAAACAGATATAAACACACATAAGACAACATATAACGCAAAATTTCACTTTAATTACTTATTAGGCATAATTAAGCATGGATTAACATTAATCATGGGTCGGGGTTGTTACAGTTTGATTATGAGTTTTAAACAGAATTTTTAATAAAGTTTTGAGTTGTGTGTGTGGGTATGCGTTATAACTTTTTGAATTAAAAAGTTTTGAATTTTTTTTTCAAAACTCATAACCAAACAATTTTTTTTTTATTTCACATGTCACATTAAACATTCAAAACTCAATTCAACACTCAACTCAAAACTCAACTCAAAACTATTTTCAGAACTCATAACCAAATAAATTTTCTACACTCAAATTATAATTCCAATACTCATAAACTCAAAATACAACTCTATTCTCAAATCATATTTCTACAACTCTACCAAATGCTACCTAAGCTTTTCCTGAAGTAGAATTAAAAACAAAACATAATTTGAAAACTAAAATCTTGACACCAAAGCAAAACCAAAGTTTAAAATTATCATCCCATAAGGCTAAATCACAAGTTTATCAAGTAGAGTTAAAACAAAAAATTGAAAACGACATAAACATCTAATATATCTATATAAGCATAGTAGTAACAAAACTTGACTTAAGTATATATGAGTGGTAAACTAACAACTTATCACATTGCAATATCTATTGTCAAACTTGGAATATTTAAGAAAAAAATAAACAATTAAGTGAATGAACTGAACTTTGTACTCAACCAATTTTATTATATTATATATTATGTTTAATATGCGAAGCTTTCGGTCGGTTTCGGTTTAATTCAGTACATGAGGTGCCTAAACCGGCACTGAATCAAAAATTAAAAAATATTAATTTTAAAAACTGCACAAAACAATCCATATTAAAAAATCGACCAAATATAGCCGGTTTGATTTGGTTCAACCAATTTAGTTGGTTTTTCGGTTCTTCTTACATCTTTACTTATCTATTCAACTACAAAAAAAAAAATAAAAAAAATTAAATCATTCTAAAGGCCTGTTTGGTAGAGCTTATAAACTGTTTATTTCAGTTTTTAACTTAATTTAAGCTAAAATATTGTGTTTGGTGCAGCTTAAGTTAACCAGCTTATAGCTTAAATCAAACTATTTCTCAGCTTATCTCAAAAGCTGGTCAGGGGGTGCTTAAATTTTTGACTTAAGTGTGCAGCTAGTGTGGGGGGGCTAAAATTACTTAAATGCCCTCGTCAATACTCAAATATTAATATTAATTAATATTAATATTAATTAAAAAATAAAAAATTGTATATTTCTAAAGAAAAAGAAAAAAATCAATATTAATTGAAAAATTAATTGGTATTAATTATTAATAAATTCATATTGTATATTTTTATATTAATTAAAAAATAAAAAATTGTATATTTCCGAAGAAAAAGAAAAAAATTAATATTAATTAAAAAAATCAATATTAATTGGTATTAATTATTAATATTGATACTAATAAAAATTAAATATTAATATTAATTTATACTAATTAATAATTTTAGTATTAATTGAGACTAATTAAGCCATTAATTGATACTAATTAATAATTTTAGTATTAATTGATACTAATTAAGAAATTAATTAATACTAATTAATTTATAATGGAAAATAATTGTGACAATAATTCTTCCATTCATTTTCAGCAAATGTATCAATTTTTATACTAATTGATACTAAAGTCTTGTTTGGGGTGTACTAATAAGTACATACTTTTTTATCTTTTTTTCTTTTTTCCAACATATCACCTCTCAATTTTTCTGTACATCTTTTCGTGAAAAGTCAAAAAGTACACTTATTTAGATCATCCCAAATCACCCCTAATTAATACTAATTATATTAACTTTTATTAATGAAAATTAAAACTGAAAAAAATGACAAAATAATCATTTTTATATCATATAAGGGTAGAAAGGACAATTATACAGTAAAAAGCTATTTTACAGCTTATTAACCAAACACTACTCTGTTGCTTAAATTCATAATCCCACAGCTGTACCAAACAGGTTAACAGCTTATGTTCACAGCTATAAGTCGTAATCTGTTAAGTCATAATCTATAATAACTTTTCTATAGCTCTACGAAACGGGGCCTAAATTTCAAAATTCTAAAACTATTTTCAAAACATACAACTAAATAAATTTTTACATTTTATAAACTCTTTTTAAAAAATTATTTTTTAAAATTAGTTCACAAATACAAACCAAACATGCTCATAATTTGCTGTGATACTTATACAGTGCCTCATTCATCTTCTTAGGTAACTTAAAACTCGTTTTTAATAGATAAATTGTAATAAATTATTTTCTAAAGATATTTCATTTTGCTCTTAACCACCACGATTCGTCTTCGGACCTTAAAATTTGCAATCAATGGCCACCAGGTAAAAACACTTCGATAATCTTTGGGTGAAAAATTCTAGAACCAAATTTATGTATATTTTTTTTATTAAAAACAAAATTCTCCCCTACATGTGGATATACATATATATATATATATGATATTTATAAAATTGTTTTTTCAAATACGATGCACGAATCTGGTTCTTTCATATTTTGTGTCTAATAAGCAATCTACTATAAAATGTTGTCACGATCTTTAGTAATGCAAACGAATGAAATTAAGGTCAAGTTTGACATCTTTTAAAAAAGTCAAAAAATTATAAAAAAGTTAAAAAATTATCACTATTCATAAAAAAAATATTAAAAAATTAATTTTTTAAGCCAAGTACAACTCAGTGATGTAAGCAATCACTGCTTTGTGCTGTGTGTGGCCGAACAAATCTGATCAGATTAGGTGCAATTGAACACACTGCTGTTCGGCCCATGGGGGCCTATCATGGGTCCTGTTTTGATAATCTGAACCGTTCACTGTGTAGAACTCGTCGAGTACTATATTCTTATAAAACATCACGTTGATCGAATATCGATAGCTATATGATCAAATCAATTTTGTATAAAAAAATGGATGGTGTTATAATTAACGATTGAAAAAAAAAAATCTGATCAGATAGCTATCGATATCCGATCAACGTGATTTTTTACAAGTATATAGCACTCGACGAGTTTTACACATTCAACGGTTCAGATTATCAAAATGGGACCTATGATGGCCCCCACGGGCCAAACAAAACCGTTCAGTGCAATGCCCAAACATTGGCCAATAATTTCTTACCATCAATTCAATTGCACAGATTGTACGGCTGCCAACCCACATTTCTAATCTTCTCCTACACACTTCTTTATACAATTTTTTAATACACATTTTTCCATAAAAAGTCAAAAAGTTAACCCAAACATCTATATTTTTTTCTCAACTTTTTAATCTAAAAAGATAAAAAGTACACTTATTTAGGACACCCCAAACAACCCCTAAATGGGTGTTTGGATTAATTTTTTTTCCTGATTTTTTATTGTCTTTAGAAACCTTATTGTATTAAAAAAAAAAACTTCAAAAAAAGTTATACATGGACTTAAAAAACAAAAAAATTTAAAATTTAAAATAAATTTTAAAAAATTCAATGAAGACAAAAATATTCGAAAAAAAAAAAAAAACTTTTTAATCAGATGTCAAACCAAGTGTTAATTGTCAAAAGACATGAACCTCATATAGGTAGCCTAATACCAACCCTATTTTATTTATGTGATCATTTTTATAAAAGATACACATTTTAGTTTATTTAAAATGTAAAAATAAAATAAAAATAAATTAAATTTTAAAAAAAATCTAAAGACAGCAAAAAAATTCAAAAAATTCAAAATAAAATAAAATAATATGACTTCATAATTAGATGCCAAACCAAGCCCAATATTACCCCTTGTTATATTTTATGTGATCATTTTTATAAAAGATGCACATTTTGATTTATTATTCATTTGAACTGCATTAATTCAACTAGAACTATTTCTAATTTAATATAGTTGTTTATTTTGTATGTATTGAACAAATTCAACAATGTAGACTCTATTAGCAGTTTTGAGAAATTCCTTTGAAACTGATTTTCATTTACTAGAATAATTTTTATAATATGTTGATTTTTAATAACAAAGCACATGAATAACCCATTTAAAATGGTAATGAGATTTTTCAATTTGAAACAAAGAAAGTTGTCTAAAACATAATTAAAATTATGTAAGCTAAAGCTTGGTAGGAAGTTTTGGAACTAACAAGTTAACCATAAGGCAACTTCTGTAAAATTCAGAACAATCAAGATTATGGTTAAAAAGACTACAACATTTCTCACTCATGTTGATACAAAAGGGCATAATTCGAGATATAGGATCTCATCACCGTGATGTTCCTACAAAATGATTATGAAAAATTTCAAAGTTCTTTCGGTTAAATGTTGTGTTATGCCCTATACAGAAATAAGAATCCATGGCTCCTATCATTGATTGTAAAGATCAATAATGATTTGTAATCTTAATCCTTAAATTAAATAAATATGCTCCATACTCTAAAGTGTTCTTGCCCATTTATTCTTCTTGCACATACAGTAGAGTATTAATCCTAATAATTCTTTTCACTCTACCTATGCATTTCATTTTATTTTGTCATTCTTATGGTTTTTTTCTTTAAGATTTCGATTTTCTTTTATTGGTGTCATAGTCAAATAATCAACATTTCGAAGAGTTATGTTCAAAAATTCATTGAAAAAAAACAAACCCATGTATTACCAGTTATATTAGAATGAGATGACATTTGTATCTAAAAGTGATGCCAAGGTATTTGATTCTTATAGGTGCTTGCTTCAGACTAAGAGAATTACAAGCAAATAATATGATTTGTGCACAATAACATATTTTAAAATTTTTGATAAATGATTATTTTTTGGATTCTTATTTATATAATGAAAATTTATTTCCTACCTATACTATTTAATTATACTTTATATATATATAAATCACGTGTGTCGCATGTGAACTATTACTAGTTATGATTAGGGTAAACTACCAATAGGTCCTACTTTGGAGAGTTATTACCCAATAGGTCATACTTTGGAGACTTATTACCCATTAAGTCCTATTTGATAAATTTATTAAGTGATAAAGATAAATTTATCAATCTTTTTTTTTATGAATAAATTTATAGTGATAAATTTATCAGTCTCTTTGTTTTTATGAATAAATTTTTAGTGATAAATTTATCACTCTCTTATTTTTATAGTGTTAAATTTATTAGTTAGAACCTGTAGGTAAATAAGTCTAGTTAATAGGACTAATTGGTAAGTACCCCTTATGATTAAGTGGATAAAAATTTCATTGCATTTGCTTCGCATCCACTTATCTAACTAATTATGATGATTTAAATGTGTTAGTGTTCTCTAACAACAAATGGTAAACATCGTTTGGGAAGTGGTTTTGTGGGTTTTTTTAGCTATTTTAGTCACAAAAGATAAAATAGGTTATTTTAGCCACAACAAACAAAACATCACATCCAATCCATAATCATTACACTCTTCTCTCACAAGAAAGTCAAAAAGTCAAAAAGCCCTTCTCAAACTAAACTTTTTAACCCAACCTAAAATAGCCAAAATAACTAAAAAGCCAAAAAATCAACCCACTTCCGAAACCGGTAGTTCCCCACAAATCCACAAATGGTATCTAGTGTTCTTTTTTCACTGTTAGGAACATCCGATGGACCCTTTTTGTTTTTTTCCCCCAAAAGGAACCAAAGACTTCTTGTTTGTTTAAGTTTAAAAATCAGTTTCCAAAATTCTTTTATATTATTTTTGTCTTATTATAATTTTTATTCATTTAACATTCATGTTTTAGGGTGAGTTTTTTATTGTTTTAAGTTAAAACTAAAATCTAGTAAAAAAAAAGGAAAAAATGATTAAAAAAAACTGGAAAAAAAGAAGAAACTATTTATAGACGAGTAGTACAAAAAAGGAAAAATTGATTAAAAAAATTGAAAAAAAGAAGAAGCTTTTTATAGACAAGGTGGTCTAAATTTATTGGTTTGGTAAGTTGGCACTCTTGCTTTTTTTATTTTTTTTTTTTTTTTTAGTGAAAAAGTGTGACACTGTTTTGGTAACCAAATAAAAAAATTGTTTTTAGTGGCTTCTTAAAAAATAAAAAAATAAAAAAATTGGTTGTTTTGCTTTTGTGAAATCACACACAACCAATTCAATTTTTTAGTGAAAAATTGGTTGTTTTGCTTTTATACCACTTACTAATTGATGTACCAAAATTGGTTGTTCTATTTCATAGTTTAAAGTTTCATTCACCATGTTTGTTTCCAGTTTTTTGAAAATATTTTTCAAAAAATTCTATTTTTTTATTTTCCGTGTTTGCCACATCAATTAGTAAAACAAAACTTGTAAATTTTTTTAGTTTCTGTAACATTTTTTGATCAACTTGGGTACTTATAAAGCAAAACCCTAGCATTTGAATGCACCACCTAAAAAAAGTATAAAAAAAGAAAAAGAGAAAGAAAGAAAAGAAATAGATATAAAATTGAGTTTGTGAATTATATTCAATCCCCATAAATAAAATAGAATGAGCACAGGTATTTTGAATCTGGAAACCACAATATATATTTTCAAAAGAAAATTTATAGTAAAAATTTCTTTACAAAAATGAACTTGGGCGTGGTCAAAAAAAAATGAAAAAGAAAAAGAAAAAAGAATTTGGGCCCTTTGAACTCAACCTTTAGGGACAAGTAATGGGCTTGGGCACAGAATTGGTATTGGGCTAAAACATCCTACCAAACCTAGGTTTTGATTGGGCTTGGTTTGTCGACATGTATTGTAGACCAATATGTTGATTTGTTGCAATAAAATATGTATTATAAATAGAGGCCTGTGTCCCATGGATTGGACTTACCCAATAAGTTATTCCAAATTAATAGGCTCATATTTTTTATTTTTCCTTCCCTACTGTTAACTCACAAATTCACAAGTCTCAACTTGCACCAATTCTCACGATAAATTCATGGATTTTAAACGATTCTAACATCAAAAAGCACTATTTGTAGGATTGATATGTTCATAAAAATCTCACTCAGGACTTATTAGATAATAACTCTAACCAATATGTCCGACTAGTAATTTTTCAACATAATAAAAAAAAAGACAAAAATTTGGAAATGTCACTGTTGGTGAGATAGTGTAGCAACTCCTTAAATTGGGAGGGTTTTTTTTTTTGGGTGCGACGGCACAGAATTACCAACGCAAATACCAAATTTTAGCGTCGGCACCGCTGGCCAAAGATTGACCTTTCGCATTAGCAAACTAATGCCGTGGCAACAAAAATATTTTTATATTCAAGATATATATATATATATTTACTTGATTATATTTAATAAATATATTTGTTTATACATATACTGTTATATTAATATGAGTGTATATACTATAAATAATATATATCTCATTTAAAATTAGGAAAAGATATTGTGACGCATTGGGCTAAGTGTGGTACATTAAGTTCAAGTTACCCGGATGAAGTGGGTTCGAATCATGGGTTAAATTTTTTAAAACATTTAATCACTTTTTGCGTCAACAACTTACCCTCTAAAAAAATTAAAACTTTTTGCAACGGCATTCTGCCGACTTGAAAACCCTCTTTTTTAGTAGTGATTCTACTTTGCTCCATATACACTCCCTTCTATGTATAACGAAGAAGAAAATGTATTTGGATAAAATAGAATGAGAATATTAGCTCCCATTAAAAATAACAAGATTATATATAATATGAGAATTTTTATTTTTTTTATTTTTTACAATGTGTACAAGGAGAATAAAGGAATGAGAATTCACATGACAATATGTGAAAATTAGGACAAAAAAATGCGGCTTTGAAATTCATTTTTGTGAATTGTTACATATCATATCCTTTGACTTCATAAATATATATAAATATCTGTGTTATTTATTTATTAATAAAACCGAAAAAAGTAAGGTCCATATCCTGCTGTAAAGTTGGTTGTTGGCTTTTTTCCAGTGAAATGGGGTTGTCGGCAATGCGGTGCTTCTGACAGTGTTTTTTCCTACTCCATCAAAATGAAAACGAAAACAAAAAGTCAAAATGCTGCAATGTCCTCCAACAAATCTAACAAATGATTTCACAAAATGCAACAAAAATAAAAATGAAAAAGTAAGGGTTGTCGGCAATGTAGTGCCCTTGACAATGGTTTTTCCTACTCCATCAAAATGAAAACGAAAACAAAAGGTCAAAATGCTGCAATGTCCTCCAACAAATATAAATAAATGATTTCACAAAACAGCAAAAATAAAAATGAAAAAGCAAGCGCGTATCGTATAATGTAGCACAAGTTTTTTGGAAAATCTTACTGTGGAACTTTTTATTTAGATGTAACTAGGCTATCTTTTTCAATGTACATATATAATGATGTTTTTGTCACAGATGATATACATATTTAATGAGACTATTTGTGTGACAATGAGGCCCTCTTAATTAAGGATTTTCTAAAACTATACTTGGTTAATTTAATTGTTACGCGTGTTGATCAGTTTAGTGGTCAGAACTTGTCTTCCTCACACAGATAAATATCATTTTTGCAAGAAATGGCGATTGTTGAATATCATTTCTTATTTTTTTTATTTTTGCAGGCAAATGACCAAGTGCAAAGTCTTGGTGAATGGAATCTTGCAAGTTTCAATTTACCCTCACTGTAGTGGCATTTCTTTTCTTTGCTCTTGACTAATTATAAGATGTAGCCTTCATTACCTTGGATGACCCCATCTGTCTACATAGTTTTCACCTTAAATTTATTGTCTTGAGAGATGCCCCTTCTATATATATATATATATATCAATGTTCATAGTTCATGGAATACATATTATGATTAGTTTCAATGCAGCTTATACTTGGGAAATTAATTTCTTAGAGGTCACTCCTAAATCATTTTGAGAGAACAAGAACTCACGTAATTCTAATCACTTACTGAAAAGGTTAGTACTTCTTATCTCAAAGTTGTAAATCTTATTGTTCAAAGAGAAGAAAAATACATAGATCTAAAACTGTAAATAAGGCAATTAATTAAGCCAAGAAGTCAATTTCAACACGGTCAAGATCCCCAAGAAAAAAATACGAGTAGAAAGTAGGTATAGAAAGCCAATATTTGTACAGTATATATTTATATATAATGTACACTTTTGTATCTGTCAATTATAAATGAGTCAATTATACATACATACATGCTCTTCACAATGGTGGCCATTTACCATTACCAACCTAATTCCCGTTGACTTTTGTGCCAACAACATCTTTAAGTACACAACACGAACTACATATAAGGATGATGGTGACTGGGAACAACTCTTTAAATATATATCTTTTTAAATTAAAATTATATTAAGGGGTTGTTTGGAATGAATTAAATAAGTGCACTTTTTGAATTTTTTGATAAAAAAGTAGAGAAAAAAAAAATAGTTGTTTGGGATAACTTTTTAACTTTTTATGAAAAAATGTATATTAAAATATTGTATAAAATAAGAAAATTACCATATTACCCCTAAATATATAAATGCATATTGACATCCCTTGTACCATGAAGCCAGTACTTTATGCTGCATACTTCAGAACTGGATGGTGCCTCTAGTCCGACCACAACACAGGACAGTACTGTTCGACCCGTGGGGCCCCACCACGGGTCCTGTTTTCATAATCAGAACTGTTTAATGTGTAGAACTCGTCGAGTATTATATATTTATGAAAAATCACGTTAATCGGATATCGATAGTTATCTGATCGGATTAGTTTTTTTGTCAACCGTTAATTTGTTCAACGTTCATTTTTTTTATACAAAACTTATTTGATCATATAGTTATCGATATCCGATCAACGTGATTTTTTACAGCCATATAGTACTCGACAAGTTCTACACATTTAACGGTTTAGATTATCAAAACGGGCCCGTGATGGGCCCCCACTGGCCGAACAACACCATCTTGTGTTGTGCACCGCCTGTGTAATTTGTACCATCGTTTGAGACTTTTTTTTTTTTAGCAGACATCACTTCAGACTATACCACTGTCATGTCATAGAAAGTTGGCTTGTATTTTTTTTTGTGTAAATTTATTTTTTTATTTTTTATTTTTTTGTGAATAGTGATAACTTTTTGACTTTTTGTCTTTTTTTATAACACGCCAAACCAGCCCTAAATATTATTATTTTTATGGAAAAAACTTCGTAGCTCTAATTTTTTTGACTCGACGGGCCTAAAATCTAAATTTCCAGATTTTCTCTCTCCTCGTAGTGAGTCAAATATAATATAATATATCAATATTTTCTCTCTCCTTATATCTTGTTTTCTGTCTCCCTCTATTCGAAGCCAAAAACCATTGAAACAAAAGCACTTCTCAACGCCATAAGATGCCAAGCGAGGGTCCACGATCTGCAATTACTCAACTAAACATAATCAACCATCAACCCCATCAATTAAGATGCTAACATTGTCCTTGGCGATGGCGGATTGGTCGGAAATGAGAATGGCCTCTTCCTTGAGGGAATGGACATAAGCAATTCGTTCAAAAAAAAGAATGAGCAAGTGAATTCCAGGAGTGAGAGTCTTCACGTACTTGTCGAATCGTTCGACCACATAGGCCTTTTTCTCAAGGACTATCTGGATGCCCCAATTTACAGGAGGTGGAATTTCATACCTTTTTTAACTCGTAACCACCAAAATCACAAACCAAACCAAACCATTAGACATTATTATTGAACAACTCTGTGTTTGTTTATGTGTGTTTGAGTACTATTTAGACCTACCTCATATTGGGATCGCGAGAGGTGCAGAAATCGCAGAGGGAGGAAGGGAGAGATTGAGAAGGAAGTGGAGAGAGATAATTGAATAGAGATGAAATGGAGTGGTCTCTGCAAGTGATGATGGCCGATAGGCGGAGGTGTCTCAATGACATGTAGGAGTTAATGGATCTTGATTTCGTGATACTCATTGTTGATTTGATTATGCGAATTTTGGATCGCTTGAGACTGGATTGAGTTTGGAATTTTCAACTGTGTTTATGTGTTTGGGGGAGAGAGAGAGAGAGAGAAAGATAGAAGGAAAATGGTGAAGAAAGAGATGGAGGGTTTGGGTGGTTTTGGTTTGGGTTTGGGTTTGTGTTTGGGTTTACACAAATTTCTCAATTGAGAATTGAATACAAAACAAAGCCCTAGTAAAATCCAATAGTAGTTAGTTATCAACCTTGGAAGATACTCAGTCAGTATAGAAAGATTTGATAGACTCCTCATCTTCTTCCACTATGGACAGAGCACAATGTTGATGTCTACACACAATAGTAACGGCTACGGCACACACACAACAGCAGTACCCAGATTGATGCTCAGCGACGGCACTGTTCTGCTCCTCTACTGTTTCGATCGGTGCTCAACGGCAGCACTGTCGCTAAGTTACGAAGAAGTCTTCACTCTGTTCTTTTCTTTTCTTTTTTTTTGAATTGAAATGAGAGTCGAGTTGAGCACACGCACACACCAAATAAAAACTCAAAATCGGGCCATTCGAGCCACAACATATTCGAGCTACGTGGCAGAGCTGTGTTTTTATATCAAGAATTCTAAAGTAACAGTGTGCCTATCCAATAATGAGAAAATATGCATTTACATGACCCAAAAAAATATTAACAATATGAAAGAAAAAAAAAAAACGTAAAACACATAGGCACACAACCACGGATCTGTTGTGATTAAGTCAAAACAACAATCTGCTGTGAGCCTGTGGAGGTTTTTTCCAAGTCTTTTTCGATGATCTGAACCGTTTATATTGTAAGATTTATTGAATAGATCATCCATGCAAAAAATCTAATTGATTAGAAATCTATAGCTTTATAACAAAAGCACATTTGTTTTTAAAAATATAAATGGTTGATATTATCTTGATAATTTTTGTAAAACAATTTGAATCTGATCATGGGATTACGGGTTTCTAATTAACTTGATTTTCTGTATGGATGATATACTCGACGAATCCTACAATATAAACGGTTCCGATCATCGAAAAAGACTAAAAAAAAGCCTCCACAAACTCACAATAAATCACTACTGTGACTTAATCACAACAACATCCCCAGGTCTCACAACCACTAGGTATTTCCTTTTATGCTAGATAATTTTTGGTGTTTGGCGTTTTGTCCTAATTAGTTTCCTACATATATGTTGGGTCTTTTGGCCCAACTTATAGATTGAAATATTCTTTTTATTTATTTTTATTTTTATTTTTAATGATTTTTTTTTTAATTTTAATTTTTTTTGTTGATTTTTTTGAAAAACATACACTAAAAATGTAAATAAGTAAAATTTTGTCTAAAACCTAAAAAAGTAAGTTTATTTTTGTTTTTAGTGATTTATTTTTCAAACTTCTCAATATATATTTTTAATTTTTAGATACTATAGTTTAGACGAACTTGAAAATTTAAAAAAAAAAAAGAAAATTTTTTTTTTTGACTCAAACTTGCTGAAAAAGAAAGCTTGAAGCTGTCTCACATTATTAGGTACTTACCCGGCATAAGCCTAGATTAGTCTCAAGAGTGGTTAGAATAGAACTTGACAACTTGAGATCTCTTAGGTTTATATTTTACTAAAATGGAATTTTTTCTCAATGAAATGATAAAGAAATAGACACATGAATAGATTAAAAAAGAAAATAATGGATTTTTTTTTCTTATTTCAGTTTTGTACAAGTATATTTATCCTTGGCCCCAAAAATGGGTGCTTTTACTACTATGATAATAAAATAAGTAGCAAAATCAAGAAGGGCTTGGCAAACAACTAGACATAGGCATTCCTTCCCTCTTATCAAGCTTCAAAGTCAATGCCTTTGCCTTACTTGTATACAATTTTTTCACATTGGATTTTTGTTCGTTAAGCAATTTCACTAAACTTCTCTTAGCATTAGCCCTAAATGGACAATTTGATGCTAAAAAACCATCTACCAAATGCAGATAAGCTTCCAAGTCATGGCAACATGCTACATCTGCATTTGGCTTTAGGTATGGAGACATTTTTGTATCAACTCTCAACTCTGTTCCAACATGTGAGTAAGCCCATGGCATGTTGTCGTCAAGCACGTCGAGCACCGCTGCTGCGCTTGAGTTCCTTAGCGCCTCATCGATTCCTTCGCTGACAAACATACCGGGAACTCTAGTGATCACGTCTTGAGAGTTCACAATACGTAATACTTTAACGTTGTTTGCGTTAATACGGTTTGCAAATCCTCGGTTGCCGACACGCGGGCCACCGAAGGAAAAAACTGCCACTGGTGGTACCGACTCCTCCGGTGCACATGTACTTAATTCATCAGCCACTAATAGGGCTAAGGCCGCACCCAGGCTATGCCCGGTCACGGTGATACTTAGGGTCTCACCCTTGTATAAATCCATTAGCCGGCGAATTTCTTCTACTACTGACTCAGCTAAGCTTGGCACGTGAGCACCACCAGTCTTGTATAGGCTTAAAAACCCACATTCCACCTTGGGTTGGCCATTGGTTTGGTCATCTTGGCCTGGGATTTGAACTAGCAAATCCCGAAAATTTTCTGCCCATTCAAGACACGTGGCAGTCCCACGGAGGGCAATCACGATATCCCTTCTTCCCATCCGTGCAATCTCCCTCTTATCGTCGCAAACTGCCACGTACCCGATCCAACTTGTCCTTTGGGTCATCCACCCGAGATCTGGTGCCACGTCATCCACCCACTTCGGCAACCCAATTGATGACGTGGCATAAAGACTCTTCGTCACCCTATATGACCTTTCCGGCAATGCCACATGGCGAAGGGACGGGGCTTCATCGGCTGACGTGGCGGGGTTTGAGTGAAAACAATGGTAAGCAGCCTGAATAAACTCACCGTACCGGACCACCTCCCTCCGGAGATTCTCGTCGAGCGGGTCCACAAGGCCGGACCAATCATTGCAGCCGTGATATTCCCTCCACCGACTACCGAGATGGTTCCTCGGAGAATATTCCTGTTTCATCGACAATAGTCGTTGGAGGCGGTTAAGGTTTCGAGGAGACATGTCCTCGGCTGCCTTCATTTCGGGCCAAATACGGGCCAATTTTAGGCCTTCCAGTAGACCTTTCCCTTTGTTTTCCGGCTGCCCACCATTATTGCTGATAAGTTTCTCAACTGGTTTTGGTGGGTCAAATGGATTGGGTTGAGACTGAGTTTGAAGCAACTTTTCAAGGTTGGATAAGTGTTTGCGAGTGGACTCGGCGGTTGTGACTGGTTTAACAGCTAGTGAAGTAGCCGTGGGCATTCTAGTTAATGGGTTCGATGGTGACCCACGACATTTGAAGCTGGCTCCTCTGTTCTGAAAGAGTTTGAGGTTGTTTGCCGGAAGTGTAGAACCCATCTGCATGGTATTAGGGAGAGAGAGAGAGAGAAAGAGAGGGGGAAAAAGAGAGAGAGAGAGAGAGAGAGAGAGAGAGCGCTAGCTTAAACCAACCAAGTAGGATTGAATTGATCAACGAAGGTATATATATATAGATGGAATAGATGGAATCCGGATATAGATGTGAGTGTTTGCTAAATGCCCTTGGGTTTAGATCACAATTACATGAACCCATAATTGTGTTTTCATTTTTTGTCTTGTGGTTTTTTTATTTTTTGTGAAAAATACAAAATTTGTTTGGTTGACTTCTTTGAAAATCGGGTAATTATTTAGTCATTTCGGAGGATAAATAGGTGTGATAATTCATAATATTATGATTGGTAGAAAATGTAAATAGATGAGATATTGTGTTAGATGATTAAGTAACATGAGGAGACATCATGAATGATGATTGATTAGATAATGCAAACACGTGATACTTCAGAAATATTTTATAATTTCACTTGAAAACCAGTTTTCTGAGACAATTCAATTTGGAGGATTTTGTCATGGTTTGTAGGGCCAAAAGGGTTTTATTTTCATAATTTAAATCATTTATTTTGTAAACTCTTTCGTATATATTATTTATGGAAAAAATCCGATCGATAAGATAATCAACTTTTTTTATTTTATGGTTTTGTTTATAAAAAAATTTAATTTTTTTTATAGATAATATACATGAAATGCCTTATAAAATGAACAATTTTTATTATCGAAATTGCACACCTAGACAAAAAAAATAATTTTTCACACAAATGAAAATGATGAATATTTTCAAAAAAAATTCCAAAAAATATGAGAATGAAAATAAACACAAATAAAATAAAAGTTGTACCATTCATTTTAGGAGTTTATTTGTATTAATTATATGTTGTATTTGTTCTTTATCATTATTATAGTAATTTATTGAGTTTCATTGTAATATATTATATGAATTAAATTTTTTTTAAAAATAAGGGGAATTACATACTAGTGATGTCAAAAAAATTTACAAAAAATATATATATAAATTATAATAATTTTTTTAATAATTTTTTAAAACTCCTCCTAAATAGTAATTTCCCCAAAACAATACTCAAATTACTATTTAGCATTTATCCTTAAAAAGAATAAAAAATAAAAGTCAAAAAAGTATTTTTTATAATTTGAAATTGACCCCTTCTCTCATATAAGATCTTACTCTGTCCGAAAAGTCCTCTTTAGCACTAATTTGACTGAAATACCCCTCCCTCGCCGAGTAGAGAGCCATGTGCCGTTGAAATGTCACAACTGCCCTTTTCTTGCTCTCAACGTATTGTTTGACTGAACTCTCCAAGTATGCTGGACTTTTCATACAATTTTTTTTTTAAAAAAAAAAAAAAAAAAACTAAACTAAACTAAACTAAAAAGATTTTGTTAACAGTATCTATGTAAAAACTTTAAAATATAATAAAGTATAAGGATGATTTGTTGAGACCAATTGAATTGAATGAAAAAAAAACTTTTAGTTAATGACTTAGAGCATCCGCAACAAATTAGCTAAAATCGTTTTTTAGTTAAATAAGTGATACTGTTCATCAAAAATAGACTGCATCAGTTTCGCTAATGTTCATCGCTAATATATGAGTGCTACAAGCGAGATACTGTTCATTGCTACAACACAGAGATTAGTGTTACCGGATGTCTGTCCGGAAGTCCAGCCGGTCAACCGATCAATGGCCATTTTTATTTTTATTTTTTGCATTTTTTAAGAATTATTTGGTTAGTAACTCATCAATTTAATAAAAAAAGAAAGAATAATAAACATAATAAGAAAATAATATTTTAATAAAGTTAAGTTAGAATAGAGAGTTTGATGCAGTAAGTACTAAAGAGGTGACTAGCTAAAATAGTAAAATAGCTTTTTTAGCTATAATTTGACTAAAAATTTGAAGAAGCTGACGCGGATGCTTTTACTAACAAGTGTCAGACCAGTCAATTTCTTCACCATTGATTTTTCTTTCCTTAATGCAGACCATCAATCTGGATAGTTATTTTTTTTAAAAAAATTAAAAATTCGTAATTATTATATGAAATTTATTCCTCATTTATTTTACAATATAAATACAAAAAAAATAAAATATTTTTAAGTGTTAATTTGGGATTTAAGCAAATCTTTTGATTATATCACTTTTAAGAGAAAAGATCCATGGAGATGATTTATTATTTTTACAAATGTCATTATCAAATTATTTTTATAATAAATTTTGTATGAAAACTCTGTAAAATATATATAAAAGAGAGGATAGGATTAGGGTAGCATTTACGTTTAAATTTGCATAAGAATAAGTGAGTGTATGATTACTTATAGAGAAATGTTATAAATAAATAGATTTTTACAACTAAACATAAAAATAAAATTTATTACAACAATATTAGATACCATAAAAAAATATCTTGGACTACATTTATTTAAGGAGTGACACGCATAACACTAAATTAAATTTACATCACACACTATATTTTTATAATAAGTTTTATATTACATTTTTCAAGTCCATAACTTTTTTCTATTTTTTAATGTGAAATCATTATCTTGTGTGATAAAAAAATTTAACAAGTAATTTGTTTGTAAATGGTATTACTACCTACCACCCACATTACTACCTACCCACACAAAAAAAAAAAAGAAAAAAAAAGGAAGAATTCCATTGCAAGCAAATGAAGAGTACCTCTCCCTATCGTTGCAAAAATTTCACAATAATAAGAGTATATTCGTTCAATAATAATGAATTAAGACAAATTAGTGAAACATTTCTTTTTAATTTTTAGTAATAGGATATTTTTTCTTATTAGTTAAGGTCCTTCAATAATATTATTAGAGAAATTTTAGCTCAAATTTCTCTGTAGCAAATTTTTCTATAATGAGTTAAAATTTTTAAAATTTTCTTTGTAAAATTTCTTTTTGAAGAATTGAAATTTCTCTATGACAATGTGACCCCAACAACTATGAAAATATTGTATGTTTTTTATATTATAAAATCTTAATATTAGGGATCTCAAACTTAAAATCTAAAAAACTATGTATATTTAAAAATTTTAAAAGAAGAAGAAAAAAATCACAAAATAATAAATAATTTATGTTCCCTATCTGTCGTATGCCTACTTCATTGCTTAGGTTTATGTATATCCGACAAGCAAATGGGAACTAGAATTTTTCATTTTTGACAAATCAACCATATTTTCCCATTGGTCACTCGTTGATAATCTCTTTCTTTGTCAAAAAAGCTGAAGGGAGTGTTTGGTCGTGGGGAAGTAAAACTTGATGAGGCAGCTCTTCACCGGAGTTGATAGAGTAAAAAGGTTGAACATTGATTATTTGAATGAGACATTTATTTTAAAAGTAACAAAGATGGGAATTTCAAGTCTAAAGTAGTAGTTTGTGTCTCTCCAAGTGTTAAATTCCTAAAAGGTGATCACCTCCTGAATTTTGTCTGCGTATTTAGGTTATTAAAAAAAACATTTTCTGGTATGGACCAACTATAGCTACCCAAACGCGTACCTTAAAACATTCACACACACATATATATATAAAATAATGTTTGCATTTATCCATTAAGTTATTCCTTCTATGTACTTTAAAAGTACTTATATTTAACCGAGTATATAGTTTTTTTTAAGGGGCAAACCCATAACAAACCCTAAAAAACTAGTTTGGCAATTTAATGTTTTTTTATTTATGAGAAAAAGGCAAATCAGTCTTGGTCGGTTCCCTCCTTTGAAATCGAAATAACCCAAACCGATTAAATTGGGTTAATTCAAAAATTAGAACTGCGGTTCCACATTAATTAATTAATTAATTTATTATAAATGTTTATCACAAAACAAAATAAGCAAATTATACTAGTGACTTCTATATTTTGCCTATTATGTCATTCTATTCCATATAATTTCAATTGTGTCAATTTTATTCTTTAATTTTTTTTTAAAGTTATATCAATTTAATTTAATTGATAACATTCATTAAAAAAGTTAATAGAAATAAATGACAAAATTATCTTAAAAAAGAGTTTGATACCAATTTGTGGTGTTTATATAGCACCAATTTATGGTGTGAGTTAGGCACCGTTTGGGAAGTTGAGCTTGTGGTTTTTTTGGCTATTTTAGTTACAAAAGACAAAATAGACTATTTTAGCCACAACAAACAAAACATCACATCCAACTCATAATCATTACACTATTCTCTCACAAAAAAAGTCAAAAAAGTCTAAAAGCCAAAAAGTCATTTCCAAACCAAGTTTTTTAGCCCATGCTAAAATAGTTAAAAAAACTAAAAAGTCAATCCACTTCTCAAATGGAGGCTTAGTGAGTTTAACCCTTATAGAGAGGAGTTTAATACCTTTGTGGTATTTATTTCTCTCCCGACCCAAGGTTGAATATAATTATTTTATTCTTATTTCTTCTCTAATTTGTACTACTAGTGACGGTTGAACTTTCTAACTATTGTTTTCGACTTTAATTATTTAATTTAATATAATATTTTTCATATTTGTAATTACTTTCTTGCTGATTAAGAGAATAGATCATTTAAAATTAGATGTTAATCTTTCAATCACTTTGAAGAAAATAAATGGACTATTTTATCCCTTAATTTTAGTCTAATTCTAAAAAAAGAGAATAGATCATTTCAAACTAGATGTTAACCCTTACATCACTTTGAAGAGAATAAATGGACTATTTTATTCCTTAATTTTAGTCTAATTTCTAAAATATTATCAGTTGGACTAACACTAAAAAAAATCAAGGTTTTAGAGACTAAAATTTAGAGATAAACTTATTTTTTAAGGACCAAATATTTTTGTTGCGAAGTGTCATCATTATATTTTTAGCAATGAAAATTGAAAATTGGTGATAAATTATTATCTTTTTGGGATCAAATTTTTTGTCTCAAAAAATAAACTTTTTTGAGACCAAATTATTTTGTTCCTAAAAGTGTACTTGTTAGTAACATTTTCAAAATTTTGTCTTTAAAAGTCTTGTTTTTTACTTTTTGAGATTACTTTTTAGCGACTATCCTCATGATAATAGAAATTGGTTCCTGAATGTCTTTTGCAACAAAATTTTCATTTTTCGGGACCAAAAAATTTTATTTCTAAAATTCTTATATGTTGTAGTGTAAATTAATATAATTTATAAATTTTAAATGTAAAATTGATGTAATTAAAACTATAAGAAATAAATTGACATAAGGTAAAATAAAGGAATAACAATTATAATTTGTCCAAACAAAATTTTAGAAAAATGTAGTTTGAATTCCACTTAAAAATAACACTTAGACTGTGTTTGGATTATTATTTTTGGTAGAGAGTACAAAGGAAAAGAAAAAAAATAGTGAAATATGAATGAAATATAATTATATTTTACCTATCTTTTTATTTTTTTTAAAAAAAATCCTTATCCAAATTCATAAAAGGGAAATAATTACAAAGTAAAATTGCGTATGCCATACAAAATTGTGCGTCACATAATTGATTCTCGTATTAGTTTTTTTATCAATAAATAGGAGAGTAATTATAAATATAAAAAATATTTACATTATTAAATAGGTTACTAACCCACAATAGTTAGAAAGTTAACAAATTCTAACAATCAATAAACCAACTAGTCCAAGCCTAAGACAACCACCACGAATTACATAAGTCCCATAATAGTAGAGAAATAAACCACCACGAAAAGTATTAAACCTATCTCCATATGAGTTGAATTCGAAACTTCACACCACAAAGGGTGTTACACAACCACAAGACCAAATGCCGTCATTATTCTTGGTTTAGTTCGATTACCTTGAAATTTATTAGAGAATCAAACCCATGTCGCTAGGTTTGTCATTTTAAGAAGAAAAAAAAAAAAAAGCAAATTAACCCAACTCATAAAAATTGAGATAATTCGGGTTATAGGGGTAATTCGGTCCATTTGCACACCCTATGCAATCAGGACCCATCTACAGCTAACCGACCACGTAGATTTAGGGAAAGAAATCGTGTAGTTGTCTAGTACAAAGCAGTGTTTTTTTTGTTTTTCTTTTAACAACAGTACAAACAGTGTTGGAACATGAATTAACATGTTACTAATGCAAACATGCAAAAAATGAGTCTTAGTTTGGCCGCTGTGATTTTCACGAGTCAATTTTTCAAGATCTTTTGCAGAAACGACCTAAAATTTAGTACTTCTTATCATCATTATCTCAAAGTGTTTTTAACGTGTAGTTAAACACTAAAACGTAATATAATAAAACATTTAGACAACCAATTAATACTAAAATTGATTCTAGGCTAGTGTGCTTGACCCGAATTCTAGCGTACTAACTTACAAAAACCCCTGCCAGAAACACATTTTAATATTGGAAAATTATACGATAATCTCAGGAACAACAAGAAATTAACGTTTTAGAGACAAATATTTAGGAATAAAATCACTTTTTATGGAAAAAGCCAAAAGTGTTATCATTGTATTTTTAGCGACAAAGTTAGATATTTAATGATGAATTACTAACCTTTTTGGACCAAAAGTTTTGTCTCAAAAAATAAATCTTTTTAGGACCAAATTATTTTGTCTCTAAAAGTACATTTATTAGTGATATTTTTAAAATTGTGTCCCTAAAAATCTATTTTTTGACTTTTCAAAACAACATTTTAGCGATTATTCTCGTGACAACTGAAATTATTCCTAAATATCTTTTGTAACAAAATTTATACTTTTAGAGACAAAAAAAGTTTGGTCTCTAAAACTCTTATATGTTGTAGTGAAGACTATCATGTAGGAAAGTGATTTATAAATATAATTTGCCTGGACTATACCTAGTGCATCCAAAATAATAGGCGGTGACATACTTATAATTATAAGAGACAATGATGAGCGTTCTAGTTAGAAATGAAAGAACTTTAAAACGTCCTGACATTCTGTATGAAATTTATATATAAAATTTGTGTTTGTATAATATTAAGTAATATTATTTATGTGGTACTCTCGATAATAAGTGAGTTATTCTTGTGTCATCCATCTGTAGAAATTTTCGGTGCATTGATTAAGAATACCACATAAGCTATTACATATAATACTCTGAAATTGTTGAATAAGAAATAAAATATGTTTAACAATACATAAATCGATCATAAAACTGTACAAAAATCACACCATTTTAAGTTGTATTCAATTCTGAAATTAATTTTATGCAAGCAAAAAAAGTGATTGAATAGCGTTGTACCTTTCGAGACACTCGGTAGAAGCTATTGTTTTTCAACCAATGCTCATCATTGGTTGGGCAAAATACTCGGTTTGGTTTTCCAAATACACATAATGCTTTTGTCAAATTTCAAGTTACATAAGTTGGAAGGTGGTCCATTTTTCACATGATGATTTAATCCATATAGAGGGCTTGTAGAGTAAAACCTTTTTGTCCCAACACACCGTCCACATGGAAAAAACATGTTACCACCCACAAAAAAGTACATTTATTTATTTATTTATTTTTTATCCATTCTTTCCTCTTATACATAAAAATATATACATATATGTTAATAATAATATAACGTACACAAAAAGTTATAAAGAAAAATGTGAATAAAATCAATGTGTGATTCATATTTTTCAAATGAATCACATCTAAAATAATTTTCAATCACATAATTAATTTTTTGTTTTTTGTTTTTTGTTTTCTTGCATATAACTTTATTTTGGTATGTTAGTGATGCTCTCGTGATAATATATATATTACTTTATGATAGCTTTTTGAGTAATTAAAGGTGTTCTTTTAGACTAATGGGATTGGTCCAAGTGAAAAGGGACTTAGGTCGTTTAAGCAAAGGTCTCGAATTTGAGTCTTTATGGATGCAATAAATCTCCTTAGGAGAGGATCTCGCATATGCGTCTGACAGCTTCCTCAACGGATTAGTTCTGGATCCAAAAAACTTGGAATATCACGGGAGACCTTAAAAAAAAGAAAAAGAAAAGGTGTTCTTCTAGGCGCACCCATTGGGACCATATATAATAAAAAAAGCAAATGAAGTGGCCAACAAAGAGTGATGATGGAACAGTTTCGACGAGTGGGGATGCTTATTTCTCTCCCACGTGTAATTAAAGTTCATTATTCTTCTTCCAAGTTACAATGATCTGTTATTCTACTCTCAAAACTAAAACTCTTTAATGCTCCTAACTTTGTCATATCTTAACTTTTATAAGGATAACTATATATCATTAACTTATACCAAAATAATAATATTAGGAATATTAAATTTTCTACCAAATAAATGACTAAATATCTTACATGGGTGTGGGGTCCACAACCCATATGAGACATTTGATCATTTGTTTGTGTTGGCACCAAAAAGTAATTTTATGTTGATTGTGACTTGTTAATTATGGCTAAATCTCATTTAATTAATTATGACTTGTCAATTATGACTAAATCTAATCTTATTAGTTGTGACCAGTCGATTTTGGTCTGTCGATAGTCTGTAGATTCAGACCATAAATTATTTTAAACATAAAATTAAGGCCATGGCACTAAAAACTATTTTTGTCTGTCGATAAACATGTCCAAGCATGGAGAGATGATCTAGTATGTGATAGGAGCAAAGACCACAAGATTAGTGACACGTGTGGCTCTGAAATGCAGAACAAGTGACAGGGTTGAAGCAATTAAAGGAGCAGTTAAATACGCAGTGATAGTAGAGGCAGTTTCTTCTGTCGATATGCCTGAAAATGTGATAAAACACGGCCAAACGTGGCTCAGGAGTGGAGCCATGAGTTTAGGGGTATGTTGATGTAGAACACTTGGTTTATTTGCATAGATTGAAGAGAAAGACAAGGCTACAACAGAGGAAGTAGTTACAGGTGGTTGTGGAGATCATAGGTAGTTATTCAACGAAGTGGAAATAACTTGCTTCATGATGGAACACGTGACAGCTTATGGACAGCATGACCAGTGACATGAAGTCTATAAATAAACAAAGAAGAGAAGCAAAAAGGAGGACAGAAAATCAACTCACAACTTAAGAAATCTAGGAGTAGTCCAATGTATCTAGGAATAACAGTACTTGTAATTAGGAGTAGCAATAATATTAGTGGTTAGCATTTGTAGTCTGTACAAAGTTCTGTCGATTGTAGTGTCAAAAAACTTGTAATTTGATCCTTATGGTTAAAGTGATGAGTTTTTTTTTTTTATTATTATTATCAATCAATTTCTAGTTGTATTTACTTTGTTTCTTCAAGAAGTAAACCTCTAAATAAGTCATTGAACTTGTCAAGGCATTAAAACACTCAACCACATTGCCTGATTGAATTGTTTGTTTGTGAAAATTAGTTTCTCTGTCAAATCATCTCTGTCGATTTGATTCAAACTAGATTGTTACTAACAATTTTTGGCACGCCCAGTGGAACACTGTCTAATTTGGAGTAATGGCGATGAAGAAGCAAACTAATGTTTATGGAATCATGTCTTCAAGTGGCATGTCCATGTCTTATGCACCCATGGATGCAAACCGCTAATGGAATGACAGTATTCGGATATAAATTATTAATGGAATGTCTCATCTTCCATGTCTAATGATTGCTAATATTATGGCAATGATTCTAACACCTATTGCCAACATAATGGCATGATAAATGATATGGAAAGAATGATTCGATATTGTAAAGATGAAATTTATTGACGTGGCAGTGAAAGTTTGGCCATAAGAAGAGAAATTAATTCTCTTTATTGGCAAAGATTTCAAATAATTTCATCATCTTCATATTATTTGATACAAAGAACTTTAAATTATTTTGATGAAAAAATTCATCAACTTGAAGGTCAAATTTACCTACTTGATGAAGAAATTCAATATTGGGAGCATAATTTAGAAGGCTCAATGGCCAAGAAAAAATTAAGGTATGAAAATAGTATGGCTAGGGAGGCTAATACCCATATTCCTAAGGAGTCAATTATTCATGAAAAGCCAATGTATGTGGCTCGGGACTGGTACACCAAGTCATGAAGATAACATGATTTTGGAGGATTTTCATAGGCCAATAGTGGCTAAGATAGAAAAACAATCCCTTCTCTCAAAAGATGTTAAAAATCCATTACAAAATAATGGTGAAAATACACTTGGGGGTATGATTTTTTTGCCAAACATGGCAAAGAGTACTAAGCCATTAATGGCTAAAAAAGAAAAACAGACCCTTTTGGCAAAAAATGATGAAAATCTATCACAAAATGATAGTAAAGATTTACTTGGGGAGCATAATTTTAAGTCAAAGATGGCTAAAAATTATGAATGTTGGTGGGGGCATGATTTTAGGCCAAAAGTGGTTGAAAATTATGAATAACTCACATTTGTAGAATGTGAATTTTTTGACAATGTTCAAAGTGTCAAAATTTACGAATTTTATATTATATTCAAGAGTTTTGGAATCCAACATCCACTGTGGATATGTGGATCACATCAGAAGTTAATCTTTATGATATGGTTTGCAAGACAACAATGGTTAAAAAATATCACATTAGTTGGCCCAGATTTTGTCCTTTAATTCATTTAAGGCAAAAATCACTTTTACCTAAAATGAGGGGGGCATTGTTGGCACTAAAAAGTAATTTTCTGTCGATTATAGCTTGTTAATTATGGTCAAATCTCGTTTAATTGATTATGGCTTGTCGATTTTGGCCAAATCTAATCTCATTGGTTGTGACCAGTCGATTTTGGTCTGTCGATGGTCTGTCGACGCAGACCATAAATTATTTTAAACATAAAATTAAGGTCATGGCACTAAAAATTATTTTTGTCTGTCGATAAACATGTCCAAGCATGGAGAGATGATCTAGTATGCAGTAGGAGCAAGGACCACAAGATTTGTGACATGTGTGGGCTTTGAAATGTAGAACAAGTGACAGGGTTGAAGTAGTTAAAGGAGCAATTTCATATGCAGTGATAGCAGAGGCAGTTTCTTTTGTCGATATACCTGAAAATGTGATGGAACATGGCCAAACGTGGCTCAGGAGTGGAGCCATGAGTTTAGGGGTATGTTGATGTAGAACACGTGATTTATTCACACAGATTGAAGAAAAAGACAAGGTTACAACGGAGGAAGCAATTATAGGCGATTGTGGAGATCATGGGCAGTTATTCAAAGAAGTGGAAGTAACCTGCTTCATGATGGAACACGTGGCAGCGTATGGACAGCATGACCAGTGGCATGAAGTTTATAAATAGGCAAAGAAAAGAAGCAAAAAGGAGAACAGAAAAATCAACTTCGTCGATTGTAATTAGGAGTAGTCTAATGTATCTAGGAATAGCAGTACTTGTAATTAGGAGTAGCAATAGCATTAGTGGTTAGCATTTGTAGTCTGTACAAAGTTTTGTCAATTGCAGTGTCAAAAAACTTGTAATTTGATTCTTATGGTTAAAGTGACAAGTTTTTTTATTATCAGTCAATTTATAGTTGAATTTACTTTGTTTCTTCAAGAAGTAAACTTCCAAAGAAGTCCTTGAACCTGTCAAGACATTAAGACACTCAACAACATTGCTTGATCTTGTTGTTTGTGAAAATTGGTTTGTTTGATGTTTGTTGATATTACACCAAAACCAGATTTTTGTTAATAGTTTAGTAGAAAATTTGGAACCTATTGCATTTTTCATAAAAAAAGTGATAAGTTGTTTATCTAGAATTTTGAAGTATGGTGAGATTTATTTATATAATGAATTTTAATTACACATTGATGAGTAAAATTCTGAATATGTAGTATTAGAGGATTTGAATTAAAATTTTTGGTAAATTACAAATATACCCTCCGAGATTTGCTTAAAGTACAGATTGTCCCCTATGGTTTGAAAAATTACTGATACCTCCTTATTAGTATTTTTTATTTAACAGAATTAACTAAAAAAATGAAATTCATAATTGCTTTCCTATACAATAATAAAATTACCTAAATTATTAATTGAAACATATTTCTAACATCATTAAAACTAGTAATTGATTTGATAATTTATTAATAAAATGGGCAGTTTGTTGTGAAATTAGAAACCTTAGGAGGTGGAATATAATTTCTAAAACTATAAGAAGCGATTCGTATTTTAATTAAATCTCAGGGGGTGTATTTATAATTTATACTAAAATTTTCATCTCTTGTATAATTCATAGATTATGGGTTTTATGTGTACATAGAATTTGTTGTGTATCCTCATATAAGATGCGAAATGAAATGGCAAAATAAAAATAGTGATATCTTGATCTTCTCTTGTCAAATGATCGTGAAATGAGTGACCTAGCGGTTTCAATAATTTTGTTTGATGGGGTCATTCATATATTTCCCTTCACAAGTTGACATAAGATTAATTATCATCTGAACAAGTATTTTAAGTAGTCTTAAATTTTTTCAATTAATTTATTAAGTCTTATTAGTAGAGAGTTTTTTTTTTTTTTCGTCCAGTCCTATTTTTTATTTTGATATTATTTTGGTGGACAACTATACCATTTTATTAATATGATAGGTATGATGTGATACTTCAATGTAACAGGTAGTAATGTGACACTCCAACGATGTGACATTCTAACAAAAACTAAAAACTCCTTAGTGTATTTTTTTCTAAATGTAACAACGTGACGGGTATGATGTGACTCTCGAAGACTTTTACTCCAAAAAAACTAAAAAATTTCTTAGTGTATTTTTTTTTTTCTAGATGTGACAACGTGGCGGGTATGTTACAAAAATTCCTTAGTGTACTTTTTTAGAATGTGATAATGTGGCGGATATCATGTAACAAAAAATAAAAATTCCGTAGTGTACTTTTCTCAAATATAACAACGTGGCGGGTATAATGTGATACTCTGAAGAAAAAAAAAAAACTCTTTAATGTACTTTTTCTAAATGTGACATGTGACACTCCAACTTGGCAGATATGATGTGACATTCTAAAAAAATTAAAAAAAATTTAGTGTACTTTTTTCAAATGTGATACTCTAACATGGCAGGTATGGTGTAACACTAAAAAATCTCTCAGTGTACTTTTTTTTTTCAAATGTGGCTCTAATGTGACGGGCAAATAAGTCATTACATATCCAAAATGACTAAATGAATCACAAGAAAAAATATGGGACTATATGGATTACAAATCTAAAATATGAGACTTATTGGTCAATCTCCCTTAAATGAAATTATTCCTAATTTTTTGCATTTCAAAAACTAAACCGTAATTTGTAATTTTTTTTTTGGTTTCCAAGATTGACTCCAAAGTAGTGAATAAAAGATTAAATTAAATTCAAATGGTAAATAAAAATAATAAATTGACTCCAAAGTCTTATTCATTTAATTTTTCACTCCTATATCTAGTTAGTTTTATTTAATTGATGGGAAGCTAACCCATATACTTGTACATGTATTGTACTTATAGCTACCCTGACTAGCAAATGATATTTCCACTAAATCAGGATTTAAGAAAATGAAAATGTTTTATTTTACTTTTGAAGAAATTATTTCTACATTTCAAACTCTGACCACAAGAATGCAATACATCTTACGCTAATTAGTTTAGATGAGAAGAACATTGAGAGGAATATGTGATTTCGGATTTCATGATTTCAATACTTGGAATAGATTAAAATAAAATAGTGATTCTTGATTATTTATTTGCACAAAAATCATAGGAAAATTTACCCATAAATCCTAGTTTCTGAAAAGTTGAACCATTTAGTCCTAAAAGTTTTCTTATGCTCCATTTAGTCCCATTTGCACATCAATCTAATGTTCGAATCATTGATCTGATGTTTGAAATCTAATGTTCGAAACATTAATCTGATGTTCGAAATCTAATGTTCGAAACATTAATCTGATGTTTGAAACATTGTAATGGGACCTTTCAGTCTATAAGAAAACTTTTAGGACTAAACAGTGTATGAGTTATTAATTTGGGATTTATTGGTGCATCCCCCAAAATCATATTACCAAGCTACGTAAAAATTTGATTCCCTCACTTTCCCTATGAAAATCTTGCATTCCTGAAGAAATATTAGCCATTTAAGATTAAATAATAATAACTAGGTCTATAAATTTAAAATTTTATTATTTTTTCATTGAGAATTCTTAATAAAAGCCAAACAGTAAAATAAAATCAAAAAATTTATTATATAGTAATCTCACTATCATTCAAATGTCTTCATGAAAAGTACATCCTATATCATATTAACCGACAAGTTGACTATATAGGAATGGGCAGTTTTCTTGATTGTGGAAAGTTTCATGTCACTTTACTTGCTATGAAAGAATTAAAAATATGGACTCATAGAACATGAAACATGGATTAAAAATAAATATTGTTTGGGGATTAAATATTTTAATTAAAAAGTCATTATAAATTATCACATCATTTTTTTTAGTTTGTTGAATATCTTTTGATAAAAAATTAAAAAATTTATTAAAGAGTAAATTTCCAAACGAGTCTTAACTACAGTATTTGTGTTTCTATGTCTAAACTTGAAGGTAGATGATGATGATGATGATGGAGATGAATGATATCATTCAACGTGTGACACGTCTAGGACGACTAACACTGAACTAGGTGGGAAAACAATTAGTTTTGTTTGATTTATATTTATTGAATGGAGGAGGAAGCTTATTATTCTTATTATTCTTGGTAGTAGATTGTCAATGAGAGATGGTACGATGGAAGGGTTTGATAAACAAACCCATGTTTTCCAAGAAAGAGAGAGAGAGAGAGCACCGACGAGCAGTGGTTGGGTGGTTGATAAATTCATTTTTTTTAAGAGAGAGAGAGCACCTACCAGAAGTGGTTTTAGATAGGGCACCGACCAGAAGTGGTTCTAGTTAAAAAAAAAAGCAAAAATGTTAGAAAATTCAAAAAATTTATCAAAAAATTTACTTTTTAGGGTTAGTTTGGGATGTTCTAAAAAAGTGCACTTTTTGACTTATTGGCTTATATGAGTTGGGTTTGGGTTGGATTTGATGTGATGTGTTAGAGAGGTAATGTGATTTAAATAAGATGATGTGACTTAAATAGGATAGTGACTTTTTGACTTTTTATATTACGGCAGTGATTCATCCCCCGAAAAGGGGGAGCTCGAATCCCCCGAAATGCCAAATTAAGTATAAAAAAAAAAAAACAAAAAAAAAAAAAAACAAAAAAAAAAACAGTTTCCAAAAATAGAAATTAGGGGGATTAATTTTAGGGGGACAAATCATTTCTGTTTATATTATTTACTTTATGCCAAACCAACCCTAAATGTCTGTGTGAGACTCACATGAGATCCATATTGTATGGGCCCTTTTTGTTGGAATTTGAAAAAGATACAATTTGACCAAAGTGACTAAAATTAATGCAAATGTGATTAAAGTTACTAAAACTAATGTAAATGATGAGCACATATTGAAATAAATAAATATATATATATATATATATATGTTAGTTAAAAATAGATAACAATATCATTTTTTGATTAATACGACTAATGAATTATTGATGAAAAATAATCTAATTGTTATGTGAATTATAACCTCAAAAGAGGTCAATGTAATTATGTCAAAAGTGTGAAACTAACTGTATTTTACCCAAAAAAATTTAAGTGGACTTTTTGTTCATTTTTTTAGTAAACTTTATTATTTTGAAAATTTGGATCATATATATATAAATAAATAAAAAGTCTACTTAAAACATATTAAAAATAAAAAAAGTCTACTACAGATGAAAACCCAAAATATAATTTAAAATTTTGAAAAGTCCACTACTAAAAAAAAAACCTAAGTTCATAAACTATTTTCCATAAAAAAAAATAATTTTTTTTCAGATTTAGTGGACTTTATTTGGTCATTTGATTAGGGTTATAGCAAAGTTGTTTCCAAATGACAAGTTGTTAGACAACAGAAAAATATTAAAAATACATATGTTAGCATAATAAAATGGAAAATTTACCCATAAGTCCTAGTTTTTGAAACGTTAAACCATTTAGTCCTAAAAGTTTTCTTATGTTCCATTTAGTCCTATTTTTACATCAGCATGATGTAAATGATGTAAATGATCTGATGTTTCATTCTATAATTTCAAAATTTATTGAAATTTGATGAACATTAAATGTTTTTCATCCCATATTTTCAAACATTATTGAAATTTAATGAACATTAGATGTTTGAAATCTAATGTTTGTAACATGACTCTGATGTTATTAACATTGTATCTGATGTTATTAACATTGTAATGGGACCTTTCAGTCTATAAGAAAACTTTTAGGACTAAACAGTGCATAAGTTATTAATTTGGGATTTATTGGTGCATCCCCCTAATAAAATCACTAAAATAGAACCCATTATAATGTCATATATATTTTAAATATTGTTATATAATTTGATTATGTGTTTATAAATTTATTCAATTGCCTAATCACATGACCCACAAGTGGGAGAGGGGGATGTTCCCTACCAACCAATTATTTTAGTGGATCTTGAGACAACAATTATGTGACTTTACATGATTTAATTTAAATGCAACTTTCCAAATGTCTGTCAAGATCACTTTTGTTGTTAGGGAGATTTTGATTAGATAACTCACTTTTTATTCCACTTGATATAGCTCATATAGTTAATTTCGGTCCATCTTTTATTAATCGTATGAAATTATAAATAAATAAAAATTAATTGAGATGCATAGGTACAAAGTGTAATTCAACTTTAAAATTGAAAGTGACTTTAAATAATGAAATTGAAAAGAAAAAAAAAAAGTCATGGACTTGCTGTAACGCGGCCTTTATTTCTTATGGTGGAAAGCATGATCCACGAGAGAGAGAGAGAGAGAGAGAGAGAGGAGTGAAGACTTCTGACCACTAAATGCTTTAAAGTCTAAAAATTAGTTTTATTTTTTTTTTAAATAATGTGATAATTAATTAAGCTATTTAAAATAATATTTTTTCATATTTTTTTAATTATTAATCAATCATATTATTTATACATTATTGAGTTTAGAAAGTGAACTTGTATATTAATTTTCTTTTGGGTTATATACATTTGATAGAAGAATTTGTGTTTAAGATTGTGTTTAGTTTAAGGATTTAATGATGAATTTAAAAAGAAAATGAAAAAAGTATGTGAAACGTATGTGAAATGTAATTATATTTTATGTACATTTCAATTTTTTTTTTTTCTTTTCCAAATCACTCTCTAAATTCTTAAACCAAACACCACGTAAAGAGATCATTTCACTTAGATTGTGGCAAACATTATTTTAGAAACTGATTATGTGTGAATAGACTCAATGCTTTATTACTATTTTTCATACTCTTTCATACTATATTTTATGAGTCTTATTCTAAGTTAACAATAATAATTGAAGCCGTTCATCTCATCTATCTCGCAGTGAAGACTATCTAGGTAAAAAATTAGTTTCAACAAATATTAATGGACACATAAACAAATTATATTTTATTTTATAAAATCATCTACTTTATAAAATAAAATATAATTTATTTACCTATTAATTAACAATCGATAAAATTAATTTTTTGTATAGACCATTTTTAACGTAAAGCCTACAAGATGGACTGATCAAATTATTATTACGAGCTTATAATAGAACTTACAAAATAAAATATGAATATTGAAGATAATAATATAAAAATATGAATACTGAAGATAATAATATAAAAATAAGACATTTGAGAAGTTGGCTATTTTAATAAGTTATTTTAGTTTTTGATTATTTTAGTAGGTTAAAATTTTTGTATTTGGAAAGATGATTGAATTTTTTTATAATTAGATACGATGTTTGTAAAAAAAATAAAAATAAAATGATTATAAATTTAATGTAATATTTTATTTTATTAATTATTTTAACCTATTTAATCTTTTTATAAATTTTAACTTAAAAAATCTAATTTTAATCTTTGACAAACCAGACCTTTGTTTCGATTTATCAATTTGTTCGCCTAGACTTTTTTTGCTTTCCTTTTAGTGTGTGCGCGTGTCCAATTGCGTCCTTAGGCGGTGGGGTTCCTTGCCGAGTCATTCACCTAATTTGAGAAAAATTACAAACTATTTTTAAAGTATATATCATGTGCCTTTTTGGCAGCATAGTAAAAAGTCACGTTTTTTTGATATGGTTGTCAAAAATGTAAGAAAATTTTTTTGGAAAGTGTCAAAAACGCAGTATTAAAATTACAAATTAGGGCCTATAAAAAAAATAAAAAAATAAATCTCTTATATTGAGTAAGAATATTTTGATCATTTTAATTTGATTTGACATCATAAATAAATAATAAACTAAAAAGCAAAAAATCAGCTTTTTACCAACTTCCCAAATTACTTTCAAAAAAGTCAAAAAACTTGATAAAAAGCCAAAAATTAACTTTTTATCAACTTTCCAAAACAACCCATGTGTCCGTATTCTTAATCAATTATATTATATATATATATATATATATATATTTTAATCACTTAATATAATATCTTACCTATTTACTTTTTATACTAATTATAATATTATAGAATACTACATATTTATATTTTAAAATTACTGAATAATTATTCCAATTTAAAGTGATTTATCTCATGATCAACTTTTTCTCATAATTTAAGTTGTTTATCATGTGTTATATATATATATATAGAGGTAAATATAATAAACGACAATGCTATGTAGCTCAAATTTTGTGGCTCAAAAGTGACTCAAATGGCCAAAACGACGTCGTTTTAAGTACAGAACAACATAAAAATGGCCACAACGACGTCGTTTTGGCCATTTGAGCCACTTTTGAGCCACAAAATTTGAGCTACGAGATATTTTCCTATAATAAAATTATGAGAGTTGCTTCGGACTGGAGAGGATATTATTCTGCTCATTAAGTCTCATTTTAATAATTCAAATCGTTTACATTTTAGAGTTCGTTGAATATATTGTCTTTGCAAAAAATTAAGTCGATTAGATAATGAAAATACATATTCGGATAAGTTTTGTTTGAAAAAAAAAATGAACGGGGGGAAAATAAACGATTCATATAAAATTGATACGAACAGGTGGTTCCATAATCCGATCAACTTAATTTTTTGCAAAGATAATATACTCGACGAATTTTAAAAAGTGAACAGTTTAAATTGTCGAATCGAAATCTAAAAATGGAATCAATAAACCGGACAAGACGATTCAGTCCGATGAAGAAATGAAGAAAGTCCAGCCCAGTTCCTAAAATTATATATTATCAATTTATTTTTATTTTTTTGGCCACTTAAACTCATTGTGAGCTCACTATCTCATATGTTACTAAAATTAGTAATACTACAAATTAAAAAAATTTATTTAAAAATTATTAAAAATATTAATATTTAATTTAGATTTATTATGTACATGTACAATACACATTTTTAATCTGCATCACGTTTTTACTGCAAGTCTGTGTCCCTCTACTTGGCTGCACTAAAATTGCTCTGGGTGCCCATTTGTATCTGAATTGTAGCTGACAAGTTTGAAAATCTTGTTCACTCAAATGTTTGAGCTTAAAAGTCAAGTAATTTAAGTGTTAGGGGTTGTTTGGGTTGTTTGCGGTGTCTTAAATAAGTGTATTTTTTATTTTTTTAGATTAAAAAATTGAGGAAAAAAATATAGATATTTGGGTTAACTTTTTAACTTTTTATGAAAAAATGTGTATTAAAAAATTGTATAAATTAGTGTATAGGGAAAAATTAAGATTGAGAGTTGTGCAGCAGTAATTTTTAAGTTTTGATGAATAGTGATAGCTTTTTAACTTTTTGAATAACTTTTTGACTTTTTAATTTTTTTTTAACTTGCCAAACCTGACCTTAGTCAGTCAGTCATTCAAATTTCTATCAATTTATTTTTCATTCCAGTTAACCAAACAAAAACATGAGAGCAACAAAGAAAACGCCGAGGCGCGATGGTTTGGTTCTTCTTGGTTGTTGGAGTCTTCCACCATATTCATACATATATACTACTAGCTAATACTGTCATATCATATATTATTGGCACAAAAGCTGATGTGAAAAAAGATGTCAAGAAAATACAAAATTAACAAGTGCTTGATGATGTTAGTGAGAGAGAGAGACTTTACTTGCTCTAGTAGTCTTTTACTATTAATAAGGGGGTGTTTGGCAAATTGGGTTAGAGATTTTTTTAGTTAAAATAATCAATAAAGATAAAATATATTAAAAAAATTAATAAGACAAAATGTTACATTTAAAATCAGAACTATTTTAATTTTTCTCTCACAATCATCAAATCAATTATAAAAACAAAGCCAACTATCATTCCAAACACAATTTTTTTAGTCAAGCTAAAATAATCACACACAAAAAAAAAAAAAATCAAAAAACTAACTAAAATAACTTATTCTCAAGCTAGTCCAAACAGTCTCTTGTCTTATCTTCTTCTCCAACAGAGTTGTATTTATTAATTTTAGTCAACTTGTTGAAGTGTTGTAGTAGCTCTCTCTCTCTCTCTCTCTCTTGAGCATTCTGTGTGCGTTTGTTTGTTGTTGAAATAATAATAATAATAATAATAATCCGGATTGGACTGGTTGGATACGGGTGAGTAGTAGCAGGGAAAGAGATAGGAAGGAATGTGTTGCTCGAACTAATTAAAATAACTGATGCGAGAAGTGATCAGAACTTCCCTTCAACACACCCTTTTGATTACAATTTATGAGAATTTCAACTGGTGTAGAATACTACTCTTTTAAAAATTTTAGTATCACATTTGAATATTATTTGATTTGAGATTGCATATCATTTGATGAGTCTTACAAGATATTAATTAGGACATTTGAGGTTACTGGCTGTATGGCGTGAGATTTCGGATTCAACTTTTTTCTCTATTATGAAGACTGCTGTATGCAATTAATAGTATTTTTAACTATTATTACGTTAGTGGTTTATTTGATGCAAATAAATTTTAAAAAAAAAGTAAAAAAATTGAAACGATCAATGTTTAAACTTTCATAGAATTTTCATAAAATATGAGGGGCGTGTTTGGTTTGTGTTTGTAGAGTAGTTTTTTAGATAAAAAAGTATCAAAATTTGTTTGGTTTGCTTTTTTCTAAATATTCTCTCTAAAATAACTTTGGTGTTTTTTTATAGAATAGTTTTTGAGATAAAAAATACAAAAACTTGTTTGTTTTGTCTTTTTTTTAAATATTCTCTCTGAAATAACTTTGGTTTTTTTGTAGAGTAATTTTTGAGATAAAAAAGTACAAAAACTTGTTTGGTTTGCTTTTTTGTAGAGTAATTTTTGAGATAAAAGTACAAAAATTTGTTTAGTTTGTCTTTTTTACAAACATGTTTCAAAAGTAATCTTGAAAATTGGATAACCAAACACATTTCTGAAAATTTTTTTAAAAAAATTTGTTTAATTTAATTACTCTTAAAAAAACATTTGTAAAATATATTTTCAAATTTTTTTTTCCAAAATCAAACCAAACAAAGCCGAGATGTTTACAATTTGAAGGGTTAGTGTTTTCTGGCCAACCCCACATCCTGTCCATGCCCAAAAGCCTGTATAAAAGTTGCATCCAAAGATTCGCAGCCACATATTTTTTTATATATTTATAATCACATTTAAAAAGTTACAAAAATTGCATTCGAATATCCGACGCAACCACTTTCATTGTAGTTAAAGTAAGAATGAGCAAAACGTGCAAAACAATTATACCCAATCAGAGCACCTTTTGGGCGTGTTTGATTTCAGAATAATTAGGATTGTTTTGAGAAGATGAAAAAAAAAAAAATAACTTTTTAATTTATTTCTTTATTTTTTTGACGTATTTACTAAATTATTTAGGAAGTATTAGTGGGTAATTGTTCAGTAATTTCAAAATATAGACACATGATATTCTATAGTATTATGATTGATAGAGAAGATTGATAGGTGAAGTATTGTATTGAGTGATTGGAGAATATGAGAAGACATTCTCTAAATAAGTAGCCTTTTGACTCTTTTTAAAATTATTATAATATAATGTCACATCACTTATAAAATTATAAATTTATTATATTATTCTTATATATTTTTGTGAAATTACCATATTATCCTAATCAAAAGCCATACAGATTAGAGTATTTTGGTAGTTTCACTTGTTAGCTTATTTCCAATTTCTCAAATGAAATTTTGCTCAAATAAGCTGGCATTTGGCTTTTTGAAAATAAGCCAAAAGTTGGCTTTTTTTTATTTGTTTCCAAAATGGCCCTTACATAGGATTGGACTGTTAATTTTATCAAATTCATATTTTTATATTTGGATCACACAAATAACATCTGACTTAGTAATATGTTTAATTCTTAATCTTACAAAATTGTAGTATACTTAATACTAAAGGAGGGTAGATATTAACAATCTCACACATAATTATCCCATCAAATTATTAAACTCATGAGATTGTTAATCCCATCACTACTATTCCACCTAATCAAACAAGGCCTCTAATTGTAATGAGTTATGGCTTACATAGTAACCAGATGCGTCAGAATTTTGAATATCTAATTAAGAGAAATGTTGTCCTTGTAATTGGTTTGAGACTTCAATGGTAAGGATTAGCAATTACTGTTGACTCGCAGACTTTATGAGTTGAAATTTAAGTGTACATTTTTTGTCAGGTTTGCAGGCTAGGCTAGCGAGTGTACGAATGGATTAATTCTACGGGTGTAAAAATAGCCCGACCTTGCTCCGCCCATTTGGGGTACTCGGATCTTGGGCTCGGGCTCGGGCTCGGGCTTAGACTGACCCTGACCATTTTTTTTTAAATTTCACCAAAACTTTATTTTTCTTCTCACCAAAATAGTTTGGCAATGAGAGTGAGCCTTGAACGTGCCAGTGGTCTAGGCACCAGCCAGGCCTCAAAAAAGATGCTGTAAGCCTAAGGTTTCGGACTGGGCTTGAGCACAAGTCTAACTGAACCTAGTTAGAGAGTAGGCTTCGAGTGGACAACGAGCCAATAGGGCAATTTTACGGCCCTAATTAATTCTCACAGGTGAACACGAGGGCGACCCTACTAGGTGGATGATAGGGTCCATCCACCCATCATCCTAGTATAAAGCCTTGAATATTTTTTAAATTTTTTTTTTTTAAGGTAAAAATTTTATTTGATAACTAATTGATCCCATTGAAATAAATAAGGGACTCCATGTATTAGAAATCAAAATCATTAGTAACTTAGCCTTCGTCTGGGAACAGACTTTTTTAGTAATTTTTTAATTTTTTGACTAAAATATGATGTAAAAAAAACTACTTTGTTTGTGGTGACTTTTTGATTTTTTACGAAAAGATATGCAAAAAGTAGAAAGAAAAGAAAATTTTTGATTTTTTGATGTAAATTATTGACTTTTTAATTTTTTTAATAACTTTTTGACTAAAAAAATCAGTTACCAAACAAGGCCTTACTCTTTTTCCATTACGTTTCTTTTTCAGCACTCAAACCAAATGACATATTAATGGTAGAACGATTGCTCAATCACGTATATAAAAAATGATATGTTAACAATGAGGTTATCATCCTTGTTAAAAAAAAAAATTAAAAAAAGAAGAAGAAGGTTATCATGTAATAATTTTAGGGGTACTTATCAATTAGTCCTATTAACTAGACTTATTTACCTACAGGTCCTAACTAATAAATTTAACACTATAAAATAAAAGAGTGATAAATTTATCACTAAAAATTTATTCATAAAAACAAAGAGACTGATAAATTTATCACTATAAATTTATTCATAAAAATAAAAGATTGATAAATTTATCTTTATCACTTAATAAATTTATCAATAGGACTTAATGGGTAATAAGTCTCCAAAGTAGGACCTATTGGATAATAAGTCTCCAAAGTAGGACCTATTGGTAGTTTACCCATAATTTTAAAAATAACACCTCGTCAAATATGGTTGTAAAATCTTATGTATTTTTTTGGATAAACTTTACTACTAATTCTCATATTTTATTTCTTGTGTTAGTTTGATCCCTATACTTTTAATTGATTCTATTTTGACTTTTAATTTTAGATTTTGTGTTAATTTGGTTCAATTGATAATATTGTTAGTATTTTTTAAGAAAATTTTCCACTAAATTAGTTGAGATTAACTTATTGGGTTAGGGAAGTTCATAATTTTGTCCTTAAAAATATGACATATGATATTTATGTACATATTTTTCATAAAAAAATGCTAAAAGTTGTAACTAATTGGATCAGATTAAGATAAACTCATAAATTCAAGGTCAAAATCGAGCTAATTGAAATTATAGGAACCAAAATGACACAATGACTAAACTACAGAGACTACCATTATAATTTGCTCTATTTTTTATATTTTGTTAAGATAATAATATTTTATTAAAAATTTATTAAATTTGAAGGTGGAGAAATTCAAATGTTAATTATTATTTTTATTTTTTTTTAGATAGGCAAATGTTAATTAGTTTAAAAGTTTTTTTTTATATATAAAATCTTTTGGAGTCACCAATGGGTGAACAGGTCATTTCTCACAAACTGATAACTCGAGAGCTTTAAACCCTGGTCATAGCCCAAGTAATTATTCAGTAATTTCAGAATATAAACATATGCTATTTTATAATATTGTAATTAATGAAAAAAAGTAGATAAATAAAATATTATGTCAAGTGATTAAAAAATATAAAAGAACATATTAAATGACAATTAATTAAAATATATAAATATATAATACCCTGAAATATTGAATAATTTCTGGCAGGCCTCGTTTGGGCACACCAACTCACAAGATACTGCTTTTAGTAGAGTAAAAGTTCGTTGATCTAGACGTGCTTGGATTGGGCGGTAAATATTCAAACCAAATGATGACCTTTAATTTAAGGTGTTAAAATTTTAAGATTATTGTATGTTGTAAAATTGTAATGCCTTAACACTTTAATAATGTTAAAAATACTAATTGACATTGGTGGACTCACAAAAGCTTTTGGCTCACAATTTAAAACCCAATTCACAGTTCAAGCATTAAAGTCCAACACCATTGAAAACTTAACGTTGCACCAGGAACATATGGCATCTAAACACTTGTCAATAGGAGAACCAGTCATGTAAGCAGACAAAGATCATGCAGAGTTATTGCACTACACATCAGCCATTAATGAGACTCCTGCAGCATTAAATGTGATAACCTCTTCACATCGGAACGGGCAACCTCACCATGAACAAGGCAAGCTAGAGCATAGACTTTCGGCAAACATGACAGGTCGAAGTGGACAAGGAAATGATGAACAAAGGATATAAGGAGGCTTCCAAGACACACATAAGGATAAGTTCTCTATTCTTATTCTCATTCTACACATCATCAATCCCTCTCTCTTCTAACTTGGTTGTCGAAGAGTCCGTTGGGGGACTCCCGTTCTCCGTTGGACATTTTTGCAAGTACTCCACTGAGCTTAGTGACTGGGGAACGGTGCAGGAAGCGTGGATCAGCCCAACTTACCCCCAGGGATCAGCAGTATCATCAGTTGGCGCCGTCTGTAGAAAACCTCGCTTCGGGTAACAGTTGTGCTTATTGTTGCCGAAGCACCTGTTCCCGATAATTCCTTCCCACCGGCCATCAAGGTGGATGGTCACAACGAGATCTATGACTTCTCAACACAACGCCGTCAACCCCCAAGCCGACCCTCCAAATCCAAACAACCCACCTCAGTACTTCACAGAACTCACTAACAGCATCAACCGCTTGGCCAAGCAAAACCAAGCCTTGATCAACACCTTGCTCCAACGAAACCTCCCTATACCTCCTCCACCACCATAAGATATCCCTCCCAATCGAGAACGAACCCCGAGCCATCATCTCCAACAAACCTACCTCTCCAACTTAGAGAGTCTGCAAGCCCCACCTCAAGCCATGAACCCGTCACCTCGGGGTTTACATCCATCGGTTCAAGCACCTGCTCCTGAAGGAGATGCTAGTAGTGTTCAACCCCCACTGCACTCTGGAGGTGACAATGTTCCTATTTGGGATACGGAACTCCAAGCCATGAAACTCCAGCTTCAAGGAGTCATGCAGAACATACAAAATAAACCCTCTATAACAGCCAACTCTCCATTTGTCGTATCTATCAGGGACAAACCCCTACCTCTCAAGTTCAAAATGTCCTCGATCGACTCATTCGACAGCACAATGGATCCGGTTGATCATTTAGAGACCCATAGGACCCTCATGATCCTCCATGTTTTTCCTGACGAGATCATGTGTCGGGCTTTCCCCGTGACGCTTAAGGGGTCAACTCGACTATGGTTCAGTTAGCTACCACCAGACTCTGTCTCTACTTTCCAACACCTAAGTGATTCTTTCCTAAGCCATTTCATTGGTGCTCAGCGCCAGCGGCGCCTAACAACTCAACTGCTTAATATCCGTCAGACAGAAGGAGAGTCACTACGTAGCTTTGTCACCCACTTCAACACTGAGGCCCTACAGGTGGCGGAAAACGACGACAAGGTCATCCTCACACTCTTCATGGCCGGTTTACAACCATTAGATTTCCTTTTTTCCTTTTCTACAAACCCTCTAACCACCATAGCCACCCTCCTTTCCAAAGCCCAAAAATATATGAACGCCGAAGATTCTTTGGCAGCCCGCCAAGATACTACAACTACAAGTCCAACCCCTAGGGAGAAAAGAAAGTAATCTGAAACCAGACCCTCCCAATATACACAGTAAACCCTTTAGTATACCGACTGACTGATACCTACCCGACCGCCCGGTCGATTTGAGCGATACACCCTCATCAATTCCCCCATGGAACAAGTCTTGAACTAGATCCAATGAGATTACAACCTGAAATGGCCCCAACCATCACGGTCTCCCTCCAACCAGTGAGATCAATCCAGGTACTGCCGTTTCCAACAGGACCACGGCCACAACATTGAGGAATGTGTTAACCTTAAAGACCAGGTAAAGGATTTGATATGCCAAGGGTGTCTTAGTCTGTTCACGACAGCCCGTCCCCAGTAGCGACCAAGGACCAACCCGCCGGGGGGCCACCGCCGACATATCCTCCCCGACAACCCACACAACCCAAGCGAGACAATGATCGGCCCCCACCAAAACCCAAGCACAAGGCAATCCTAACCCCCCAGTCAGAGAAATCAAAGTCATCGCTAATGGGCTCGTAGGTGGAGGTCCATTCCGTTCGGCCTAGCGAGCCGAACTCAGAAAAATTAGACAGGACTCCGATAAAGAAGTCACGACATTGGATCGCCCCTTCAAACACCCCAAGCAGTGGACTGAACCTATCACCTTTACGGAAGCGGACTGCACAGGCATCTGTTACCCCCACAATGACCCCCTCGTCATCTTTGCTTTCCTATCCTATTACAAAGTCAGACGGGTGCTTGTCGACAACAGCAGCTCTTTAGACATTATTTTCCTGAACGCCTATCGCCAACTCAAAGTTGGCGAAGAAAAATTGTCCCCTCTCCAGACCTTGCTAGTCGGCTTCACGGGAAATCGGGTGACCTTTATAGGCTCCATCAATCTTTCGCTCACCATCGGAGAGTATCCACGGCAAACCAACAAGCTACTCACTTTCCTTGTCGTCGACTTTCCCTTTGTTTATAACATAATCCTCGGACGCATAGCCCTTAACGGTTTCCAAGCTGTCACCTCCACATACCATCTAGCCACGAAATTTCCCACTGACCTTAGGGTCGGCACCGTGAGGGACGAGCAGACGATGGCCAGAGAATGCTATGTCGCCTCACTAAAAGATGTCAAGCTGAAGGAGGCTATGATTGTCGAAGGACTCGACATCAAAGATGAAGAAGAGTTAGTCAGAGGGAAACCAGTGGAAGAACTTGTCGAAGTCCCTATCGATCCTACCAACTCAGCCAAAATAGCTAGGATTGGCAGCCAACTATCCTCCTAGGCCAAAGCTGATCTCACAGCTCTCTTAGCCGAGCACAACGATGTGTTTGCCTGGACCCATTCAGATATGCCGAGCATCAATCCCTCTTTCATCACTCATCATCTTAGTATCGAGCCCTACTTCCGACCTTTTCGACAGAGGCAACGTATCTTTCACCCAGAACGTAATGCCCTCATCGTCTCTGAGGTAGACAAACTACTGAAGGCACAGTTCATAAAAAACGTAGACTACCCCAGATGGCTGTCCAATGTAGTCTTGGTCCGCAAAAATAATGGTAAATGGCGACTCTACGTCAACTATTTCGACCTTAATCGAGCTTGCCCCAAAGATAGTTATCCCCTCCCTCAGATAGATCTTATGGCCGATGTAACTGTCGGACATCAGATGCTTAGTTTCATGGAAGCCTTCTTCGGCTACAATCAAATTCTAATGCACCCGACTGACCAGGAACACACCTCTTTCATCACAGACAGAGGAACTTATCACTATCGTGTTATGCCGTTCGGCTTGAAAAATGTCGGAGCAACTTACCAACGTCTGGTCAGTGCCGTCTTTCAACACCAGATAGGCCGGAACATAGAAGTCTACGTCGATGACATACTAGTCAAGAGTAAACTCTCTTCTGATCATTTAGCAGACATGTGAGAAACCTTCGAAACCTTACGCAAATATCAGATGAAGCTGAATCCGGAGAAGTGTGCCTTCGGCATAGGATCTGGAAAGTTCTTGGGCTTCATGGTCAGCCAACGAGGAATCGAGACCAACCCTGAAAAGATCAAGGCTTTGATAAAAATGCGGTCTTCCAGAATGCTCAAGGAGATTCAATGGCTCACAGGCAGAGTTGCCGCCCTCAACCATTTTATTTCCCAGGCAACAGATAAGTGTCATCCATTTTTTAAAGTCCTCCGACAAGCGTTTGAGTGGAACACCGAATCTGATGAGGCCTTTCAACAACTGAAGCAGTGCATAGCCAACCCCTTCGTCTCTCAAGCACTCCCAAGCGAAACCCTCTTTTTCTACTTAGCTGTATCAAACATTGCAGTCAGTGTTGCCCTCATCAGGGAAGACAACTCAGTATAACGTCCAGTCTACTACATTAGCCGCGCTCTCAGAGGGGCAGAACAGAACTATCCTCTGTTGAAAAAATGGCCCTCGCCTTGGTCATAGCCTCCAGGCGCCTTCGACCTTATTTCCAAGCTCACTCTCTAGTGGTGCTCACTCTGTAGTGTTCTCACTAACCAGTCTCTGAAAAGGTCATACAACAACTAGAGTTGTCAGGCAGACTTATGCAATGGTCTGTTGAGCTCAATCAATTTGAAATCTCTTACCGACCTCGAACAACGATCAAAGGACAGGCCGTTGCCGTTTTTATCTTGGAATTCACCAATCTCACTCCGAACGTGCCCCCTCCTCCGCCAACGTAATTCAACACTGAGGCAGAAGACCCCCATTCCTGGACCCTTAGTGTTGATAGGTCATCCCGCAAAGAAGGTAGTGGGGCCGGTCTCATCCTTACCGCCCCAGAGAGTGGGTATTTCAAGTGTGCCCTCAATTTCCTATTCGACGCGAGCAATAATGAAGCCGAATATAAGGCCTTGATAGCAAGTCTTCGACTGGCCAGAGACATTGGTGTAAGCCATATCCAAGTATTCAGTGATTCCCAATTGATCGTCGGGCAGATTACTAGGGAATTCAACGCAAAAGAAGACACGATGCGGGCATACAGGGACATTGCCCTCCCTCTTGTTCGCCTTTTCAATACTTTCCAGATCAGACACATCCCTAGGTCAAAAAACTCCAAGGCGGATGAAATCGCCCAATTAGTCTCGGCCGACCAGTCAGACCTTAACCATGGCATCCGCATTGAATACCTGACCCATCCTGCTACTTCGCCAAACTAGCAGGAGGTTCACTTCCTCCAAAATGAACCTATCCCATGGGCTACAGACATCCTTCCGTTCTTGACACGAGGGGAGTTGCCAGACGATAAACAGCAGGCCGCCAAAGTCAGAGCCTGGTCGTCTAATTACATCCTCATCAACGGCTTACTGTACAAACGAGGATTCTCGCGCTCATATCTTAGGTGTCTTAGTCCCGATCAAGCGACCTATGTGATGAGAGAAGTCCACAAGGGCATTTGCGGTAATCATTCGGGTGGAAGATCTCTGGCCCATAAAATCCTCTGCACCGGTTATTTCTGGCCTACTCTCAATCAAGATGCTAGCAAATTTGTGCTTAAGTATGATAAATGGTAGTGCTTTGCCAACATCTCCCATGCTCCACCAACAGAACTGATTACATTCAGCAGTCCCTACCTCTTCGCTAAGTGAGGCATCAACTTAGTTGGTCCTTTGCCCACTGGTAGGGGCCAAACCAAGTTCGCTGTGGTTGCCATTGACTATTTCACCAAATGGATGGAAGCAGAACCCCTTGCTATAATCACTGAGCGAAACACCACTAGGTTCATCTGGCAATTGATCGTTTGCTGATTCGGAATCCCCCAGGCCATCGTTTCGAACAATGATAAACAATTTGACAATGCCAAATTCAGGAAATTCTGTGAAGAGCTCAACATTAGACCATAATTCTCTTCCCCAGGCCATCCTCAAGCTAATAGGCAAGTCGAAGTCACCAATCGCTCCCTCCTGAAGATCATCAAGACCAAGTTGGAAGCCACTAAAGGACTCTGGGCTGAGGAATTACCAAACATACTCTAGGCTTATTGAACGACCGCCCGAACCCCTATTGGGGAGACCCCTTTTCGCCTAACATACGGTGCTGAGACAGTCATCCCAATGGAAATCGGCCTGCCGACCCCTCGGGTTTTGCACCCGAATCCAGAACTAAACGAAGAGTTGCGTCGGGCTGACTTGGACCTGATTGAAGAGCTCCGAGAGACAGTTGCTGTTAGATGGGCGTCATATCAGCAGAAAATGAGAACACATTATAACCGCAAAGTTCGATCTCGAGAGTTCGCAGTGGGGGACCTAATCTTGCGCGAAGCAACCCTTGCCACTAAAAATCCGACCGAGGACAAGCTAATAACCAAATGGGAAGGACCTTATATTGTCAAAGGCAGACCCCGCCCGGGGACTTATTGTCTCCAAGATATGGAAGGCAGAGACCTCCCTCATCTATGGAATGCCGAGCACTTGAAGCGTTATTTCCAGTAATGGCGTCCCTTGTTTTTGTATCATTCAATTGTTGTCTGTTCTCTTTGGCCTATCTGCGCACTTGTTCATTTTTGCCCTTTCCATACACGATGTAAATTTGTGATCGACAGATTATGCCTTAATCACAACAATTTCACATCTCCATTTATTTGTGTTGCGTTTCAATTGCAAGTTTCAGACCAAGCCTCAACCAGACTGAGCATGAAGAGCTCATCTAGACTGAGTTAACCAAAGCCTCAGCCCGACTGAGCATGAAGAGCTCAACCAGACCGAGTTTACCAAAGCTTCAGCCCCACTGAGCCCTCCCAGCCTCAGCTAGACTGAGCATGAAGAGTTCAGCCAGACCGAGTTAACTAAAGCCTCAGCCTGATTGAGCCCTCCCAGCCTCAGCTAGACTGAGCATGAAGAACTCAGTCAGACCAAGCTAACCAAAGCCTCAACTCAACTAAGCCCTCCCAGCCTCAGCTAGACTGAGCATGAAAAGCACAGCCAGACCGAGTTAACCAAAGCCTCAGCCCGACTAAGCCCTCCCAGCCTCAACTAGACTGAGCATGAAGAACTCAGCTAAATTGAGCTAACCAAAGCCTTAGCCCAACTAAGCCTTCCAAGCCTCAGCTAGAATGAGCATGAAGAGCTCAGCCAGACCGAGCTAACCCAAGCCTCAACCCGACTGAGCCCTCCAAGCCTCAGCCAGACTGAGCATGAAGAGCTCAGCCAAACTAAGTTAACCAAAGCCTTAGCCCGACTGAGCCCTCCCAGCCTCAACCAGACTGAAAATGAAGAGCTCGGCCAGATTGAGTCAACATTAGTCTTATCCAGACAAAGCATACAGCTACAATTAGTCATAATTAGTCTTAGCCAGACTGGTTTCAATATCAGTTCATGCTTGCCCAGTTTTTACCATTTATGCAAGTTAGGTTACTTGTCCAATTTCACATTCAAAAACCTTACGTGTCCATTTTACTTGTCCATTTTTACCATTTAAACTCCACAATTTCACATTCAAAAATCTTACTTGTCCATTTTTACCATTTGAACTCTACCATTTCACATTCACAAACTTTACTTGTCCATTTTACTTATCCATTTTTACCACAAAAAAAAAAAAAAAACAATAATAACAACAACAACAACAACAAAACTCGTCGTTTTATTAACAAACTTGCACTTCTATACAATTCATTACATAAATTACATTTACTTCAAAAAAAAAAAAAAAAAAAAAAAAATTTATACACTTCATTGTAGAAATTACATTTAAGCAAGAAGAACACCCAGCCCTTAATCCCCCTCACTGGATGCGAGATCTTTCTCTTCGACCCCTCATCCAAGGAAGTCTGGGCAACGTCGTCTTCTCCTACCTTCACGAGACTGAAGTCCACGTTTGGGAACAACTCTTGCGCCTTATACTTGAAGCTCATCCAGCCGTTGTCCTAGTACTGGCTCATCTCGTGCTTGTAAAAGTCTGACCATTGAAAGCTTTGGATCACTTTTTCTTCGCTCCTACCTTCAGTTGCCACTCCCGACGGCCCAGCACCCCATTCCCCCCCTTTCGCCAAGCTCCTGGCGACTGCGGCGTCAATGGCCATTTAGAATTCGACAGACCCCTTAAATTGCTCCACAGCCGCCACACATAAGTCGAGGTATACCGTCCTCTCAAAGGCCATTTTGGCCCTCTCTTCTGCCAATGACTTCTCCAACTCTACAATTCGCCCATCTGCTTCTTCTTTATCCTTAATCGCCTGGTCACGCAGATCTTCGTTGTTAGCGAGGGCCTCTTCTAACCTTTCCTTGGTAGTGGTGTAGGCTTCTTGGACTACACCTAGCTTCCTCTGCTCGCCCGCCAACTCAAACTCCAGCGATATCGCCTTGTGGTGCACCGCTTCCAGCTCTGATTTGGTTACGGTGAGCTCGGCGACAACACGCTCTGCCAAGTAGCTCTGCACCACCGCCAGTACTTCCATCTTCTTTGACCTTTGCGCATACTCCAACCCCTTTACACAGGCACTCCGCACGGCTTTCCTCCAGCCCGCTGTCTCAACCCTTAGGCTTTGCAACTACGCTTTCACCCCTTCCAGCTAGGCCTTTAGCGGCTCTGCCTTCACCTTCGTGCGCACTGCCTTATTCAGCAGGGCAGCCGCCAAGGTCGCCGCCTCCATCTACGCTGAGCAAAACCCTCTCAGGAGGTCGGCCTCTGTAAATCACACTATCGACCGTATGGCCGCATCCTCCACTACCCTAACGAGACGGTCGGCGACAACCCTGGCTTCGTCCCCTTCTTCTGCCGATCGATCGGCCACCGCGCGCATGTGGTATATGGTAGTCTTAAACATGGTACTCATTTCTGATTTGATCACTCCAACTTTCCCTTTGCCAGGACTTGGGGACACTTCTGGCACAGGCCCCATCTTGAGTGATTGCGGTACCAATCTTTCACCAACTGCCACTTGCTCTGGCTCTACCGTGCTCATCACCACTTGGGCATTTGGGCCCATGGCTTCTTCCTCCCCATCCTTATCTTCCCCATCTCTACTTCTGAGGCTTCCTCCGCCCTCCCCTCCTTCGTCTTCTTCAAAACCGGGCCACCCTCACTCTCCTCTGCAGTCGCCCTCTTTTTCTTCTTCTTCTTCAACACCGCCTCCACCTCTTGTTTGCTCCTCTCCTTCAGCGGATCCACTGGGGGCGGCAGCGGTATAAAATCAGTAAGATCTTTATCTCCCAACGGCTTGGGACGTGGTCGGACTTGCTCCCTCATGACCAGTTTACGCGCAGGGCCTAACTGCGATTCTTTATACTTGTCCGCCTTGGCAAAAGTTTTCCGCTCTTCTGCCTCTTGCACCTTTCTCAGAGCCTCAACTCCTCCAGTGTAGGATCCTCCTCGGTCGGCTGCGGCCCCAAACTCAAGGCGAACAAGGTCGAAGGTCGGATAAGGTCATCCCAATTCACACCCTCCTTCTCCGTCCACTCCTTCACCCGCTTCACTCTATTCTCTGCCTCTGCCTCCAGCCTTGGCTCCACCGACTTCATGGAAACTTTCCACGTTGTGCGCACCCCCCTCCTGCCATTCGCTGATACATAGAACCACCTCAGTCTCCACCCTTTCACCGACGATGGCAAACCCGCCACTAACTCTCTGCCTGCCACCGCTTGCAAAGTGTCACGACCCAAACCCGCCCTTATAGGTTTAGCATCGTAACCGGCCAATAATCCTTGGATTACCAAAGGCTTCTTAATAGAATAACATATAATTAGTAGCTGCGGAAGCAAATAACAATTATACAACATCCATTGAGCTATGCAGACTTATATGAGACAGAAAAATTTTAGATTTTATATACATACATATACACATCATCATATATATACATATATAAGCTAGACAAAAAGGGACTTAGCCCTATTTACAAAATACACAAAGACTTGTCTAGCTAAACAGAAAAACAAAACTTCAACTTATGCACTTAGCCATAACCACTAGACATGTCCGGAACCTCCACGGGAGGCACATAGGTTGGCTGTCAAAAACTGATTCCAGGCGCCTCTAAGCTTGGTCACGCCCTGATCACCTACATACATACATATAAACAGTGAGATGATACCCACTGAATAATAACAGAGTAAAGGGTTTAATGAATGATGTCCATCATAGAGTTAGAAATCCGATTCTTATCAGAAACAGAGTCTTATGCATATTTAGATTCCAAATCAGAGACAGATTCATATACATGTTCATGATCATTTTCATTTTCATTTTCAGATTTGCATATAATCATACGTGGTACATCCATTAGCGCTAACAAATCCGATGACCCATAAAGGGGCAGCCTTGAAGGCATTCCGATGACTCATGTGCACAGAGATGTTTCTGATGACCCATGAAGGGACCTGATGACCCATAAAGGGACGCATAATATATGATGCCAATGATGCCACGAATAACTTTTTAGAATCTTGGACAATCATTCATTCATTTAAAACAAAGCGTAGCATTTCAAAAGACTAATCATTTCATGTCATAATGTTCAGAAAATATTTAGCATTGAACATAACTCTACAAAGTTATTACTCACACATAGTAGCAGAAGCAGATCAAGCAGACAATAGCGCGTGACCTACACAAACACATAACATATACACATTGAAGCACAATATTACTTCCTTGATCAAACTTGACTTTCTTGTTTTCTGTCTAAATAATTCAAAGGTCCGCTAGGGTTATTCTTTCTTTAGTCAAATGAATCGGCTTCTCATTTCACGAAGCCCTTTTATTACTAAATCATTCTTTTCTGAATAAACCGATTCTCATTTGGCTTCTTAATCAAGTACTACTAAGTTAATGACTTATTCTTTTAATCAACTAATTAATGTTGATTGTTAACTTATTAATCTTTATTAAGCCATAAATCATGTCTAGAATGCTTTGGAAAAAGATGAAAATAAAAATGTGAACTAAATGCAATTTTTCAAAATTTGCTAAAAATAGGGTTTTCGCTCGAGCGCCACTTTGGTCGCTCAAGCGGGCTGTAAAATTTGAAAAACTTCTGGGAGCTCGATTTTCACGCTCGAGCGAACAGTGTGAATTCTGGAATTTCCAGAATTGTAATTGAAGTTCAGATTTGATATTCAAAGCCTCAAAACATGTATTTTTGATATACAAATATGGAGAACCAATGTATAATTAGTAAATACTCTCAATTAGAAATCATTTATTCAAATTCATACTCCAATTGTCCAAATTTAGTTTTAACTCATTTTCTCCATATCAAGCCAAATTCCAAACCCCAAAGTGATTAATCTCTAAATTAATCTCCATAAATTGAACATGGCTCCAATTTCTCATTTTCTTTTTAGTTACATAAAATTGACTCCAAGCTCCTTTTATTTTCCTTCAAAACATGAAATTAAAGTCATAAACTCCTTATAAAATTATTCACATGTATGAAATTGACATCAAAATTACTAACTAATTTTACATTCTTATAAATTTTCCAACTAATTTTCATAATCTTAAACTTAACTTAATTGTAACCTCAACTTAATTCATAATCATAGATGTTCCAAAATATGATTAATTTAAATAAAATCTTAAATTGTATTACATGCATGAATTAAAAATCTAATTATAAAATCAAAACTTTATCTAACATTAGGATTAATTCTAAATTTCCATAAACTTGATGTTTATAAAACATTTCCTTTTTCTCTTCAAAATGTGAACTTAAATGGCTCAATTTCTTCAAAATCCATGATGCATGTAAATATAGATTCAAATGTTCATAGAATTCCCTCATGCATGTAACAATGGAACTTAATCTCATGCAAGATTACAAAAATTAAACTCAAAATAATTAATTTCTAAATTTATTCCATAATCATCCCCATGCATGTCACCCATTTCATGTTTAGAATCCAATTCCAAATTAGCTTCCACAATCTTACACTTAAGTCAATTTTTCTTCATCCTCTTGCTATTGATTCCAATTTCACCTTTAATTTCAAGTGTAATGTAAAGATTCTACACAAATTAACATAAATTCCATACCTTAAACTTTAAATGTGTTGAAATTCTTGAACTTTTCCTTCCTCTCCTTGGTTCTCTTCTTGTATTTCTTTCCCTTGACTTGAACCCACCAGCACAATTCTCTCTCTCTTTCTCGCTCTCTTGGTTCTCCTTTCTCTCACCTTTGGCTCTGTTCCCCCCTCCCCCCCCCCCAACACACACACACACACACCGCGCGACTTGATGATACATAAATCTATATTTGTTGCCTTGGACTTCTTCTAATACACCCACATTCCTTGTAATATAATTATATTAAAAAATAAATTAATATACCAATTACATTTGATTTAATTGAACATCATTTAATCTTAATTAATCTTGATTAGCCCAAACACAAATCCTACATAATTTAATTAGTCTAATTGACTTCCATTAGAGCCCAATTAATTATATTTAAATTTATCAATCCGAATCAGATTTTAATTAAACTCCCAAAAAGGCTCCAAATATCAAATTGAACTCATTTCATCCTCAATTTTGTTTTCTTAAATCATTTAGGCCTTCAATTTCTGATCAGACTCCAAATTTCCATCAATTAAATTACATATTCAAATTGGACACCCCATAAATAAATTTAATTCGTAATAATCACAATTCTCAATCTTCATAATTTAATTAACTTGATTAACTCCAATTAGGATCTAATTAATCGAATCTTAATTTTACTAAACTGAATCGAATATTTGATTAAACTCCTATATGATCCAATACTTGAAATTAAACTAATTCAACTCATCAATTTTACCTCCTTAAGCCATTTGGACATTCAATTTCTAATTCCAAATTAAATCCTTATTAAAATCAAATACGAATCAGACTCCAAAAATTCCCATAAATCCCAAATTACCTTAGAGTAACAACCAATTAGAATCTAAATCTCCTTAATCAATTAAACATAAAATCACATACATAATGAGGTTGGCTTAATCTAAGGTTTATGCTAATCAAGCTCAATTAATTTATTACAAATCGTAATTTTGCCAAATTTCGCCATAGGCTCCAAAAATCGTGTTAAACATAGATATGAAACCGGTTTTGGCTTTTGGCGCCTCTAAAGCTATAAATTTTCAGTTCAAGGTTCCAATTGCGACAGATGTTTTTCTACACCCAACATATATATATATATATATATAGTCATAATGACATAAGAACTCACATAATTTAACATACAAATTCATATCAAACACATAATCACATGCGTAATTAAGCTTATTACAGGTTGGGTTATTACACAAGGTCACCCATGTTTCTTGTTGACCAGAGGCTTTGTAGCACGAAAAAAACTCCTCCACTGTCATCGCTACTCCCCCGGTCGCCCGTGGCCATGTGATTGCACAGGCCTGTAATATTTTCCTTGCGTTGGACATCAGTTGCCCTGGCGCCACCTCCAAACGGTTCAGCACGTCCATCACTATTTGTGGGAGCGGCAACCTCAGACCCCCCCGCAACACTTTCTCGTACAACGTAAACTCTATCGGACGTGCATCCGATGCCCTCTCTTTAAACGTGGGCAACTTTAGCTCTATCTCTGCCGAGATCTGATACTTCCTACGTACCTCCTCCAACTCCTCTGCCGTAAACGTCGACTTGTCGGCCTTGGTGTGCCAGTGGTCAGGTTCCACTTGGCTAATCAGCCTTGCGGCCATGATCATGGTAGACGGTCGGGCTCGCGCCATTTGCTTCGCCCCCCTCTTCTCCTGCCTCTCCGTCCTGTATTGCTCCACCAACTCCACTGCATCGTCTTCATCCAATGCCTCTAGCCTCGTGGCTGGCGCTTCGTCTTTAGCCATCCCTTCTACGTTTCTGTGTATTGCTTCGGCCGCCGGTGTGAAAAAGTTCGTAAAGTGTTAGAGGGGCGTGTTACACGAAATAAATGAGCTCAACTTTGGGATGTGTTGGTTTTTCGCAAAGAGGTATGTAAAACGAATAACTCCAAATTCGCACGGTTTGCCTATATTCCAAAGATCGAGATTAAATTTCACCAGTTTGAAAATTTTGAAAGTTTCCACCCCCACCCTTTCCACATCCTATCCTAGTCCTAACCCTTCGCTTCCTGTTAACGCATCACCTCCCTCATCACTGGATCATGCCACGTGTACCACCACGATTCATTACCCTTTTCTCTTTCCCTATCTATTCCACTTCACATCATCACATGCCCTGTCGCTCCTCGAGCCCCGCGCGCCGCTACCACCTCTTGCCCAATCTCCCATTTCGCGATCGGCCCTCCTCTCGGTCGGTCTTCTCGCTTGGTCTCCCCTTTCGCGGTCGACCCGTCTTCTCGGTCGGTCTCTCCTTTCGCTGTCGGCCCGTCTTCTCGGTCAGTCTCCCATTTCGTGGTTAGCTCTCCTTTCGGTCGGTCTTCTCGCTCGATCCCCCTTTCGTGGTCGGCCCACCTCTCGGTTAGTCTTCTCGCTCGGTCCCCCCATTTCTTTGAGGTCGGCCCTCCTTTCACTTGGCCCCACATACTCCCCGTCTTCCTTCTTATTCCCTTCGTTGGACTGAAGCTGCACTTGGGAATGGGGGACTACTGACATCGGTTGGCCCACAGAAGCTTTCAGTCACCACTTAGAGCTCAATTCACAGTTTAAACACTAAAACCCAACACCATTGAAAACCCAACATTGCACCAGGAACCTATGGCATCTAAACACTTGTCAAGAGGAGAACCAGCTACATAAGCAGACAAAGATTCTACAGAGTTATTGCACCACAGATCAGCCATTAATGAGGCTTCTACAGCATTAAATACGATAACCCCTTCACGTCGGAACTGTTAGCCTCACCATGAACAAGACAAGTTAGAGCATAGACTTTCGGCCAACATGACAGGTCGGAGTGGACAAGGAAATAATGAACAAAAGATACAAGAAGGCTTCCAAGACACACAAAAGGTTAAGTTCTCTATTCTTATTCTCGTTCTACACATCATCAATCCCTCTCTCTTCTAACTTGGTCGTCGAAGAGTCCACTGGGGGACTCCCGTTCCCCGTTGGACATTTTTGCAGGTACTTCAGTGAGCTTAGTGACTGGGGAACGGTGCAGGAAGCGTGGATCAGCTCGACTTGCCCTCCAGGGATCAACAGTATCATTACTAATAAATAGAGAATATCCTCAAAGTATTAATTAAGAGAGAGTTTGTATATAAGCCTCATCACTTAGCATGAAATACATACACTATTGTGTTTAATTAATATATTTATTACAATAGTACTGTTGGCTTTTTGGCTTTCGAAGAGTATTTTTGTAAATGCAAGCGTGCCAGCAAGGATCAATCAGTCCTTACAGAAATTATAATTGCTAACCAATTATCAGACGATTGTGTTTTAGTTCTTTCAGCCTCAATGAAGAGGACTTTTACTGGTGGCTTGACTTAGGAGAAATTAAGCAAAATAACAGTTAAATGACGAACAATTGAAGTATTTCATTAAGATGAAAACTTACAATGATCCAAACTCAGCCTCGTAGAGGTTTACAGCAACAATCTACTTGAAACTACTCCTATGAACGAAGTGCAGTGCAGTGCAGGAATTTAAAGTGCAGGAATGTAAAGAACAGGTATTTAAAGTGCAGGAAATGTAAAGACTGGAAATGTAAAACTGGAAAAGAAAATATGAAGTAAATGACTGGTTTGTTGGATCTGAGTCTGGGGGTTTTTTCTGGGGGTTTCCCTGCTATTTATACTCCTCAAGGATGACCATCGAACTGCACTTCAAACCGTCGAACTGCTCCTCCATGATTGCTTGATCATGCTGCCTTAGAAGTAGTTCCACTACGCCATTACTTGCAGTTGGGCTTCCCTCCTATATTTGAATTTGAATGTGAGTAACCGTTGAAGCCACGTCACCTTGTACACCTCTTTATTGATCCAATGCTACTCAGATCACGTGAGAACCAATACTAACTGCCACGTGTACGATCAGGATTGAAATTACCCCCCGCACTAATATACCCAATACTTGGTGATATTAGTGGATCAAAGCCTTTCCCGCGCTTTTTGGAACGTGCATGGAGTCTATATTCTGGAAACACAACCGCCATCCATTGATGATTACTTGCATTAATTTCGTTTCCGACCTTTGGAACATCTCCACCACCTTAGTAATCGAACGGACTAATATCTCTTTCATGACTGAACCAAACTTCTTCTCTATTGATCAAGTACATGAAGAGTCATCTGATGATGTTGTTTTCTCCTCGAAGGAAACTCCATACATTAATTAGCCACCTTCATTCCACTTCCTATATTTAAGTCATGGAGGCCTCTGCAACTTATGAATCCTTGGACCACGAACATATTGTCCTTAATCCTTTAATTAAGAAAATTGCAGATATGGATCTAGGAGATTCTTCTTCACAGTCTGCATGGGATAGAGCTGTGGCTCCTTCTACCTTCGAGGGTTCTGGGATTTCTGGCTGGTTGGAATCTGAGGCTCGTGTCTTAAGGGAGCGAATTAACCATCATTTTGTTGAGTTCACTGACCCTTTAGACTTCCCTTCTGATGCGCGAAGCTCGGTGGTTTACCCTTATGTGCCCATCGACCTTCGACGCAATTTGGAGGACAATTTACTTGTAGCATGGTACACATCCTCCATGCCTACAAGGATAGTGTCTGCCACCCGACGCCTAGAAGAGGCCCAAGGGCTCAATCCATCATCTTTAGCCAATAGGGCGAAACTCTGCTCTTCCGATTGGCTCGATTACATTAATGCCTTTGTTCCTTCTGCTCTCGCGCCATCTCCTGAAATGGAAGCATCCACACCTTCTCCTCCACCAACTCCCTCTTGGCCAGAGAGACTGGGGCTCGCCCTTTCTGCGGATAAGGTCTTTCTTCCTTACACGCCTCCATCTTTCCCTACTCCAGCTGAGCGAAAACAAGCCCAGTTTTTGCTTGCAGCCTTCTCTCACTTGCCTTTCGACGTTCTGGAGGACGATGTTCCTCTCAAGAACTTTCGATGGGCTTGTGATATTCTAACTCGGGGTCAGGTCCTTAGCCCCCTTGCTCAAGCAGAACTCCACATGTTTCTGGACCAACTCCCATTACTCCTTCACTGGCATCGAACTGCCATGGCAACCGCTCAATCTTTGGACCAACTCTCATCCCTTCAAGTTCATACCCAGTACGAAGCAGAGAAACTCATCGAGGAATTCGATGACTTCCAGAATAAAGACTCTGCATACGAGGATGACATGGATATGGGCGAACTGGAGCGAGGATTGAAAGAAGCAGCATTCGAAATAAAGGCTGAAGAGCTCTTTTATCAAGTGAGAGCACATCAACTTCAGCAGCCAATCCTGGAAGAAATGGAGAATAGAATGAAGAAAGAAAAGAAATTCATCGACCATAGTTGGACAACATTTCATGATCTTGTTATTTATTCCATTCCTTATTTCTATGAGCTTGAACTTGTACCCAAAGAGGGTCATTCGATGTAATTGCTTTTTCTTTAATACAACTAAGACTGTTTTGGCATTATTTGATTTTGCCTCCATTCATCTTCAAAAGCAATTTTTAGAACTTCTTTCTGAACAAACTCATCCTTCGAAACTGGACACAATTGTTAAAACACTAAGATCAGCACGAATTCTTCCAACTTTTGGAATAAAATTGACAATTTTGCTGATTTTCATTTAGAATCAGTGCTTCGAATTTAACAATCTTATCCTTCGAATATAGATCTAATCAATTCCAATAAGGATGCTGAGATGAATTTTCCAATTTATGGACTATGGTTACCAACTCTTGTTGATTTTTGTTTAGAATTGGTGCTTCGAATTTAACAATCTTTCCCCTCAAAGCCTGTTTTAATCATAACCAAAATATAGTCATGGTTAGTACTGACTAGTTTTGCAACAGTCCATACTTACAACAATATGGAAACTGCTCTTGGGGTATACTGTTTTAACCGAACAAACAATTCTCTGTGTATATACAAACCAACTATTGGTTTAGATGTTTCGAACAACTATTTACTTCTTTAAGGGTCCTCAAGCTTTGCCTCAAGGGTATTACTTTTGTTAAGAAACCTATTACAGGTCCTTGATCTCTTCGAAGTAAATCCATCCTTGAGTATTCTTACATTTTTAAGCATGTAGTATGCTTCGAAGCCGACTTCTGTATTTCGAAGCCGTTGTTGTTTGATTTTTTGGCGCCAAAATCTGGTTTCGAAGCCAAATATCTTGCTTCGAAGCTGGCATCACCATCCGGAATGTGCTCTTCCCTCCAAAAACTATCAATATCGGAAGAGACTCCTCGTATTCGTACTTTCAGTACTTAACGACTTACGGGATATATTTTCCGGGCACAAAGGCTTTTAAAACCCTTTTGTTTCGCGTTCTGGAATTACTTACGTTCTCAACGTACAAACCCTCATCAGTCTTCCACTTTTCTCTCTACTCTCTCTTCACTTTCTGAAAAAGCGTACTATCAATGGCTTCTTCTTCACCAAAAGTGCCAGTCATAGAGCGTGTGAGCTCATCTGTGGCCTTGAAAAGACTCATTGATGCAGAATGTGAGAAGTACAAGGCTGGGGACAAAAGCGCTATCGATGGGCGTATTTTTGTCCCTCGTCGCCATGTGCAACAAGATTATGTGCTCGGGCCCATATTCAAAGAGATCCTTAATGAGCTCTCAGCCCTATATCCTCGTCTGGAGAACCAATGTCTCCTTTATGAAGGTGGTCTCGACTGGAGGAACTGGAGAATCAATTGCCCTCACCGATGCTGGCCCACGGTGAGACCGGAGTGGCAAGAATGGTATGACCGGGTCATCCCTGCTAGGACACTGGACCTTCAAGAGCTCTGCCTTCTCGATGCTCTTCGACTATCTAGGGTAACTATCTCAGAGGACCCTTTCCTAGTTCCTGCTGCCTTATGTTTTTGGAACCCTATCTTTAATTTCTTTCAATTTAGATGTGGGATGATGGCCCCTACTGTTCTTGATATTTGCCATCTACTAGGAGTATCCCCTATTGGTACCCCCATTACACCAGATTTCCCTGACTTAGCAGTCCCTTTCTCCCTCCCCTCTCTTAACTCATCTTACAGTGATTTTGTTAAAGCTGAGAATAAAAGAGAGGGCCTGGTAACTGATAGGGAATTCTTTTCCTTCTTGTTATATTGGCTTTGCAAATTCCTCTTCTGCACCTCCTCCCAAAGAATCATGCCTGAATTTGCCCCTCTTGCCAAAGCCTTTGTTTTGCAGAAAAGGGTAGCCTTGGCCCCATATGTTCTAGGCCATGTATATAGAGTTTGCTCCCTCTTTTGTGAAAAACCCTTAGATGCTAATCAAGGGGGGCCATTCTGGATCCTTCAGCTTTGGCTTTTCGCCTATTTTACTGAATTACAATCCAAATGCCTTAAATTTTCTGGGCTACACTCTCTTACCCATGGCATAAGACTGGCCAATGCTTCACTTTCTCCCTCTACTTTTGCCTTTTATTTCTCTTTCTTCCATCAACTACCAGCTGCCCCTCCTATTCACCGTTTCCGTCCCTTCGAACCCAGCATTGGTCCAACTTGGTTGAATAATTTCCTAAGTGACAGGCTCTGTGCCTCGCCTGCTCACAAGGATATATGGGCTTCCCTTCTGCTTCCTAGAGAGCTATTCATCGGGACTACGAATCCCAGAGCTTATAAATGCATAGCTGAGCCTTATTGTCCTGCTCAATTTGCTAGACAATTTGGCTTCACACAAGGGGTCCCAATACCTCTCTGCAGCAACACCAATTTGAGCCTTACTAGGAGAGATTTGAAGGTTCGGAGGTCGAGGCTAGAAGAGGCAACCTTCAAATTTATAGATGACTTGGCCAATTTTGAGTATACCCCTTTCATTCCTCAAGGTACCGTATTGAAGAGATACCAAAATTGGTGGGTGAGCAATATGGAAGTCTATTTGGCCATTTCACCTCAAAACCTACTAAAGGTGTTGGATGTGCCCAAGCCCAAGGGAACTGGAACTGTTACTTCTTCCACTGTGCCTCTTCCAACCCAGTCCATTCATGCTGCCTCAACTCTTCTTAAAGTCACTCGGGCTGCTTCAAAGAAAGGTATATACCTTTGTTTTCTTTCCTTCGACTTTCTCTATGATGCTGGTTATCTTATTCTTAATTCTTCCTCTGTGAAGGTGGTCAACAGCAAAAGAAGAGGAGACTCCTTGAGCTAGAAAAGGAAATATCTGAGGTTCAAGAAGAAGAAGAAGAAGAAGAAGATCAAGAGCAGGAGTCTCCCTTGAAAAGAAGAAAAAAAGTGATTGACTTGGTTCAACAGAAGACAACTGCTAGAGAAATAGAAGAGGAGCTCTTTTCTAGGGAATCCGGATCTCAGACTGAAGAAATTGAGAAGGAAATTGAGAAGGAGCCGACAATATCAATACAGAGAAAAAAGAGAAGAAAGATAACTGTCTCTCCTTCTGATTTCGTCGAAGACTCCGATTCCGAGACCATTGCCGAAGCAATAGAAAAAAGAAGAAAGTGGCTGCTTCAGCTACTAACTTGGTTGAAGATCCCGTCCACGAAGCAGCTGCTAAGGCCGTAGAACAAGAGTATTCCAAGGCCATAATTGTCTTCGAGAGGGCTGAGAAGAGACGGCAGCAACAATTTCTGAGGGATGAAGCTGCTGCTGCTGACGCACTACAAAGGGAAGCTGCAAGAAGGCAACAGACTGCCGAACATTACTCTCTTCGCAGCTCTCCTATCAGTGCCAGCGCTTCTGGAACAAGTAATTTCTTTCATGCCTCTATTCTTTTCTTGTCGAATCTTTAATATTGAGACTTGACATTACTTCATATTTCTTTGCAGCAATAACCACTGAGCCTATCCCTCAATTTACTTCTCTTTCGAGCCTTGCTCCTCCTTCTCCTTCCAAGGAAATTCCAATTGCTACCTCTTCTTCGAAGGCAGCTAATTCCCCAATTGAGGGTGCTGGTAGTTCTCCAACTCATAATTCATCACCTTTGCCTACTTCCAGCCCCTCCTCGCTTGATTCATTGGTGGCTAAGACCATAGAGACTGCCAAAAATGCTCCATCCATTTCTCCTATCCCCATGCAGTCCTCTGTGCCTTCCACCACAACTCTCTCTGCGCCTCTCATGTCTATGGATGAGGTTGATGTCTTCGAAGCCAGACTAGCTAGTCTCTTCGACATACCCTCTACCTCTCCAACATTCAATGTTGAAGCTGAGCCATTAGTTTTGGCTGACTCCTTGCTGGAAATTTTTGAGAGCTCTTCTTCCTCCAGCAGCAAGCCTTCTGCACCTTTGATAGACCTGGACACATGCCTGGATCTGTTGATTTCTTTTTCGAGGATCCCCTTCGAGGCTCTACAAAGGCCTATAATCAGAAATGGGTTCCTCCAATGCTGCAAAGTTGCTGAGCAGTCCGGCATGAATGTTTCAAGTCATCTATCTCAGGCAGCAGCTACTGTCGATTTTTACATTAGCATTTGTCAGGCTGCCAAGGCTGAGGATGAGAAATTGGCTGGCGACCAGAGTTTTGTTTCCCACGTACATACTGAAGTGTCAAAGCTTAAGGAACAACACTCCTCTGCCTCCCACTTTCGAGTCCAGTTGCTGGAGAGGAAAGCTCAACTTGAAGAGGAGCTATCTGCAGTGAATCAGGCCTTAGTCCGAACTGACACTAAACTGTAAATTACCAACCAAGGACTGGCTGATCGAAAGGAAGAGATGGCTGCAGCTATTCGACTGTTTTCAGCATTTACCAATAGGAAATCTGTTGTACAAAAACAATTAAGACACTGTAATGATTTTTGGGTCAATTTGTGGCAAAATGTACTTAATTCTTTATGAAAGAACAAATTTTTGTCTATCATTTGAGCAGTCTTATGTTCTCGTACTTAATGTTTATTTTATTCCTTGTGTTTCCCAAATGGTTGGAAAATAAGGCTTCAAATATCTGCCATTAATCTTTTTGGGATGTATATACCCATTCAAATTTCTCAAATGGTATGCTCCAAAAGGCAGAACTCTATAAATTTGATATGGTCATTTCCAGTTAGGTGACCATTTGCCAAACTTATGGCTTTTAATTCCTATTGGGAGTATTGTTTTCCATACCAAATCACCTTCATCAAAGCCAATGTATTTGACTTTCTTATTATAATTCTTGGTTGCTTTCCTCTTTTGGAAAAGAATGCTATTTAATGCCAAAATTCTGGCTTCATCTATGCTTTCTAACTTCCAAGCACATACTTTGATGGTATTGCTCAGGATCTAACTGATCTTGGCATCTTACCCTCAAAGATTTAACATTAATCTCCACAGGTAACACTGCATCATGCCCATATACTAAGGCATAAGGAGTGACTCCTGTGCTTGACCTTGGGGAAGTTCTGTAAGCCCACAAAACATCCAACAACAGGTTATGCCAATCCCTAGGATTATCTTCCACAACCTTTTGTATTCCCTTTTTCAAGGACTTATTGGATGATTCAGCTTGACCATTGGCTTGTGCATAATAGGGTATGGAATTAACAAGACTAATTCCAAACTTTGCCACAAAAGACTTTACCATTTTCCCATCGAACACAGTCCCATTATCCACAGTTATGGTTTGTGGGATGCCAAATCTATGGATAAACTCTTTAATAAATCCAGTAACCTCAGTCTGGTCTACAGCCTTGTATGGCTTAGCTTCGACCCACTTAGTGAAGTAATCAGTGGCCAATAGAATAAAACAATGGTGCTTCGAAGAAGGTGGGTGTATTTTCCCCATCATATCCATGGCCTATCCTCTGAATGGCCCAGGCTTCATTACTGTATGTAGGTCAGTTATGGGCACATGCCTTATTGTGCCATGCTTTTGGCATGCCTGGCAACCCTTTGCATACTCTATGCAGTCTTTAAGGATAGTTGGCCAATAGTAGGAATGCCTTCGAAGCAACCATCTCATCTTCACACCAGGCTGATGAGCACCACAGATGCCTTCATGAACCTCAGCCATAGCTGTTAATGCTTCTTTTGGGCCTAAACATTCCAGCAATAAGCCATCTCCCCCCCTTTTGTAGAGAGCATTACCATATATCATATATTGCATAGACTGCAATTTAATTTTCCTGCTGGCCTTCGAAGATGGACCAGCCAAGTACTGCATTATTGGATGCCTCCAATCTTGTTCTTGTAAGTCATTATGATTGACTTCCAAGACCACATTCCTTTTATTCAAAGGTGGTATCAATTTCTGATATGTTGTTTGGCTTATGTCCCTTTGGGCATTATCCCTTCTCTTGAAGTTCGAAGCTTTCTGAGCCACATCATTAGCTCTATTATTCAAGAATCTTGGAACATGAGTTACATTTGCTATTTGAAATTGAGAAAGCAGATGTAATGCAACAACATAGTATGGTAAAATGCTTATGCTTTGACACTTGAAAATCCCTTTCACTTGGTTAACCACCAATTGAGAATCTCCAAAATGTCAACTGCATGAACTTGTAATCCAATAAGAATTTCTAGTCCCACTATTAAGGCTTCATATTCAGCCTGGTTATTAGAACAAGTAGCTTCATCCACTCTGAAACCATGTGTGGTTTCTACCCCTTGTGGAGATAATCACAATACCAATTCCAGTTAAGCCATTGGCTTTCGACCCATCGAACCACATCTGCCATGGCTCAACACTAGCCATACCAAGTTCCATTATCTCTTGGCTCTCTGTTTGAGATGGATGGTCTGCCAGAAAATTGGCTAAAACTTGCCCTTTTACTGCCCTTTGAGGGACATATTCTAGATGAAATCTGATAAGGCTAGTATCCACTTGCCAATTCTTCCCCTCAACATAGGTCTAGATAACATGTACTTAACCAAATCTGTGGTTGCAATTACCAAGACAGTTGTAGGTAAAAGATAGTATCTTAATTTCATTGCAGCAAAATACAAAGCAAGACACAGCTTTTCAACAGCTGAATATTTACATTCACAAGAATTTAAAAACCTACTAAGGTAATAAACAGCTTGCTCCTTGCCTTCTTCATTATCTTGGGCCAAGAAAGCTCCCAATGAATCTTCTGCTGCAGCTATGTACAACTTCAAGGGCTTATCACCCTTTGGTGGCATCAGCACTGGAGGGTTGGCCAAGTAGGCTTTGATACCTTCGAAAGCAATTTGATGCTCTGCTGTCCACACAAATTCCTCTTCATCTTTCAGCCTTAACAAGGAAGAAAATACTTTAGTTTTCCCTGCAGTGTTAGAAATGAACCTTCGAAGAAAGTTAACCTGTCCAAGGAACCTTTGTAATTCTTTCTTACTTGATGGAGGCTGGCTTCAATGATGGCTTTGGCTTTATTCTGGTCAATCTGTATTCCTTTCTTGTGTACCACATAGCCCAAGAAGTTTCCAGATGATACGCCAAAAGCACACTTAAGAGGATTGAGCTTCAATTTGAACTTTCTCATTCTTTCAAAGGCTGCTTCTAAGTGAAACAGATGCTCCTCCATGGATTGGGATTTAACTACAATGTCATCAATATAACACTCTAAATACCCTCCAATGAGGTCATGAAAGATAGTGTTCATAGCCCTCTGATATGTAGCCCCAGCATTCTTCAGGCCAAATGGCATTTTAACCCATTCGAAGGTGCCAATATTTCCAGGACATCTGAATGCTGTCTTGTGGACATCCTCCTCTGCAATGCAGATCTGGTTATAACCAGAATGCCCATCCATCATTGATAAAACTTGATGCCCTGCTGAACTGTCTACCAACAGATCCACTATAGGCATAGGGTACTCATCTTTTGGAGTTGCTAGATTTAAGTTTCTGAAATCAATGCATACCCTCATTTTACCATTCTTCTTGACTACAGGCACAATATTAGATAGCCATTCAACATACCTGGCTGTCCTAATAAAGCCTGCCTTGAGTAGTCTAAGAATCTCTTCCTTGACTTTCTGAATTACTTCTGGACTCATTCTTCTTGGTTTCTGCTTGTATGGCTTGAAATTAGGCTTCATAGGGAGCCTATGTTCCACTAATGACCTATCCAATCCTGGTAGTTCATTATAAGACCATGCAAAGCAATCTTTATATTTCTTTAGAACAACCAATAACTGGTCCCTGTCCAGATCATTCAAACAAGCACTTATATAGGTGGGCTGTTGCATAGAACCTTCCCCTAAATTTACTTCTTCTAAGGGGTCTTGTGTCTGAGAACTTATTGAAGCTTCTTCCTTGGTTTCTTCTACCTTCGAAGCAACCTTCTCGCTTTGTTTTGCTCCCAGGTTCTTTAGTTCAACATCTTTGCCCTCCTCCTCATAGACAAAATCTGTCCATAAGGCATCCTCTTCCTGTATCTCCTGGACTTTTGTTTCAATGTCCAATGCACAGTATTTACCAAGGGTCAAAATTCTGACCTGTTGCTGCTCCTGTTTGCAGCCAATTATCATGGCTTTTCTCTCTTGCTCCTGTACTTGCTGGACTATTGATTTTACATCCAATGTTGAAAACTTAATTAGAGCCAAAGACTTGGCTTCTTGTTCTTCATCTCTTTGCCTACAACCAGGCATCATTGTCATCCTTAATGACAATCTCTTCATCAGCACTTTCTTGGACTAAGTGCTTCAGGTGTGTCACTTCCTCATCAGCCGTCACTTCGGCTGAGCCATCAGCTTTCCTCAGTATACTGAGTGGTGTCACTCCCTCAATATACAACTTGGCCTCTGCAAAGTCTGCACAGGCTATGAAGGGTTGAGGATCTGCATCAATTTCCTCTGTCTCTCCATTGCCTAAGGCCATCATAATTTTCTGATGCAAAGAGGAAGGCACACATTTGTTAGTGTGGATCCAATCTCTCCCAAGTAAAGCATTGTATTTAGCATTACTGTCGATTACGAAGAATGCTGTCATGCAGTCCCTGGTTCCCACACTCAAGTTAATGGGTAGAATCCCCTGAGCCATCTGTTTGTCTCCAGCAAAGCCAGCGATGGTTGTGCTGGTTGGGATCAACCTGGGATTCTTTTTCCCTAGTTTCTTCAAAGAAGATTTCGGTAGTAAGTTCACTGCTGCCCCATTGTCTATCAGGACTCGGTTCAGTTGTATCCCATCGAAGAAAGCCTTGATGTACAAAGGCTTGACATGTTGTGTCATAGAATTCGAGGGATACTCAAAAGGATACGAGAGGTTAATGCTCACCTCTTCTTCACTCTCATATTCAGTTTCCATTGGGGTAGCCATTCCAGAATCATCTTGTACCATACTTACTTGTGAGTCTTCACTAGAGACAGGAATAGGATCCATGTCTTGGTCATCTTGGTCCTCATCTCCAGCCTGGAACTCATGAGGCAGTATGTGTACCATATTGACTGATACTGGAGGAAATGAGCCAAATTGGATGGCTGGCTGTACCTGCTTCCCTCCCTTGGCCACCTTGTTCAGTTACTTCAGCAGCATCCTCCATGCTGCACTCTGGCACTTCGTTGTTAACTGATTCCTTCGAAGGATCTTTCTCAACTGGTTTTTCAACCAAAAATGTTTGCTCAGCCATGAAGGCTTCGAACATTTCTTCCTCCACCATTTCTTTCTTTTGGCTTATGCCAATTTCTTCTTCTGTCTCGCTATCACTCTCCATCAGAGCTTTCTCCAATCCTGCTAAGCTAGACTTCTCTCTGGCTTTTAGTTCAGAATGAACCTTGGCCAACTGTTCTCTGCTGCAACCCACTTTGCTTTGTAGAGTTGGCTTTGGAGTATGGTCTGACTTTGGAGTCTTCTTTCCTTCTGTCTGGACCAATGAAGAGCTCTCTCCATTTTCTTTCATATCTTCTGGTACTGAGTGTACCTGCGCTGAATCTTTCTCCTTTGTGATCTCGAAATGACTGGGACCATATCTGGTTCCTTTGTCTTTGGGTGTTTAAGCAATACCCAATTGTTCGGAGCCACCAAAGGAGGCTTGACCATCCTGCCTTGGATTCCAACATCTCTCTGGGCAGGCACTTCCCTAGGTTTGTTTTGCATTACAAACCAGTCTGGAACTCCAGGTACCCACGAACTTACTGACTCAGATGTTGAACTGCTTTTTTCTACCTTCGAAGCCATCTTCGAAGCTGGCTGTGAAGGTAAGTGCTTGGCTCTGACCTCATGTTTCGAGCCTGATTCAGACCTTCGATGAAGGTAGCCACTTTCTGTCCTGCGTGAGGCTGGTCTAGGGGGCCAATCTCTGGCTTTGATCCCATGAACTGAGCCTTTCTCCAGTCTTCTTTCAGAATGACTGCTCTCCATTCTGTAATAGTTAGGTGGCCTGGATTCATATAAGGGCCTCTTGCCTTTAGCATGCATTCTGTCCATTGCAGGCTCAACCACTAGTGGTCGCTGCCTATCACTAGCCGGATACAGCCTTTTGTTGTAAGCATTGGTTGATTTAGGACGTCTCTGTACATCCCTGTAATATTGCTTCCCATCAAGTGGAAGCCCTTTCAACCACTTATAACTCAGTCTGCACCTGGGACACATCCTTTGCATTACTGCTGCCTCTAAGGAATCATCATCCAGTGATTCTTCATCAGAGTGTTCCCTCTGGTGTGAGAAACCTTGTCCAATAGCTGGTGGGTTTCTGGTGTCCTTCTTGATGGTTGTCTGGTTAGCAACATGCATCTGCACATTGACTTCTTCCAATTCTGTCAAGGACAAGTTCTGGAAGTCTGACGTAATGACATTGGCTGCCACCTCTCCAACTTCTGGAAATGGATTACTGTCGATCCCCATGGCCTTTTCTGTTTTGGCTGGGAATTCAAACTTCCTTTCCGAATTTGTTCTTGGATCCTGTCTCGAAAAACAATGCAGTTTTTAGTCGAGTGAGACCAAGAGTTATGCCATTTACAATATACTTTTCCCTTAAGTTCATCTGGAGATGGCAATTTTACTCCTTTAGGTAACTTAAGGAAGTTGGCCGCAAGCAAATGATCAAAAATGTCATCTGCCTTTGTTAAATCGAAAGAGTACTTTCTGTGAAAGTCTTTCTTTTTAAACTGCTGGTCAATTGTTGTATCCTTATGAATTAATGCCTCACAGATCACAGGTTCTTTGCCCACAATCTCTGCTGCATCGATCTCATAATTAGGATCTCTATAATATGTCTTGTACGATGCATTATTTCGATCTTGTTCCTCCTCTAGTAATGCTTCGTACCTAGACACCTTATAGGTTAGTTCCACCAAATCTCTGAATTCAGTTGAGTCAAACTTCTTTCGAAGCCTGAACTCTAGGCCATTTTGAGCCAATCTTACGAATTCTGGCTCTGGCAGGATGACTCTACATTTATTTCGAGCCCTTTTAAATCTGGCAATAAACTGAGTAGCCTTTTCTTCAGGCCTTTGACTCAATCTTGCCAAGTCTGCCATGGAAACCTCTGGCTCCGATTGGAAGAATTGGGCATGAAATGCCTCTTCCATTTGTTGCCAATTTTGAATGGAGCCAGGTGTAAGGTTGATGTACCATACAAATGCTCCCCCAGTTAGAGAATTTGGGAATAATCTTAGTTTCATATAGTCATGATTAGTAAATTCACCGCATTGAGCAGCAAACCTAGCAATATGCTCTATTGTTGATTGATTTCCAGTCCCATAGAAAAGGGTAAAATCTGGTATCCTGAACCCCCTTGGGTATTCATGTACCCTATCTACCCATTCTGGGTATGGTTTTCTGTATACAGGAGTCTGGACCCCCCGAGCCATCGGTCCACACATCTCCCTAACAATATCAGCAATTTGGTCCCTAGGGACCATATTTTGTGCCTGCTGAACCACTACTGGAGGGACAAACACAGGATTTGGTGGACAAACTTGTGCTTGTGGTCCTCTTGGTCCATAAGGTGGTACATTTGGGACTGGTTGTCCCTGTGGTGCAGGTTGCTGTTGGGGGTGTGGGTAACCCCTTTGAGCCTGTCCTGCGAAAGGACCTGCGAAAGGTGCTGGAACAGGTGTTGTGTCCCTTCCATTTGCAGGCCAACCTTCCAACCCCCCGGGTATAAATTCGAATAAGGGATTATTATACCCCCTAGTGCCAGGTATGGCTTCGAACATGGGATTTGTAACCATTCTTACGCCAGTTTCTTGTACTTGACCAGATCCACCAACTTGTGTGGCTTCATTGTTGAGTACTGAGGCATTTTGGCCTGCTATAGGCCTCGAAATGGGTTCATACCAAGACTGAGGTGATGGTCTTTCATAGTTCTGATTACTAGTTTGACCATTAGAATGTCCATTAACTTGCATAGGCTGTTTATCTCTAGCCAATCTTTGCTGAGGGACATTTAAAACTTCCTCTGTGTGTCTTGTGTTTGTTGGTTGGTGGTTATTCATTCGATCCAAAAAGGATGTTGCCCACCTTTCCATTGTGTTCATTAATTGTTGTCCCATAGCATCTACTAGGCCATCCCATGGATTTGTTGGCTGAGTAGATGGAACAGTGGATGGTCCAATTCCTTGGTTTCGTCCAATATTATGAACATATGGTTCTTGTCCCGAAGTACTGGTCTGTTCGACCATAGGTTCTGATAACATGGGAGTTTCCACAGGATGTGTTACCACATTATCCTCTGGATTAGGTATTTCTACCTCTCCTTCTACGCCTTCTTCCAAGCGTTCATTTTCTCCTTGTCTTCTTCGTCTAGCCATTTCAATTAGTCCCACTGGGCGTGCCAAAAATATATGTTGGCTTTTTGGCTTTCGAAGGGTATTTTTGTAAATGCGAGCGTGCCAGCAAGGATCAATCAGTCCTTACAGAAATTATAATTGCCAACCAATTATCAGACGATTGTGTTTTAGTTCTTTCAGCCTCAATGAAGAGGACTTTTACTGGTGGCTTGACTTAGGAGAAATTAAGCAAAATAACAGTTAAATGACGAACAATTGAAGTATTTCATTAAGATGAAAACTTACAATGATCCAAACTCAGCCTCGTAGAGGTTTACAGCAACAATCTACTTGAAACTACTCCTATGAACGAAGTGCAGTGCAGGAATTTAAAGTGCAGGAATGTAAAGAACAGGTATTTAAAGTGCAGGAAATGTAAAGACTGGAAATGTAAAACTGGAAAAGAAAATATGAAGTAAATGACTGGTTTGTTGGATCTGAGTCTGGGGGTTTTTTCTGGGGGCTTCCCTGCTATTTATACTCCTCAAGGATGACCATCGAACTGCACTTCAAACCGTCGAACTGCTCCTCCATGATTGCTTGATCATGCTGCCTTAGAAGTAGTTCCACTACGCCATTACTTGCAGTTGGGCTTCCCTCCTATATTTGAATTTGAATATGAGTAACCGTTGAAGTCACGTCACCTTGCATCTCTTTATTGATCCAGTGCTACTCAGATCACGTGAGAACCAATACTAACTGTCACGTGTATGATCAGGATTGAAGACTTAAATGGTCTTCCTATATTACCCTTATTCTGCCACATGTCGAATTGTGATTGGCTTTTACAAAATATGTAGCCAACAAGTATATTTGTTTGTTGTTCCTAAATTATTACTAATTGAATTTTGTTAGTGTGTGACTTAAGAGCAATGTTAAATAGTGTAAAATACTTATACATCTTGTATGAAACTGAGGCCAAGTTTGGGTACTCCCAAATAATTCAAAAAGCCAAAAAGTTACTCAAAAAGTTAAAAAGTTAACACTATTCACCAAAAGTCAACAATTACGGCTGCACAACTCCCAATTCAAATTTTCTCTAAAAACCAATTTTCACAATTTTTTATTACACATTTTTCCATAAAAAGTCAAAAAATTAACTCAAACATCCATATTTTCAACCTCAATTTTTTTGTCCAAAAAGACAAAAAGTGCACTTATTTAGTCTTCCCAAACTTAGTGTAAAAAAATTGTACAAACATTTTGAATCTCTTAAAATTTTGTTGCAGATTTGAAACGATCCCTTAAAACACATATTTAAGGTCTTAGGACACAAGTTAAAAGACTTCAAAATAATGTATATCTTTGATCTTTATAAGCCTCTCAACATAATACAAAACATAAACCCACCCAAACAAAATTCTATTCTTCATTTGTTTGACATTTGAACCAATTTTGACAATTGCTTAGCTAATTTTAATGGTTATTCCTTAATCTATAATATATATTAAGTAAAAGGGGGTTTTTAACCCCCAAGGCCTGTGGGAGGTTCAATATCCCAATCTGAATTTTCTAAATTTTTTATTTAAAAAAAAAAAAACTAAGTATTTATTGATTTGGTCAAAATCCCCTGATCAGCATTTATTAACTTTTTTCAATCCACGTGTCTTTTCACATGCCTGCATTTGTTGATTTGGTCAAAATTTCCTGATCTGTATTTAAAATCCCCTCAAACAAATAATTATAGATACAATCCGTGTATAGTTACTGCAGTACCCTTTTTAACTTCTCCCATACACTATGGTTAGTGATAAGATTGTTAAATTATTTTTATAAAAAATCTTAAAAAACATAATTTATATATTAAAAAAAAATCTAAAACAAATATGAATATCTATAATTATCTCGTGCATAGCACGGGTGATAGGCTAGTTTCGCCATGTAAGTAAGTGGTTACGAGAATTTTCAAGGAAACTTCACAATTCACATATGAAAAAAAACTCTGAGGCCTTGTTTGGTTTGTGTTTCCCAAAAATTTTTGGGAAAAATTCTCTACAAATAAGTTTTCAAAAGTAATCAAACCAAACAAATTTTCTCAAAAAAATTTCCCAAAACTTGTTTGGTTTACAAGTTTTCCAAACAAATCTCTCTCTCATACACATCAAATCAATCACTTTTTCCAAAACTCTCTCTCAAAATAATTTTCCAAAACATCTTTTTAAAAAAACCAAACTAAACAATTTTTCGTAATTTTTATCTCTAAAACTCATCTCCCAAACTCAAACCAAATTACTTTTGTTTCAACTAAGTAGGCAAAATTTTCTTAATTTTATTTTTGACATCACTAAACCAAAATAAGATTTTAGAGACAAAAATTTAGAAATGAAATAACTTTTTAGGAAAAAAAAATATCTAAATTGTCAAAATATCATTATTATTGTTTTTGCGACAAAATTTAAGATTTAGTAATAAATTATTGTCTTTTTGAGACTAGTAGGTTCTTTTATCAAAATGATTTTGTATCTAAAAATACATTTATTAGCAATGTTTTCAAAATTTGTCATTAGAAGTCTTTTTATTTTAAAACTTTTCTGGATGACTTTTTCATGCCGATCCATACAATTGATTGAAATTGATCTCTTGATATTTTTTGCAACAAATTAAAATTTTCATTTTTCAACACCAAAAAGTTTGATTATTAAAAATTTTATATATTGTAATGTATATTAAAAGTCACCGCTTAATTAATTGTGATAGTTCAGTTAGTCACCTATGTACAGGTATGTCTTGGAAATCAGAAATACTCTTATGAGTCCTTTTTTTCATAGAAATTAAACTTGTAACTACGTGTCGTTGAATTAATTTAACGTAATTCTTCTCATATTTGTAATTAATTTATTATCAATTGAAAAAAAATGAAAGAGGCCGTAACTTGGAGAAGAGAGTCCCGCCACTTGTATTCTTGACCACTTGGTTAAAATTTCTTCATTAGTCAAAATCATTAATTGTCTAATAAATTGAGATAAAAATAAATTAAAAAAAACTAATAATGTCTTTCGAATTATGGGATTTGATGAAGTTGAAATTTTAAAATGAAATTAAACATGTTTTGGAATTAATGGAATTTAAAACGGGATTTCATTTGGTGGAATTTTAATAGACCTCTTGAAATATGGTGAATTTTTTTTTTTCATGTAATTTGATATTAATAAATTTTGTATAATCCCATTGTCCATACCATCCTTCATTTTCTTCTTTCCGACGCATCATCAAATCAAACAAAAACTTAGAATCATTTTTTTTTAAGCAACTCCAATTATACTCTCTACTTTTCACTAATTAAGGTACGAAAAACGTATACTCTTTATTTTACTTAATTACTTTAACTATTGTGTTTTCCAACCACACTATTTATTTTAACTAATTATTCAAACTAACTTAATTAATTTTTAAAACAAAAAATACTAATTGCTGATATTTTTCTAATGTAAATTTGCAATAATAATAAATTAGCCCATCACCTGTGCTATGCACGGGATAATTGTAGATATTTATATTTGTTTTAGATTTTTTTTAATATATATATTATGTTTTTTAAGATTTTTCATAAAAATAATTTAACAATCTTATCACTAACCATAGTGTATGGAAGAAATTGAAAAGGGTACCGCAGTAACTATACACGGATTGTATCTATAATTATTTATATGGGGGGATTTTAAATGCTGATCAGGGGATTTTGACCAAATCAATAAATGCAAGAATGTGGAAAGACATGTGGATTGGAAAAAGTTAATAAATGCTGATTAGGAGATTTTGACTAAATCAATAAATGCTGAGTTTTTTTTTTTTTAAATAAAAAATTTAGAAAATTTAGATTGGGATATTGAAACTCCCACAGGCCTTGGGGGTTAAAAACCCTATTTTGCTTAATATATAGTATAGATTTGCCCATACAAACATACAAAACCTGTAAAATGAGAAGGAAAAAAAATACAAAATACAAAAAAAGTTATTTCGTAATTCATCAAACAGAATTGAAAGAACATATAAAATTGTTACATACACATATGCATATATAAAATCCCAAATCAAAGACATAAATATATGAAGGGTAAATTATACTGACACCCCCTGAGGTTTATGTTTATTACAGTTCCCCCCTCACCTTTTGAAAATTACATCTCCCTTCCTGAGGTTTAAAGTTTTATTACAGATTCCCCCCTTAGCAATTTAATTTTTTAAAATACCAATTTTTCCTCACTGGGTAAATTACATTGACACCCCTCACATTTTAGAAATTACAACCCTCTCCCTAAGGTTTAAAGTAGCATTACCAATTGCCCTCGGTTAGTATTAGTTGGAAAAAAATTAATTGAAAAAAAAAATTAATTAAAAAAAATATTTGAAAAAAGAAATTAATTGAAAAAAAAAATTTATTAGTAAAATTTTTAAATTTCTGTTTAAAATTCAACGTAAACTTACTTTTTGAATTTACGTTTTTTTTCTCAAATTTACAAACTGAGACAACCATTTATAAACCAAAACAATTATCAAATAAGTTTTTATGACAGCTTTTTAAATTTTTGTAAATATAAATTGAAACTAAAAACGAAATGGTTACCAAAAAAGTTTCAGATGATAAAAATGTCATGAAATTAACAAATAATTAAATAAGTTACCAACGTAAGAAATGACTTATCAAAAGATCCTTAAGCTATAAATGGTTTAATTTTTAGAAAAAAAAATATTAAAAATTAAAAATTAATTTGGTTAAGAAATAAAAATAAAAAATAATTATCATTTTTACATAATTTTTATCTTTTGAGTGGTTTGAAATAATTTTTTACAAATTAAATTGAAATAGCTATACGTATGTATATAACCTGTCCAAAAATTAAAATGATAATTATTTTTTACCCTTAAATGATAATAATTTTTTATTTTTTATTTCTTAACCAAATTAATTTTTAATTTAAAAAAAAAATTCTAAAAATCAAACCATACATAGCTTAAAAATATTTTGATAAGTCATTTCTTACGTTGGTAACTTATTTAATTATTTGTTAATTTTACGACATTTTCACCATCTGAAACCTGTTTGATAGCCATTTTCTTTTCAGTTTTCAATTTATATTTACAAAAATTTTAAAAACTGTCATAAAAACTTGTTTGATAATTTTTTTGGTTTATAAATTGTTATCTCAGTTTGTAAATTTGAAAAAAAAAAAACATAAATTCAAAAAATGAGTTTACGTTGATTTTTAAACAGAAATTTAAAAATTTTACTAACAAAAAATTTTTTCCATTAATTTTTTTTTCAACTAATACTAACTGAGAGGGAAATTGGTAACGCTACTTTAAACCTTAGGGAGGGGATTGTAATTTCTAAACTGTGAGGGGTGTCAATATAATTTACCCAGTGAGGGAAAATTTGGTATTTAAAAAAATTAAATTGCTAAGGGGGAATCTGTAATGAAACTTTAGACCTCAGTGAGGGAGATACAATTTCTAAAAAGTGAGTGGAAAAATTGTAACAAACATAAATCTCAGGGGCTGTCAGTGTAATTTACCCATATATAAAAATCCAAGACATATACATACATATTTGTTTGGAGAGCTTCTGGGGCTTTTCAATTGTAGTCAACAAAAAGATAAGATGGTAAAGTAGCTAGCCTAATAGTTAGCCTATTAGAGTTCAAAATTAGAGTTACAATAACTAAAATGCCTAACAAACTTTTTTTAACTATCTCCTTAGAGATAAGTCTATTAGTTCCAAACACTCAAAAAAACCAAATAATAGATAAATAAAATAAAAAACTATTCATTTTCTTTTCTATTTTGAAATCTTATTTATTAGCAATGATACTACAAATCGAGAAATTATATTCAGAATTTATCTAATGTTTGATCCAAATTTATTTTACAAATAAATTTAGGAATACACTTATTCAATTTTCACCACACATATACTTCGTGGAATCATTTGTCTGGGTTTTAAAATCATAAGAAGTAATTTGTATTTTAAATAAATTTTAGGAATATATTTACAATTTATTCAAATTATTTATAGAAATATTTGATTCCAACCACAATGTAAAAGTGGCTCTGTAAAGTAGTAAACATTTGTTGAAGCAACTGAGGGTTGGTTTGAGAAGTGGGTTGACTTTTTGGCTTTTTTGATTATTTTAGTTTAGGTTAAAAAGTTTTGTTTGGAAATGATTTTTTGACTTTTTAATTTTTTTAAGTAAGAGAATAGTGCAATGATTATGAATTGGATGTGATATTTTATTTTTTTTTACTAAAATAACTTATTTTATTTTTTTATGGCTAAAATAATCAAATCAACCCTTCCCAAACGGACACGAGACATTCAACAAAAACAAGAGGCATGAAAGTCACTTCCTTCAGCAAACATTAAGATATGACGGTAATTCTACAGGTGGTATCACCATTTAATTTAATGAATAATTTAATTAGATACGTTTACTTAATTTTTTTATGATTTTTTTATTTATTAATAATATTATATAAAATAATATCACCGTTATATTGAATAGTTCTTTTTCTTTTACCAATGTATTGTCGCGGACAGAAGGCATAGAGCATGTACAACGAGGAAAGTTAGTCATTAATGAAAGAAACAATAATGGACACGCGAAAAAAAAAAAAAAAAAAAAGGCAAAGTAGATAACCACCATGTTCTCTCTCAATAATGGAGAAAAAGTTAATTATGTTTCCTTTTCTTTCTCACTCCTGTGATGGTAGTAAAACAAAAGATGAACATAACTAACAAATTGATGTGACATGAGACATATCATACACACTATTTTTAAGGTGATATTTGTGATTGTAGTGAAACAAAAGATAAACATAATTAAGAAATTGATGTGACATGAGATATATCAATCATACTTATTATTTTTATGGTGATATTTGTCTCTTACTTATGTTGTATTTTGTTAAGAGATTTAAAATTGAAAAAAAAAAAAGAAAAAAATAAGTAAAATATAAATAAAATATATTTATTATAAGTGTTAATTTTTAACCACACAACTAAACAGAGAAATTTAGTAAGAGAGTACTAGTAGAATAGATTAAACTTAAACAACCTGTTACAAAAAGGTAAGAATTTGACAGTAGTTCATCCACCCGGGGGCACTCTGACGATCAAATCAGTAATTATCTCTCAAAGATAGTCAACAATGTTTAACTCACTAGACAGAGCATAAAAAATATACCTTAAACCCACGAGGGTGCCATGTTTTTATAGACAACACTAACCTAATCCCTGTAGAAACCTAGCTTCAATGGACTTTGGCTCAATGCTCATCTTAAACTCTCAGCTAGATAGAGATAAACTCTCTAAGAGCTTTATTTTTATCCAGATTGAGGTCCTCCCCCATTCGAAGACTCTTGTCCCTTATCCGTTCATCTCGGATTCCGATATCTCCACAGATAACCTCGGTCTAGCCGAGATCATCTCGGTGCATGACTAAGCCATGTAGCACCTCGGCTAACACGTCGGTGTCACCTTGGCCACGTGTTGTCATTCACGAAATATGCCCTCACAACTGCCCCTAGGTTCTATTACCTCGGCAACTTGAGGTGATAGAACCTACAACGTTTCGTCGGTCAAAGTTCGCTCTTTCCTTCTACGGCCGAGATCATCACTCGTCGGCTTCATACGACCAAGACTCTGCAGTCTACTTTATCAATGACCAAGAACCAAGAACCAAGTTCTTCAAGTTCCTTAACCGAGATTGCTCCTCTAGCCGAGGTTTTTGCTTCATTAAATCAAAAACTCCAAGAGTTTGATCTACGTATGAGCTGTCACGTATGGTTTACTCAACCGTTTTCTCCACGCGTTGCTCCCTCATTGGTTCATACCTGACATGCGCTATCAGGTCGCGGCGCTTCTGTGTACGCCGCCTAACAGACACATCCTCCAAGGTGTATTCGTTATGGTTTGCCGCCTTTTCACAATTTTGACAAAACTTCTCCCTTTCTCTCCGTCTCTTCACTTTTGACTATTCATTTTTGCTTTGAAACTTTCTCTCTCTAACACCTCTCTCCCAAACCGCCATTGTTCAAGCTTTCAAGCTTTGCAACTGTTCCGATTACCTCATCCGGTGACCTTTTCATCATTTGTTTGCAACCATTCACGTCGTCTGACTCCAGCGATACTCATCCCGGCGTCTGTTTCCTAGGTAAGCCACTGATTTCCTCCATTTTCAGTCTTTCACTATTCCTTTGATATGTTTTAAATCTATTATATGTTTACATGCTATTTGTCGCCATTGCAAATCAGTTTGTGTTCTTGAATCTTTACTGTATGTCGAATCTCGCATTTGTCTATGATTCATGCCGTTTAATATATCCTTGTGTCTTATTCACATTGTTTGTGATTCTCGCACACACATAGTGTTCATAAATTTGAAGCTTTAATAACTTTGCCACTGTTCTTGGCTTTCGTACGTCCCACACACCTACTCAGTGTTTCTTGAAAAAAAAATGTTGCTTTCTTGATTCTGAATCATGTTCTTTCTTGTTTTTGTTTGACTTATTTTCAGATTCTAGCCTTTGATTTCTTGTTTCCGTATAGATTTAGGTTTGGGATTTGATAGAAATCACATTCCTTAGGGAAATTGAAACAAATTCCCCCTAAATCTTGCAAAACCCTTGCTCCAGTTCTTGTTTAGATAGTCGAGGTTTTTTAAACCCATACTGACCACTCTTTTCTGAAATCTTGCACCTTCTTCCTTTAGCCGACATCATGGGTATGTTCAGGTGGAGGGTAGATACCCCAGAAAAACTAAGATACTTTCGTCGAGAGTTCTTCATCCTAACCGACGTTCAACTCAGGTTGGCTGGGAAGGAGGACTCTATCATGCCCGATGGGAATTCCATGCTCTTCTTAGTAGTTGCTTTCATCGAATGTGATCTTTGGCTTCCTTTAGACATCTTTTTAGTCAAAAGGTTAAATGTATCCTAGATAAGAAGTCAGTATTGTCGTTTAAATTACTATGCTTCCTCCTGTAGGATTTTAATAGAAATCCGTACCCAAGATCTCAAGTCAAATTAAGATAAAGAATAATAGATGTGCAAGTGATGCCATTGATGGAGGTAATGCAAGTGGTATACATCTTGTTGGCCGTCTTCTTTTGCCTCCAAAACCCTACTCTTCTTGTCTCAATAATGAATTGCTGTCAATTTATTCAAACAAGTTTTACATAAACTCTGTCCATGGAATTATGCACAATTTTTTTTTTTTTTTTTTTTTTGTATGTTGAAAATTTGTAAAATTTGAAACCGCCAAACCGATTCGCATCCATCCGCCAATCCGCCAAATCCGCATCCGCCGGATTGGCGGACGGATGCGGATTGATTTTCTCCAATCCGCCAATTTGGCGGACGGATGGCGGATTGGAGGTTTCGTGGCCGCAACCGATCCGCGCCCACCCCTACTTTTTAGGGAAATCCTCTACTACTACAAACTTAACCTTATGCAGTTGGCCATTAACTCCTATAGGGTCATTAATGGTATAATTGCTCTAGCTCGCTAAGAAAACGCTAGGATAACACTAGCCGACATCCAATATTGTTATACCATGTGTGGCCTAAAATCTGAAAAAGACTACATCTATTACCTCAAGCCGAGATCCACAACCTACAAAATCATAGCCGACCTCCCAACTTCCAACAAAGGTGTTGGAGATGACTACCTGATTGTCTCAGGAAATTGGAAATTTGCTTTAGATGATAATCTTTATCTTTGCCCTCTACGCTGATCGATGTTTAAAGAGGATAAGGGTAATAACTAAGTGTCAACTTCTCCACTTAAGACTTTACCACTTTATTCCCTTTATCTATTCTAATGTTTGAATTTTGTTCTTGCAGCTTTCCCTCAACTCTCAAAAGAGTTTCGCCAGACCTTCTTCCCCAATAAGGACTTGAAAAGGGTGCTGGGTTTGCCAGTTGACCAGCGCAAAGCCCCCTGCTGCTCAATTACATTCCAACTTACAAGTCTACATTGCCCGACGTTCCCAAGAGGAGCATGACCCCTCCTTTTGCTACAACTCCACAAGCTGCATCATCACCAAGGCCAGCTCAGGGATCTACCTCCGATCCTACAGAGCAACCATCCACTTATGCTCCCCAATTAATTTCTCCACATCAGCGCCAACGTCGTCACTGAGTTCCTACTAACGCTCTTGCTTGGAGGACTCGAAGCCGCAGGCGCCGAGGTTCTGACACACCAGTGGTCGACCCATCCAACCCTCCTATTGTTCTTTCTACATTCCATTTTGGCACTAGAGTCACCGTTGCTTCAACCGGGGACGAAATGGGCCGTGCAAAAATCATCCCAGACGACCTACTTGTTGACATCCCAGACATAGTGTCAGTCCACTCCTCTAGTCCTTCCCAATCTCAGCAGAAATCCAAGGCAAAAAAGGTTAAAAGGGCTAAGGCCAAACCTAGCGCCACCGAGGTGAAGTCAGAAGACACGGTACCAATTTCAAAATTGGTTGAAACAAAAAAGTCTGCTGAGAAGAGGCCTGCCAAGGCCGAGGCACCCCACCAATCGCAATGAAAAAAGCCGAGGTCCAGCGGGTCTTTTGAGCCCTCTGGATTTCGTGTCGACGCTCCTTGGACCCCGTTTGTCAACGTTGGAGACTGACCTCTTCTAACAGGGGATAGTGCTCTCTACAGTTTAGAAGTCGGTGCCACCATCTCCACCGCCATTCTATTCCTAGCCGACATCAATTGGATGGTCAAGCTTTCAGAGTATAAAAATTATACGATGATGATGCAGCATTGTGTCTTGGTAAGTCTCAATATTTGTAACTTTTGATCTAACTTTAACTCTAGTTTTCATACTTAACTAATTTCCTTTGCACTCTTGCAAGCTATCCACTAGGGTCACTCACTTGCAGTCAAGACCGATGAATTCAAGAAAGAACTAACCCAAAAAACCAAGGAGGCAGCCAAACTCCTCACTTCACTAAACAAAGCTGAGGCCCGCATCTGAGGTCTTCTTGATCAAGCCAAGGCTATTGAGTTGGCCCTGAAAAATACCGAGGACCGCGCCGAGGCTGCAGAAAATGTTGTCGAGGTTGCTCAGGCCAAGGCAAAAGAGGCCCAGGCCCAAACCAAGCTCCAAACAACATTGTCTACAAAGGCAGCCAAAATTAAAGAGGCGGACGAGAATGCCTACGCTGACGGGGCAGCCAATGTTCGTGATGAATACAAGAAACAAGTCAAACAGGCATGCAACAGGGGTTATACCCTTGGTTAGATGGCTGTTTTAAAGGAGCTTGTTATTCCTGACGACTCGCCCCTTAGGGACGAAAGCCGACTTGATTTGTCGTTCCCTCCCGCTCCAAGCCAGTCTGAGGACGAGGCTGAGGGGGACGAAAAAGTTGAGGCCGATAAGGATGAGATCGAGAAAACTGATGTTGCTGGTGTCAAGTCCTCAACTCTGAATGAGCAAGTCTTGGACTTGACTCTAGACAACGAGGACGAGGTCTCCAAGAACACGCCTAAAGCCGAGGTTGACAACGCCGAGAAGAGCCTTAACAAGACTCTTCTAGAGATCGACACTGAAATCGAGGCCGAGAAGGCTGCCGAGAAGCTCTCCCAGCTATCTGCTAAGGTCAAAACACAGCCAACCGCCAACGTAGAGCAGTCTGTTTAGAATCTCTTTTTTGTACTTTTTCCTTTGTTTTGAACAATGTTTGTTTTTGTCAGGCCGATATGCTTACTTATGTACTCGAACAAGTTGTCTTTTCCTAAATGCAAGTCTTATACTTTCGTCCAAGTGTTTGAATGCATGCCTTTCTTTATTCTATGCATGCTTCATGATGCTTCCATACTTAGAATATTTTTGTATTTCTTCAAAGTATACCTTAACTGTATAATAACTCATGGATATAATACCTCGGATATAAACCTTGAATGTTTTCCTTAGCCAACCATTAGCATACCTCGGCTAACACATTAAAAATATCAAAATATTTTTACAAGTGTTATTCAGTATTGCTTTTTACCTTCATATGTTATATTCTATTAAGACTTCAACCTCATCATTCTCCAGCTCTCTGCCCCGTAATGTGAACCTAAGTTTTACTTAAGTTCACATTAAGTATGTGTCTATGGTTTTTCGCCGAAGTCAGATTCAAACAAAGATTAGCCGAGGTTTTCAACCTTAGTTTCTCTGTTAATCTAACTGAAATGCACTTAGTTCCATTCCGAGTTTGATTCTGCCGACATGGTGAGTCCAGGTTAATTCAGCTTCGTTCAACTCCATTACATGCAAGTATATAATGAGCCTAAGCCATTCGTCATGTTTCATTCAGAAACATCGCCAACTTAGTTCAACTCTATTATATGCAAGAATAATTCAACTATGTCATATAATAAGCCTAAGTTATTCGTCATGTTTCATTCAGAAATATCGCCAACTTAGTTCAACTCTATTATATGCAAGTATAATTCAACTCTGCCATATAATAAGTCTAAATTATTCGTCATATTTCATTCAGAAACATCGTCAACTTAGTTCAACTCTATTATATGCAAGTATAATTCAATTCTGCCATATAATAAGTCTAAGTTATTCATCATGTTTCATTCAGAAACATCGCCAACTTAGTTTAACTCTATTATATACAAGTCTAATTCAACTTTGCCATATAATAAGTCTAAATTATTCGTCATGTTTCACTTTAGAAACATCGCCATGGGACTGATCAGTCCTTTCACACAAATTTCAAATTTATCAAACTAAAATTTTATTACTACCTCGGCTAATAAAATTATGACATAAATTTCGAAAAAATAAAAATCTAATGATAGAAAAACTTCAAGTTGCCAGTGTTCCTGGGTCTTGGCAGCTCTTTGCCATCACTGTCCTCAAGCCGATATGCCCCATTGCTGGAGACTGAGATGATTCTATAAGGCCCCTCCCAATTTGGGCTTAGCATGCCCTCCCTAGGATCCTTCTTGTTACCGACCACTTTCCTCAACACAAGGTCCCCTACTCTGAACTCTCTTGGGTTGACCTGGTTATTGTAAGCCCTAGCAAGTTGTTGCTGGTATGCCCCTAGCTGAATTGCTGCTCTTTTTTTTTTTTTTTTTTTCCCTCTAATAGGTCTAGATCTCGAGCTAGAAATGTCTCATTAGTACCATTTTCCACTCCCTGGGTTTTGATCCCTAGACTGCCGACTTCTAGTGGGATAACCGCTTCAGTGCCATAAGCCATGCCAAACGAAGATTCCCCAATTAATCTTCTCGGTGTAATCTGATATGCTCAGAGTACATTGGGTAACTTCTCCACCAATTTTTCCTTTGCTGCTACCAGCCTCTTTTTGATCCCATCCAAGATAGTCTTATTGAATGCTTCTACCTGACCATTACTCTGAGGGAAATTTGGAGTAGAGTAGTAATTCTTGATTTTGTACTTTGCACAGAAGCTTTTGATTAGCTTACTGTCAAACTGTGTACCATTATCTGCTATTATTGCTCTTAGGATCCCAAACCTAGTGATGATGTTCTTCCATATGAAGTTCTTTACATCAATATCTCGAATCTTCGTAAGGGGTTCAACTTCTACCCTTTAGGTGAAGTAATCAGTTGCTACTAGCAGAAACTTCTTTTGCCTAGTTGTTTGGGGCAATTGTCCAACAAGATCCATGCCCCACTAGGCAAATGGACAAGGGTTGGATATTGGGTTCAGATCTGCTGCTAGTTGATGTATCAAAGGTGCAAACCTTTGACACTTCTTGCACTTTCTGACGTAGGCTTCAGCATCCTTCTGCATATAGGGCCACCAATACCCCTGAGTAATGGCCTAATGAGCAAGAGATCTGCCCCCAACATGGCTGCCACATACCCCTTCATGTATTTCATACAAGAAGTCTTTAACCTGGGAGGGGTGCACACACCTCAAAAGGAGGCCAGTAAAAGACCTTCTGTAGAGATGTCCTTCTACTGTTAGGCTAAACCTTGTCGACTTCAACCTGGTCTTGTGCGCTTCTTTGCAATCATCTGGTAACTTGTTGTCCCTAAGAAACATCACTATTGCATCCATCCAACTTGGACCCATCTCCATACACATTACTTCATACTCTGCGATTAATGGTTCTACACTTGGGCTAGACAAATAGTAAACCATTATTGTCCTTGCCTCCCCTGATTTCATTGCACTAGCTAGGTTAGCCAAGGCATCGGCATGGCTGTTGTCATCTCGGCTAACCTGCTGTAGTCGGCAATCCTGAAATAAGGCTAGCAGTCTAACAACTTCTTTAACATAGGCTATCATTCTTTCATCTCGGGCTGCATACTCGCCTGTTGCCTGGTTCGCAATAGGTTGGGAGTCACAGAAGACTACCACCTCGTCGGCTTTCATTGCTGCTGCTAATTTCAACCTTGCGATTAGTGCCTCATATTCTACTTCATTGTTTGAGGCTTTGAACCCCAAACAAATAGACTGTTCCAACATTCGCCTATCTGGTGATACCAACACTACTCCTGCCCCCGCTCATTGACGATTTGAACTCCCATCAACAAATAGGCAGAAGGAGTCGCCGATGTAGATATCACAGGGCTTTTGTTTTTCTTCTTTCTTCTTCGTTGCTATGGGGTTTTTCATTCCCAGCTGGGTCTCCTCTTGTTCTCTTGGACATCTTAGGTTGTGGCTTCCCGGAGCCCGACGTGGGATGGTACTAGGTGTGAACTCGGCCATAAAGTCAGCCAGAACTTGGCCTTTGATTGTCATTCTAGATCTAAACTCTAAGTTATATTGTCCCAACACTATTGCCCATCTGGCTACCCTGCCCGTCAGATCTCCTTACTGTAACAAGGACTTCAAGGGATGCTCAGTCAACACCACAATCTTGTGGGCTTAGAAGTAATGATTCAACTTTTTGGAAGCCATCACTAAGGCCAGTGTTAATTTCTCCAGGGGCAAGTACCTAATCTCTGCGCCTGCTAGGGTTTTACTCACATAGTATACTGCCATTTGTTCTCCATTCTCTTCTTTGATTACCACTACACTCGTTGCATGCTCCAAAACTGCCAAGTATAAGAATAGTTCCTCTTCAGGTACTAGATTTGACAGAACTAGAGCTGTGGTCAGGTATTTCTTCAAGTCAGACAAGGCGACTTTGCACTCCTCTATCTATAAAAAATTCATGGCCTTCTTCAATAAACTGAAAAATGGTTTACACTTATCTAAATTTCTACTTATAAACCTATTCAAGGCTATAGCCCTTCCTGTCAGCATCTGTACTTGTTTTGCCGATGTTGGGCTCTCCAAGTCAAGGACGGCCTTGATTTGATCTGGGCATGCCTCAATGCCCATTGTAGTAACCAGGTATCCTAGAAACTTATCAGACCCAACTTCAAATGCGCATTTCGAAGCATTGACTCGGAGCCGATATGTTCTGAGAATATCGAAAACTGCCTTCAAATCGCCTAGGTGATTCTCATGTTCTTTGGTCTTCACGACCATGCCATCAATGTACACTTTCACTGTTTTGCCAATCAGATGTCTGAACATCTTGGTCAGCAACCTCTAGTAGGTTACTCCTGTATTTTTCAACCCGAAAGGCATCACTCTGTAGCAATACAACCCTTTCGGGATAATAAATGCAGTCTTCTCCTCATTAGGAGAATACATTGCTATTTAGTGGTATCCCCTGTAAGCATCTAGTAAGCTCATCCTTCCATGCCCTGAAGTGGCATCTACCAATTGATCAATCTTAGGCAGTGGGAAACTGTTTTTGGGATAAGCCTTGTTCAAGCTGGTGAAGTCCACGCAGACTCTCCACTTCCCATTCTTCTTTTTCACAACAACTGTGTTTGACAACCAAGTTGGGTAGTTTACCTCCTGAATGGCTTTGGCCTCCAACAATTTGTCAATTTCCTCCTCTATTGCCTCCACATGAACCAACGTCGGCCTCCTTGCTCGCTGAATGACAGGTTTAGTCGACCTGTCTAGATTTAGTCTGTGGCATGTGACCTCGGGGTCAATGCCAGACATCTCATAGGGCATCCAGGAAAACATCTCTACGTTTGCTCGCAAGAATGCTTCTAACTCCCTTTCCTCCTCCTCAGCCAAGCCTGAGTCGAGAAGGAAAAAACGCTCTTTATCTCCTTGTTGGACTAGGATCTTCTTTAAGGCTTCTTCGCTTTTGTCGACCGGCTCTTTGTCGACGTCCTCCAGGACCTCCATATCCTCGTCTTCAATCTCTACTGTTTCTGCTTCTCGTACGTTGCAGGTGGATTTCATTGCTACCATGGAGCAATTCTTTGCCTGCACCTGATCCCTTCTGACCTCCTCAATTCCATGCTCTGTTGGGAACCGCAACAGTTGGTGCAGTGTTAAGGGAACAGCCCTTACTGCGTGTAATTGTGGCCTTCCCAAGATAACATTGTAAGGGGAAGATGTGTCAATTATTGTGAACTCTGTGCTTACCTTCTTGGTGCCTGCCTGCACCTCCAAATTTATTGCTCCCAAGGGCCATGTCGACGTTCCATTGAACCCGACCATTAAGCTGTTGGACTGTTCCAAATTATCTCGGTGAAAGCCGAGCTCCTTGTAGCATTTGACATACATGATGCCACAAGAGCTGCCTTGGTCAATCAGAATGCGCCTTACTTGGCACTCTCCAATCTTGAGGGATACCACCAGAGCATCGTTATGTGGATTCTGCACCATGTCTAGATCGGCTTCAGTGAAGGACACCATTGGTCCCTGGTACTCGTTTGTCCTTGGCCTCTTTTGCTAGACTTGATACACATGCTGTAAGTGTTTCACCCTCTGAGTCTCCCCACGTACCTCATTCTCATTGACCCTCAAGTGAATCATATTGATCACTCGAGGTCTGTCTGCTTGCGGTTGTGGTGCTGGTGGAGGTGGTGTAATGACCCGGAACTGTATGACGTCATTATCGGAAATTAATTATGTATTTATCTGATTTAATTGAAGAATATCTGTTTGACTTTGAAAAATATCTGTTGAGATGCCGACTTCGGGACTGAAATTGAAGATCGTAATGGGTTCAGAAAATGACATTGAATATGTCTATGTGATATCGGGAATTTTTAGAACCATCTGAGCCAATAAATTGAAGACTGAAATTTATCTGATTCGCTAAGTCCCGTCTGGTTCACGTTTTGGGCTCAAATAGATTATATGTGATGTATATATATAGACAAGGGCCTTGTTTGGCTTTAGAGTTTTGGCACAAATGGTTTAATTGATATATATGTTATGAGATAAGGATTGGTTACCTTTTGACCCATTTGACTCAAGAAAAATCTGGAAAGGAGAAAGAGAGAGGGAGAATTCGTGGAGAGAGAGAGAGAGAGAGAGAGAGGAGGAAGAAGAGGAAGAAGAAAGGAAAGAAAGGGGGATTAAGCTTAGCTTGCTCAAATTAAGAACTCAAGGTAAGAAACTCTCTCTAATTTCATGGAATAGATTGTTGATCCTTGGCATATAGCATGTTAATCTCACGAATATGGCATGAATCATGTTTGTTTGGCATGTTTGAGGTAGAACCTCCATGGAAATGAGATATGAAGCTTGTATGTATAGGTTATGGAGTTTTGTCTCAATTTATGGGTTGATTTTACATATGATGCATATGGGTTTGAATTGAAGAAGTAATAGTTAAATTATGATGCTGATCATGTGCTTTTGGGACTTGATTTCATGTATTGGAAGTTGGGAAAAAGAAAATGAAACTAGGAAGAAGAACCAGAAATACGGATTTTGCTCTGTCCGCTCGAGCGGAGGGAAGCCCGCTCGAGCGTAGAAAACACCCTCCCAGCAGTTTTGGACAGTTTTCAGTCCGCTCGAGCGGCCAAAGTGGCGCTCGAGCGGGAAGGCTATTTTCAGGGAAATTTTGAAAGTTGTACAGCATGAATTACTTGATTTTAACATGTTAATGGCATCACTTAAACATCTTATGAACATGAATTAAAGTAAAGAAGATTAGATTGAGCGTGACATGGAAATGAAAGAATATAAAAAGAATGGAATGGCATGAATTATGTAATATATTGTTGATGAATGTTAAGAAATGTGTTATCATGTTAATATTTGCAGGACAAGACGTGAAGACCGTGCAGTCGGTATCGGGAAACCATTGTAAGTACATTTCTGTAAATGGCATGTTCTTATAAGGTATGTTTCAAATGTGATACGTTAAGTTATGTTAATATAAAAGATATTTGAAATGTTATATGGACTGTTATATGATATGACATGTTTTGAGTGATACATTAAGCTATGTTGATATAAAAGATATTGGAAATGTTATATGGAATGTTATATGATAAGATATGTTTCGAAATGTAATTTTAAACTGTGAACGAATATTCTATACGGCATGCATAGATGGTTAGGTCCTGGGTACGACATGAACATGCAGGGCCATGATGTGAAACATGGTAGAGCATGAAGATGAAGGCTCAGGGCCAGTCATAGATAGTTAGGTCATGGGAGCGACATGAACATGCAGGGCCATGATATGAAACATGGTAGAGCATGAAGATGAAGGCCCATGGCCAGTTACGAGATCTCGTAGATTGTAATATGTTATGAAAAGGTTATGTGTTTAATCGGTGTACGGACCGGTTACTCTAGTCGTTAATCGACGTTATGAAAATGTGTAAAAGATTATGAAAAGATTATGAAGAGATTATGAAATGGTTACGAAATGATTATGAAATGGTTATGAAAAGGTTCTATGAAAAATGCCAATACGTATGTTCTTGTATGATTACTGTTGACTGCTTATGTTATGAATGTTTTATTATGGATTTATAAAATGTTGGACTTGTTCACTAAACTCCTTTACTTAAATGTTACTTGCTGAGCTTTAGCTCATTATTTGTATTTATGTATTATAGGTGAGCATTCAGGGAGTCAAGCCTAGGCAGAGTCTTGAGCCGAGCCGCCGTTTTGAAGCCTACCAGTTTTGAGAGCCTCCGAGTTGAGGCTAGGCCTGGAAGGCCGTTGTGAGTCTCTGTTTTGTTTTGATTGTACAGTTGTAACCGTATAAGATGAGTTGTATATGTTTTGATGATCACATGTTATGTAATGTATAGTTGTGGGTAATTAACTTCATGTTGGTATGTAAATGTATGTTCATATCTATGCACAGCTCTTGGACTATTAGATATCTATTTCGCTTCCGCGAGCCCCTGTTTATTATGTCTTGTACAGGAAGGCCTGTGGTAATCTAGAATTACTGGCCGGTCTCGTTACCGAACTTCTAGGGGCGGGTTCGGGGCATGACAGGTGGTGTTGTCGGTGCCTAGGGCAGCCTTGCCTGCTTTTCCCTCATTATGGCCTTGTCTACTAGGTCTCTTAAGTGACCTTGTCTAACTAGATCTTCCGAATGCATCTTCAGGGCTCCGCACCCCTGAATCAGGTGCCCATCCTCATTGTGGTAGGCACAGTGCTTTCCAAGGCTTCTTCTTATAAATTCGCCAGGAATCTTCTCTAGTGCTCTATAATATGGCTAGTTCCTGATCCTTTCCAGGACTTTATAAACCGGGATTCGGAACACTGTGGTGACTACCTGTACAGCCCTCATTCCTGTTTCTTGTCTATTAAAATTTGTATTACCTTAGCCTCACTTCGGTGAGCCGCTCATCTTCTCTTGCTATGACGCCTTCGTTCCTGGCAATCCTCTTCTACTCTCGCATATTTCTCGATCCTAGCCATGAGCTCCTCCATACTTTTCGACAAAGTCTTTGCTAATGACTTTCGAAGCTTACAGTCATCCTCTAGGTCGTTCTTAAATGATATGACCGCCAACTCCTAGTTGTATCTTGGTATTCGATTGAACACCTCGTAATACCTTTTGGCATAAGTCCTGAGGCTTTCACCCTCGTCAATTTTCAGAGCCATTAGAGAGTGTATCCTTAACGGCTGCAATTTGTTTGTAACAAAACTGGCCACAAACATCTCGGTTAGGCCTTCCCAACTTTTCACAGTTTCTTTCGGCAACTTGTGAAACCAATCTGATGCAATTTTTCCAAAGGATAAGGGGAACACCTTGCGCAACAATGGTTCGTTCCCAGTATATAAGGCCATTGAATTCAGGTATAAGCTAACGTGAAAGTTCGGATCTGACTTACCGTCATATATCTAGAACCTCAGCATGTGGAACCTTTTTGGGGTCTCGAACTTATCCAACTCCATTGAGAACGGCATTCTCGGCTTGACCGGAGATGTAACTTCGGCGTCTTGCCACTTCCTCTAGAGGTAGTCCCTTAAATCTTCCTTAGTCCAACCAGGAGCTTGGCTGTCAACAGATTTCAGCCTTTTGGGTACGTTACTCCCGGTATCGTTATAAGTCCTCTTGGATTTCTCCTCATTTATCGTGTCAAAACAAAGTTCCTTCCATTGGACATGCTAATGTTCCTTGACATAAGTTCCTTTGGTACGAAGTGTCCTCTGTGACTCCCCTCTCATTGACTCTGCTCGCCCAGCGTCCTGTAAAGGCCGGTGTGAGCGTTTCTTTACCTTGTCATATTAAGGGACTGCTGGGACTGCTTTCTGCCCCATTTCTAGGCATCGTTCCTGGCCGCTGGAATCGGCGTGCCCTTCAATGGAAACGGTGGTTGCATGACATTGTTTTGTATCATGAAGTTGGCAACCGATTGTACGTCTACCAACTTGTTTGCTATTCTTTTCATCTCACCATCCCTCCTCAGGCATCTATCTTTCCATACCTGGAGGTCGCTTTCGTTATAGTATTCGTCTCGACCTGCTTTCTTCGGTTTGTCTCCCTCTTGGCCGACATCCTTCTCCGCGGGATTTTGATCCCGTGGTCCTTCATTAGGGTTCTCCTCTTCCATATGAGGATCGACATGTTTACCACTCCCACTAGGGATGTCGTCCCCAATCTTCTCTTTTTGTCCGTCGTTGGCCATCTATTCTCCTTACATTCCCACAGATAACGCTAAATTGTGGGTGTTGATTTTTGACCATACAACCAAACAAGAAAACTCAGCAGAAAAGCATCAGTAGAATAGATTAACCCCGAACAATCTATTACAGAAAGGTAAGAATCCGGCGGTGGTTTGTCCACCCGGGAGCACTCCGATGATCAAGTCAGTAATTATCTCTCAAAGATAGCCAACAGTGCTTAACTCACTAAACAGAGCATAAAAAGCATACCTTAGACTCATGAGGGTGCTATGTTTTTATAGCCAGCACTAACCTGATCCTCGTAGAAGCCTAGCTTCAATAGATTTTGGCTCAATGCTCATCTTGGACTCTCAGCTAAATAGAGATAAACTCCCTAAGAGCTTTATCTTTATCCAGATTGAGGTCCTCCCCCTTTCTAGGACTCTTGTCCCTTATCTGTTCATCTCGGATTCCGATATCTCCGCAGATAATCTCGGCCTAGCGAAGATCATCTCGGCGCATGACCAAGCGATGTGGCACCTCGGCTGACACGTTAGCGTCACCTTGGCCACGTGCTACCATTCACGAAATATGCCCCCACACTTACATTTTACCTAGTTTCACACAACTTTTCTTTTTTCTTTTCTAAATCCCTTCACAAATCCTCCAACAAAACACAACATTAAAGTAAGAGAGTGGATACATTCAGTGACAGAGTCGAGAAATTAAATTAGAAGGGGCATTTATTAATTATAATATTAAAAAAATTTATATTAATTTTTACAATTAATTTTAAGAAAGATAAATAATAATAATAATAATAATAATAATAATAATAATAAATAATAATAATAATAATAATAATAATAACTAGTGTATCATAGATAATATTAAAAAAAAAAAAAAAGGTCATGGATATAAATTTTAAAATAAATTATATAATAATAAAATAATTTTTTATACAAAATCTGAGTAAAAATTCAATATAATAGTAATATTATGTTACCATTAAGATATGATATCACCAACTAATAATAGAGAAATACATGTTAAATAAGCCTCACATGCCAAATGTAATTAATAATCTAATAAATTTCATATCTTTGTTGAGATTAATTATATTTGAATGTTAACAATAATAGACATCACTATTATATTGAAATTTTTATAGCTAATCTCTTTATTTTCAATCAAAACAATCATTATTTTTTTCATAATTTTAAAAATATCATTAACATTTCACTCTAAATAATATTTTTATAAACTTTTTTATTTAAAATATTTTATTTAAATTTATAAAATAAAAAAAAAAAAAAAAAACCTCTTTACTTCTGCTCTGAATACATCAATCTTTAAGGTGTTGATTACCTCATACTCAAAAAACTTGACGTTTGATTCAAAATAATTCACTTGTAGAATTCAACAAAGTCGTCAATAGTTTTGATTGATTGAAAATGTGAAAGAAGAAGAGAATTAGAAGTGCATAATAGAAGTGCATATCTGAAGCCAACTATTTGTCAATGTCCAAAAACATTAATGGCACCTTTTATGAAAAAAACATACTTTTTAATTTGAATTTTATTTGCTTGCATCACATTGTGCTCGCACGCGCATGCGCAACATATTTCATACAAAATTTATATACAGATTGAGGTGATTTTTTGTGGTCCTCTCATTCTGTGTCCTCTCATTTATGTTTGCAAATCACTTTTCCATGTTTTCAAAAAAAAATCCGTAAACAATTATTTGAGATGTTTATCAATAAATCTTATCTCATAAATAAATATTTTAATTAATTTTAAATTTTTTTTATTAATCTATTAAGTCTTATTAGTGGAGAATTTCTTTTCTTGTAGTTCTATTTTTTTTTTTAGTAATGTTTTGGTGGACAACTATACTATTTTATTAATGTGATAAGTATGATATGATATTCTAATGTGACAGGTATTAATATGACACTTCAACGATATAACACTCCAAAAAAATTAAAAATTTCTTAATATACTTTTTCTAAATGTGACAACGCGGTGGTTATGATGTGACATTTCAAAAAAAATTAAAAACTTCTTATTTTTGAAATATGACAATATGACTGGTATGATGTGACACTTTAAAAAAGATAAAAGCTCCTTAATGTACTTTTACCAAATGTAACAACGTGACAGGTATAATGTGATACTCTAAAAAAATTAAAAAAATCTTTAGTGTATTTTTTTTCAAATGTGACATGTGACACTCCAACGTGGCGTGTATGATGTAATACTAAAAAAAATTAAAAAAAATTTCTCAAATGTGACTCCAACATGGCAAATCATTTTTTTTTTTTTTTTTTTTTTTTTTTTTTGGTCCTCTCATTTTATGTCCTCTCATTTATGTTTGCAAATCACTTTTCTATGTTTTCAAAAAAAAATCCGTAAACAATTATTTGGGATATTTATTAATAAATCTCATCTCACAAATGAATATTACAATTAATTTCAAATTTTTTCTATTAATCTATTAAGTCTTATTAGTGGAGAGTTTCTTTCCTTGTAGTCGTATTTTTTTTTTTTTTTTTTGTGGATAACTATACTCTTTTATTAATGTGATAGGTATGATATGATACTCCAATGTGGCAGGTATTAATATGACATTCCAACAATGTGACACTCCAAAAAAAACTAAAAACTCCTTAACATACTTTTTCTAAATGTGACACCGTGGTAGGTATGATGTGACATTCAAAAAAAAAAACTAAAAACTTCTTAGTGTACTTTTTTCAAATGTGACAATGTGGCCGGTATGATGTGATACTCTAAAAAAAATAAAAGCTCCTTAATGTACTTTTACCAAATGTGACAACGTGACGGGTATAATGTGACACTCCAACGTGACGTGTATGATGTGACACTAAAAAAATTTAAAAAAATTAGTATACTTTTCCCAAATGTGACTCCAACGTGACAGGTATGATGTGATACTCTAAAAAAATTTAGTGTATTTTTTTCAAATGTGACACTCCAACGTGACTGTGTGTCATGTGCAATGCACCACCTAACAAAGCAAAATAATAAAAAGCCTTAGCCTTCATTTGGGAAGTGGGTTAACTTTTTGGTTTTTTTGAATATTTTAGCCTGGGACTAAAAAATTTAATTTGGGAAGGGCTTTTAGTTTTTTTTGACTTTTTTTGGTTTTTTTGTGAGAAAAAGAATGTAATGATTATGGATTAAATGTGATGTGATGTTTTGTCTTATTGAGTTAAAAAACTTATTTTATTTTTTGTGACTATTTTAGTCCAAAAAAAACCTCAAAACCAACTTCCCAAACGGAGACTTAGTGCACTTTTGTGTTGTGTGTCACCAATTCACGCGCATAATGTGGCACGTGTTCAGCATACAACGGGTAAACCCTTACATAAAGTGGCACGTGACTAACATGTACCGCAAACAACCAACATATACAACCAAGAAATTTTGAAAAAAATACATTAAGGAGTTTTTAATTTTTTTTAGAGTATCACATCATACCTGTCACATTGTCACATTTGAGAAAAGTATACTAAAAAGTTTTTTAAAGTGTCATATCATATTCGCCACGTTGGAATGTCACATGTCACGTTTTGGAAAAGTACATTAAGAAATTTTTAATTTTTTATAAAGTGTTACATCATACCCGTCATGTTGTCACATTTAGAAAAAGTATACTAAGGAATTGTTAATTTTTTTAAAGTATCACATCATAGCCGCCACGTTATCACGTATTTTTATTATTTTTGAAGTGTTACATCATACCCGCCACGTTGTCACATTTGAAAAAAGTACACTAAGGAGTTTTTAATTTTTTTTAGAGTGACACATCATACCCGTCACATTGTCACATTTAAGAAAAGTATACTAAGAAGGTTTTTTTTTTTTTTTTTTGGAGTAAAAGTTTTGGAGTATCACATCATACCCGTTACGTTGTTACATTTAGGAAAAGTACACTAAGGAATTTTTAATTTTTTTGAAATATCACATCATTGGAGTGTCACATTAATACCTACCACATTGGAGTATCCCATCATACCTGTTAGATTAGAAAAAGGGTATATTTGTCCACCAAAACACTACCAAAATAAAAAATAGGACCACACGGAAAGAAATTCTCCACTAATAGGACTTAATAGATCAATAGAAAAAACTTGGGACTAATTGGAGTACTTGTTTGTCAGATGAAATTTATTGGTAAATATCTCATTTTGGAAAGTGTATTAGTAATTTATCCTATTTTAATTTTTAATTTTTAATTTTTTTAGAAAAAAGGATCAAAAAGTATATTTATTGAAACAACAAAAAAATTTCATTAAAGATTTTTTATTTTAAAAAGGAATTAGCTTTTTTTATTTTATGTTTTTTTTACTTCTTCAATGGTAGAATCTATAAATAAAATGTTTTTGATTTTTCTTAATAAAGTTCACTAAAAATTTTAAAAAATAATTGTCAAACCCAACTCTAAGTTGGAGCAGTTGAGAATTACATGGAACACAATCCATATATGCAAATTGTGTTGGAAAGAGGTCAATTTTGCATTTTGACAAGCAAGCTAAGTTTTGACTGGGCAGAAAGAATGTAATCTTGTGAAAAGATTCACGAACACAAAGTCAATTGTCTTCAATTAAATAGTAGTATATAATTTAGGAATAAATGCATGGTTGTCATTCGACTAATGTTCATATGACATGTTCAAACCAAACGAATTTTCATAATTCTCTCTAAATATTTTTCAAAGGCCCATGACCTCAGATTTGAATAATTGATGATGTCATCATGATTGAGTAAATAATTACAAATTTTTGGACAACTACAAAATTTAATTTGAACCATAGAATCTTTGTGTTGAATTGAAAATGAAAGTTATTGATGCTAGGGTTAGACAATGTAATTCATTTTGAAACCATGGTTTTTTTTTTTTTCTAAAAAAAAAAAAAATAGGGTTTGACTGATTATATAAGTTAGATACATGTAGTTTTCCGATAATCTTAAAAAAGAATGAAGGATTAAATAATACCCATTAGTTAACCCTTTGAGGTTCGAACTCATGGCCCTTGAGGTTCAAACTTATGGCCACTTAAATTATAAACTTTGGCCAACTATGACAACTAGTTGGTTGCTTTGGCATTCTTTTCCTTAGATTGTATCATTCTCCCCTTTCATTAGATATGAATTGACTTTTCTTTATTGATTTGTAGACAAAATAAATTTTGCTTAAAAAGTCCGCGCAAACATGAAAAAATCATAGAAAAGTCACAAATTAATTTTTGAGTTGGTGTGGCCCAATGCCAAGTGATGGCAAGCCCAACAATGTCAATTTTTTGACTATTTTTCTTGTTTTTTTGTGTGTCTATAATAAAGATAATTACTTGCATATAATTTTAGTAGTCTGGTTCAAAATGAAAATTAATTAACAAACTAACAATTATCTAACTAAGGCCTCGTTTGGGAACATACTAATTTAGTAACTTTTTGACTAAAATATGTGCTAAAAAAAACTAGTATGTTTGGGATGACTTTTTGACTTTTTACGAAAAGATGTGCAAAAAGTAGAGAGAAAAGAGAATCTTTGACTTTTTTATATGAGTTGTTAGCTTTTTGACTTTTTTAGTAACTTTTTGACTAAACAGGAGGATTCCCAAACGAGGCCTAAATTTTAAAATATGAATTTCTCTTCCTAGTCATGAGTATATTTGTATGAAGAAACATAGACGTGAAGAACAAAGATTCCTTGGTTAATTTGGAGGCATATGGGTATGAAAGGGTTATAATGCAGTTGTTGAAGGCAAACACAATTATTAATGCGGTTTTAAGAATTATTCTTTGTTAGAAAAATATAAATGAGAATGGTTTGAAAATTGTTATTTTCTGATTATAATATGATGTTAATTAATTAGCCGTTAAAAAACAAATATGAGTACTAATCAAAGCAAAAAAAAAAAAAAAAAAAAGGAAAGAAAAGAAAAGTAACAACACAAAACTTTCACCATGCTATTTCAAGTTTACCAGTATTCAATTCTCATTTCATCTATATTTTCAAATGCAAAGAAAAAAAGTCAATCATGCTAGTTTTAAGATTGTCAGAATAAAGACGTTCAACTACTACTTAGAAATTTAAGCGTTTTCTTTCTTATTACCTAACTTTTTATTTTTCTTTGGTTAGAAGAGAAGAGAGGGGAAGGGTCCTGGAAGTCGACCCCTGGAGAGCATGGTTTGATTTAAAAATCAAGTGCACTGTAGCAGTTGTGTTATTCTCTCTATTTCCTCTAGCATTAGAAAAGAGAGACGATAAATTACATTAATCTCCCTTAAAGTTTGGAGAAATACATCACGCCTCACAAATTTGACATAATTAGATTTCTTTAAAATTTTAATTCATGTAACACTTTTTTTTTCACCAATAATTCGTTAGTCATATGCATAAAAAAAATGATATTTTTATATGTTTTACCCTAAGAAATATATTTTATATTTATTTATCATAATATTAATTCTGATTATTTTAACCTTATGAAAAAGAAAGTCAGTGTAACTATGCCAAACTTATAGAGCTTACTATTTTATTTAATTTTTTTCTACACCTAAAGGGTGATCAATATATACCCTAAAAAATATATATTGATTTCAAAGGCTTTGCATCACACTATCTTGTTCTCACCAGACTTTTGCTATGATGATAATTTTGTGTTTTTTTTATCATAGTTTGAATTGAATAAGGCAGCTTGGTAGGTGATTTGAGTAAATGCATTGAAATAATCTTTTCTTATTTGAGAATTCAAAGAGAAAAAAAAGGCATTCAAAATAAAGAGTAATCGAACTTGAACAGGATAAAGGAAAGAATCATGGGCCAAATGAGAATTAGTAAATGACAAATGCTACATGGTATAAAAATATATAAAAATGTATAACAATATGTGAAATATATATTAGAATTCTATTTTTTTTTTATACATTATTTAAATTTTAACCAACATTTATAGAACCATGGTTAGCAAGCTACTTGGTAAATTATAATCTCCAAATGTGTTTCCTTAAATGTGTGACACATGACCAAAACAATAAAAATATGAATCCAATACAACTTCAATTCATAAAAATATTCAGCTTGTTTGGTTTTGGTTTTCAGAAAACATTTTTCAGAAAATTCTACCTATTTATTTTCCTCTTCTTTTTTTTTTTTTGTTTTCAATGAATTTTTTTGATATTTTAAGTAATTTTTTTAATTTTTAGACACACCTAACATAAATACACTTAAAAAGTATAATATTTGTGAAAAGAAATCCTTAAAAAATTCACTAAATATAAAAAAAAAAATACAAAAATTTATTACATTTTTCGTATTTTTGTGTACTTATTAATTTTTTAAAATATTTTTCATAAATGTTTTACTATTTAGATACATCTAAGTAAAGTGCATCTAAAGAAGTAAAAAATTGCTTAAAATTTAAAAAATATTCACTAAAAACAAAAAAAAATACAAAAATAAAAAATTCAATTTCTAGAAAAGTGAATTCATGTTTCAAACATCATTTAGAATCCATCTAATTTGTTTTGTGTGTGTGTGTGGGGGGGGGGGGGGGGAGGGATAAATTGGAGAGATACACCTATTCCAATGATTATCAATTTCTAGTACTAATAATCAGAAAAATATTTTATTTTTAGTTTTATTTGCTATGACATAAATTGCCTTTTAATAAATGAATAAAGCTTGAGACCCCCCAGTGCCACGTGACACCGCGTAATTGGAAGGAGAAAAAAAAAATTATTTTTGGCCTACTGGGGTACTGGGGGTCCCTAGCACCACTGTTAATAAATGCATCTATAAAGGTAACATGGGCGAAACCTATTCGAAACATCTATGGTTTGCTTTGTGATACATGTATATTCTAAAGCATGTAAATTAAATAATAAAAAGAAAAAGAAAAGAGGTAACTAAAAAGATTGTCCATTTACTATTAAAACTATACCTAATTTTATATGGAATACTTAGGAGTTGACAGCTTAGGTCATTGTTTACCAATGGTTGACATATTTTGGCTTGGGATCCTCAATCTTCAGTCTCACCCTTGTATTACTGTTACATTACCGTAATTTGAATTAGGGGGAATCATTAAATGTGTCTTAATAATTTAAAAAATAAATAAATTGCATTAGATTCAAATTACGGTGACATAGCAACTCTAAAAGGTTGGAGACACAGGATTTAAACAGAGAAAGGACACAAAAGATCTAAAACCGTTTATTTTAGTTAATTAAGAATGATGACGAAACCATCTATTAAAAAAGAAAAAAGAATGATGAGGAAAAATATTTTGGTCAAAATGTTAGTGATCAAGACAAAACAAAAATAGTTAGCTCATTGAATTGTCAATATTTTCTTTTTCCAAGTTTACAAGCACCTAAAGAGAACTGAAACATATACATTGTCGAGGTTTTTTTTTCAATTTTTTTGTCCTACAAGTGACAGAATCATGCAAAGTTCTACATCATATGGCATGTTTGATTTGCAAAAAGGTTGGAGTGACTGGGAAAAGTTGGAAATAATTGCATTTTGAAACAGAAGCAAAATTTGATTGTGTGTAAGTTTAGAGGGAGAGCTGTCTGGGGGAGGACTGGACTGCAGGGTAGAGAAATTGTAGAGACACTTTTCTCTTTTAACTAACTTGAACTTGGTTTGTATATATGTATATAGGCCTGTAAATTGACCGGATCCGGATCGGATCTGTCAAAATCTGAATTTGACCCTATTAAGAAAAACTCAAATCCGATCCGAATCTGTTTATCCCATATTTGATTATAAATGACCCAAATCCGAATCTAATAATTTCGGATATCCGATCCATTTATTTATTTATTGAGCTACAATTTTATAAAATTTGATTTTTTTTTTTTTTTTCATTTTGTGTTTTCTTTATTCAAATTGAGAATAATCGGATTGGATTTTTTGTATATTCGATCTATTTAATAAACGGATTAAACAGATTTGGATTATCGGTTGGATTTTTTGTAAATAGATTCGTATTTTTGGATTAGATTCCAGTCGGGTCTGAATTAAATCCAATCCATTGACAGCCCTACATGTATGTGAAGTAGTAGAGTTAGCTTGTTTGTTTTATATATACAGAATTAAATTATAGTTTAAGGATGTATAAGTGATAATGATGGTTTAATTTATGAACAGATAAAAATGAAAAGAAAAATATTCATGTAGAATTTTCATAAGAATGATGTGATAATCGCATTATTACAAGGAATGGAATTCCCTCTAGTTCATAATCTAGGCGGGAGGGTCCTAATCCGTGGGGCCCACCATGGGTCTTTTTTTTATGTTTCGAACTATTAATTTGTAGTATTTTTCATATATATTATCCACACAAAAATTAGGTGAATCTGATAATCATAAATTATTTAATTTATCGCATGCTTTTAAAGATTGACCATTTATTTTTTCGGTATAACAAATGTAATAAATTGAATAAGTTAACATTATCTAATTCATGTAATTTTTGGTTTGGATGATATACATGAAGGACCTTACAATATGAATGTTCAGATTATCGAAACATGACCCGTGATGAGTTCCACGAGCCGAGATAGTACCCTCCAATCTAGATTATGGACTAAAAGAAAGCTCAATCCTTACAATAATCCTATTATCACATCATCCTCATTAAAATTTCATATGAATATTATATTATTTTTTTATTTTTATGGGTACATACATACACCTAATTAAACCATCATTATCACATATACATTCTTAAATTATAATTTAATTGTGCATATATAAAATAAACTAGCTGACTCTGCTAGTTCACATACATTAATATACAAACCAAGTTGACGTTAGGTAAAAGAGAAAGTGTCTCTACAATTTCCCCTGCAGTCGAATCCTCCCACCAGACAGCTCTCCCTCATTATTTCCAACTTTTCCAAATCATATACTTTCTTGGGCTTGCGTCTGGGCCCATTAGTTGAGGATGGCATCCATGACGGTACTACTACTATTTGCAGGGCTAATAACAGGCCCAAAAATATATATTTAAAACAAAATAAAAAATTGTAAGGCAAAGGAAATATATATCACTATGTTGGTTTGGATAAATATGATATTGAAATTGAATTAATAATATATATATAATCTCACATTTAAGTAAAGCAATTTAGAATTCAGACTAATAGTCTACTCACATACGATATCCCCATATGAGGAGCTATTAAATTTCAAGAAGAGGATAGGATATAAAATAGGTGATTAAGAAGAGGTTCAGACTGATTTGTTAATTTACAAATTAAAATAATTTTATCAATCCCTTTTTATAAATCTAAGTCAATTCCAACATGAGATATAATACACAATCTAATCTATATACATCTCGATTATAAAAAGAGTAAGCGTTAAAAGTGTTTTCTACATTTTTTATTCCAAAATTGACATTCATTCAATGTCATATTTACATATGAATTACAACTTAAAATGAACCATTATGCCCATTGCGAAAGACTTCTCACACAGGAAGTTATTTTATGATTCTAGAATATGATTCAATTTCAGACACTAATAGTCACAACTTAGCGTTGTATCTTTTCTAAGCATACAAAGAATTGTGGTGCCTAGCATCTATAAATAGTTTGGGCCATATAACTCAGTTCTTTGTTAATTTGTTCACCTCATCCATTTGAAATACGCTAAACAATTTCTTTGAAACTATTCTTTCTCATCCCCTACTATCTATGTTTATGAATTTTTCTTTGTTTGTTTCTCTTTCAATTCATGTTTAGAAATTTTTTTTTTTTTCCTTTTTTTTATCACAATTGACGGCATATGAAAAATTTTGAATTTCCAATTTTTAGAGTTTAATACCATAAAGTCTAAGGCAAAGATTTTGCTATCCTCAATAGCAAAGATGCAAGATGTTGACCATTAGTGCTGCCATAAAATAAATTACTAAAAAATTATTAATTTGTGTTGAACTTTAAGATGTGTTGGTCTAACAAGTCTCACAGACATGTAAAATATTAAGTTGAAGTTTAGTTTAGTTTTGAAAGATGTTTTCTAAGTTTTTTGTGATTTTTTTTTTTTAAATTATCTTTTGTCATTTTTATTTTATTTAATTTTATATTTGAGTTAATTTTTTTTAGGTGCACCTAAAAGATAAATTATATGTGAAGACATCTAAAAAAAATGACCCCCCAAAAATGTGCATGATCTTTATTATTTATTATTTTTTAAAATTTTTGTAAACTTTTTTTTTTCCTAGATTTGTTCACATATATTTACTTTTGTAAAGTGTATCTATATTTATATTAGATGTATTTAAAAAGTAGAATAAAAAATGATTAAAATATGAAGAAAGAAAATTAACCAAACACCGAAAAAAATTACAAAATATAAGAAGCCTAAAACAATTTTTGAAAACTAAACCAAGAAATTTACACCACAATTCATGAGGCAACAAACTAACGACAATGTATTTAATAAAATGTTTCCATAAAGTTTAATTATCCATAATGATGAATTTCAATCTAATTTTACTTTTCTGATTTAATATGAATAATAATTTTAATTTATTTATTTATACTTATATTTTTTAATTATACAAATTATGAATATTATATTAGCCAAAGTCATAAATCGCAATTAGATCAAAAGAACTATTGCATAAAATTCATCATTTTCTATTATTTGAAATTATGAATTTTTTTATTAAAAAAAAATATGAATCCAAAATACAAAGTATTAGGATAATTCCATCATTACAGTTATGAAAATCAATATTGTGATGGATTCATATATTTCTCTATGCGCTTCGAAAGAGAAAGATAAACTTGGAGGGTGGAAAAGTACTATTATGGAAAATTTAGTTTTTTTAGGAACGAATTTTGAAAATAGAATTTAGTTATCTATATTCAAACTTTATAGGATTCAATGGTAATTGTCAAAACAAAATAAAACTTAATAATTTTTTCAATTTTGGTTGCTAAAATAATTTCTTTGATAAGGTGAATTAATATAACAGATGTGGCAAGCAATTGAATTTGAAGAGATCATTAAAAGTTGACAAAGAGATTATTGCCATATTTGTTCATATAAAAGGGTTTGATAATTGTTTGCCCACGTGCATGGCACGTGCACATTTACTAGTATGTATATATATATATATATCCGAGCAATAATAACACAGGCATTCATCGCAAGATTTTTATTTTATTTTATTTTTTGGGTGCGGAGGAGGCCAAAAAGGCCAGAACAACACATAAAATATTCAAAAAAATTGTTTGGTAAATTATTTTTTGAAACTTTTTTATGAAATTAACCCATTTTTAAGGAAACACTAGTCTAGTTTCAGATTTTTAAAAGTTATTTTCCCACAAAAATAAAAATGATAGGTATTTTCCAACTATACATTGTTTTAATTTTCAGAAATAGGAAAAATAAAAAAACAAAAATGATATCAATAAAACCAGTCCAAACTACCAAGAATAATTTAGCCTAAGAAAGAAGGACTAGCTTTGATCAAATCGCCAAAAAAGTAATCAAAAAAAAGAAAAACTAGTTACTCTGTGTTGAAGATCAAAATAAGAAAACATGTATGGAGAATTGGTAATTTTAGTTTGTTACAACCTACTCCACTACAAAAGGCACAAATCCAATAAAAGAATACATAAACTAATGGTCAAAATAAAAATAAAAAACACACCAACTTTGAGCTAGCTTGCTAGAGAGAAAGGAGGAACTATGTTTTACAACACAAAACCTTGACCTCCTAATGACTTTTAATGTGTTTTATTTGATGTTATATCACTGTCCTCATTTACCCCATTCTTTTCTGCAAGTTCCATGTTCAAATCGAATATTGCTTGCATTGGCAATTCGTTTCAAAAATCGGTCCATTTTGATGCTCGTTGTTCTCAGCCTCATGCACCTCCCTAGCTGCAATGCACAACAAGTTTGGTCCATTTTGATGCTCATTGTTCTCAGCCTCGTGCACCTCCCTAGCTGCAATGCACAACAAGCTAGTTAGTTATTGTCCCGTATATATGCAAGTGCACTGCACATGCACATTTTGCAAGAGAAATAGAGAACCTTGAGGGACTGCTAAGATCTTCTGTAATCTATATGAATCATGGAATGTTAAGGTATTTCGGTGCCTTATTTCTTTGCTTAGTGAGGGTCCAATGTGTTGAAAACCATATCTTTCTATCCATGTTCCAATTTTCTCACGAATTGAGGGTATGACCATGCTTTCAACTTTGAGGTAGCAAAGAGCCTGCCATGGAAATGAAATCAATGAGGATTTGTTCCAAGAAAATGAGTGTGGTGAGAGACTACGGGTATGTTTGGTTTGTGTTTGAGAGATGTGTTTTAGAGATAAAAAGTACGAAAACATGTTTGGTTTGGTTTTTTGGGAAATTTGTTTTGGAAAATTGTTTTGAGAGAGAGTTTTGGAAAAAGTGATTGATTTGATGTGTGTGTGAGAGATATTTGTTTGGAAAACTTGTTTGGTTTGTGTGTTTTGGGAAATTTTTTTGGGAAAATTTGTTTGGTAAAGAAAATTTCTAAAATTTGTTTGTAGAGAAAATTTCTGAATTTTTTTTCAGAAACACAAACCAAACCTACCCTACAACTCTCTCCAATCCAAGCAGAACACATTAGTTGGATTCAATTCTAATTTTAATTTACAAATCTTTTTCTTTTTCTTTTTTCATAAGGAAATTGGTTGTAGCATTCTTGAATAACTTACAGATTCAATTGCAACCATTAGTCTCCGACACATCCCTTGACTCCTGTAGCTCTCACGGGTTGCGATGAAGGGCATTTCAGCAAGTTTGGTCCCGTGAATGCTATAGCAAGATTGTGTAGAAAATCTTAGACATGCAGATTTATATTTCTATAGGCATAAACATAAAATGTAGATGTGATGGAGCACATATACCTCACAGATGCCACAGATATGATCTCATCATCCTTTTCTAGGATAGCATAATGAAATCCACTAAAGTTTGTCCGCGTATAGTTTGATCTACACAAAAAGGCATTATTGAAAACAATGATTTTTTTTCTTGCACTAAACTTGTGATGAAATCAAATGGCAATAAAAAGGAAAGAAGAAAACAAATTGTTATGCTAAGAAGAATGGACATGAACACGCAATACAACATGGATACGATACGAACACGCCAATTTTCAGAAAATGCAGAACATGACACGTATGGGACACACATAAAATATATAGTTTTATATTTTTTTATATGTTATATATATGAATATATCATTTAAAAATAATAAAAAATGCAATACGACACTAATATCTATAAATTTATATAGTTTTTGTTTTATTATTGTATCTTAAGTTGTTTTGTTCAGATTTATAATTAGTTTCACATGTGTTTAATCGCTAGACACATGTGTGTAAATGATAAACATGTATGTTCTCCAAGTGTCCAAAGACTGTCCGAGTCTTTTAAAAAATAATTAAAAAATATGATACGTTTTGAAGAGTGTCGGATATATGTCGGGAAAGTGTCCAAATAGTATCGATGTTCAATACGAACCTAACATAGATATGTCACCTTCTTAGAAGTATCCATGCTTTTTAGTTGTTATGCCAAAGGCAGAAATTGAAAAACTAAGACAATATCGACACACAGAAAAATTTACATGGTTCAACTATAAGCCTACTTTCATGGGCACAAAACATTATCAAATCAAATAGAGAAAGAAATAATTTACTGAAAAATTTCAAAGATACATGGTGAGAGTACTTACTTCCGATTATACACAACATTTCGAATAACATTGATTTTGGTGTTGCGGTCTTTTATTGGCTCGAAGCATTCCTCCGTCACAATCCTTGCAACTACAAGCTTGGAATGACACTCAATAATTTGATACAAATCATCTAACTGAACTCCAAATTCTTGATCCATTTGTCGAAGTAAAGTCCATGAGAATCCTTCATCAAGCTCTATTCTAACTCCAACCATCTTCTCCAATTTCTTATAAACCTTGTACCCAAAAATTCAGTTTAGTCATATCTTAAAATTCGCCAGACTCAAAAAAGTATCACAAAAAAGTGTCTAACAGCCATTTTCAGTGAAGTGTGCGCTCCATCCAGAATGAATGAAGTATAGCTAGCACAACATTCTAAACATTTTTTTCTGAAAAAAATTCATTGCTTTCCAAAATATTGTTGCGTTTTCTTGCCTATTAGTTCGATCTACTTATGTTTCTATAGATTAAAAAAAGAAAAAAGAAAAAAAAAAGTGTAGAATAAGAGAAATCGAGGGAGACAAAGAGTACCTCTTTACAGCTCTGCTCACAAAGTGGGGTGGATGGACTATTGACATCGATGGATTCCAAGTTTCTCTCTTGATAGCATTCCTAGTGATCTTTACAACCAAGAAACAAACACATATTTTGGTCTTTTCATCTTCAATAAAAAATGATTTTATGCATTGAAAAATTTAGATTGAAAAAAGACCAAGGTCTATTTGGTATTGTTTTCAAATTCTTCGTTTTCATGTTTTTTGAAACAAAGACATTGAAATGTTTGAAATTTTGCAAAAATAATTTTCAGAAAACAAAAAACTAGAGTGATACCAATGCGACAGAATATGAGAAAAAATAATATACATACATCTCCTCTTGCATTGAAAACAAGTGACCAAATAGTCATTTGCACCACAAGGATTTCCACAAAACTTGCAAACACAATAAGGGCAAAGCCAAGCACCTTCAGGAACCACCTGCTTACACAAAATCAAAGAATTAACAACATTAGCAACTCAATTAAAACTCATATTTAGCGAAGAAATTGTCAAGCATTGAAACATTAATCTCCTTACATCCATATCCATGCAATCTTGATGATAAGTCGAAGAACACATGTCACAACAAAGCAAACTTCCTCCATCAGCACAAATCATACAAGCGTCGTCATGTTTGTCACTAGTTCTGCATTTAGCCCCAACATCTTTCAATTTGTCTTGTTCAATTTGCTCAGTTCTATCGCAAGCCTCTATGAGGCAAGACAAGAGAGAAATCTGCGACTCTTCATTGATGAAAATGTTTTCATATGGTCTCTTAAGATCACCACTCCCAACATGAACCTCAAAATCCAATGCAATGAAAATCTCATGACAACAATCACATAATATGCCATCCCTTCTAATCATTCCTTGTTTTGATGCCTCCTCGCGAGCTTTATTTACGTAACAAACCTTTTTGTTTTGTTGAACCACTTTGACATCTATCAACCATGATAATAAGGTTCTTTTGATCAGTCTCTGATCGTTCTTACTTTTGCTACGCTTTGATCTTCGAAGACTCAATGAAAGCCTTTCATCTCTCACTCTTTTTGTTTTTTGAGCCATTTACATTTGAGTGTTTTTGTTTCTGTTATAAGAATTTGAACTGTTTAGTTACAGTTGTCTTTGAGGAGTCTCAGTATGATCTGGGTTGGGGCAATCATCTGAACTGCTTGAACTTGAGCTGCTAATGTTCTCCTCCATCTCTGATTTACTGTCCATTTTTTAGTTATAAACAACTTCAAAGAATTTGGTGTTTTTGTGTTGCTAATAAAAACTAAGACAATGGAAAAAAAAAAAAAAAAAAAAAAATCAAAAAAGTGAAACAAATGCATAAATAAATCATAATTATTTTGATTTGTTTCTATTCTTATGAGGAGAATGTGAATGGTAATTGAAAAACTAGTTTAACTACTATCAAATAATTGGATCTTGGAAGTTATTGATGATCAAAACTTACTTATAATGTCTCAAGAGTTGAGATTACATTATATTTCATGCGGTCCACTTCAGGATACTTTTTTTATTTTTTATTTTCTTTTTCATAATTGGCTTTATAAAAAATCACTACAACAAAAATACATTTTAGTGACACCATACGAGTGGCATGTTCTTAAAAAATGTCACAACAAGAATATTTGATGGCATTTTTTAAAAAAATGTCATAGAGCCACAAACATACAAGGCTCTAGTGGCATTTCAATTAAAAAAAGTGTCACTTCACTGCAACAAAAATGTCACTACAACAAATTTACACTTTAGTGACACTACTAGTGGCATGTTTTTAGAAAATGCCACAAAAATAAAAATTGGCATTAAATGTTTTAGAAAAATGCCACAGAACCACAAACATATAAGACTCTAGTGGCATTTCAATAAAGAAATGTCACATCAATTTTATGACATTTTATAAAATAATGACACAAAAAATTATGTTCGTGACATTTACCAACAAATGCCACTAAACTTTAGTAGCAATGGCATTTTTTAAAAAATGTCAAGACACTAGGTAGGTGCAAATTACTTTTTATGACACTTAGGTGAAAAGTGTCATAAATAAATATTTTATAGCATTTTGAAAAATGCCACTAAGCCAAAAACTTTCCAAGCTTATAATGGCATTTTTGAAAAAACAAAAAATGTCAATATATTTTCTAAATTTTTAAAATGCAGTAAATGATTAAAAATAAATAAATTAAACTCAATATACACTACAGGAAAAAGCATATTCGGCGACTAAATTTCCTGACCAAAAAAAATACTTTCAGCGACCAAAATAGCATTAGTAGCCAAAAGTAAAGCTTTTTGGCGACTAAACAATTTTAGTAGCCAAAAGTCTACAATTGGCGACTAAAACTAAGTTTGGTCGCTGATTATATGGGTTTTAGTGGCTAAAAAATTTTTAGTAGCCCAAAGTAAAGCTTTTTGGTAACTAAAAAAATTTAGTAGCCAAAAGTCTACAATTGGCGACTAAAAATAAGTTTGGTCGCTGATTATATGGGTTTTACGGACTAAAAAAAATTTAATAGCCAAAAGTAAAGCTTTTTGGTGACTAAAAAAATTTTAGTAGCCAAAAGTCTACAATTGGCGACTAAAAATAAGTTTAGTCGCCAAAAGTGGTCATTTTTAGCGCGGGAGAACTAAAATCTTAAGGCGGGAATTAAATTTTTTGACAACCAAAATTTTGGTAGCTGAAAGTGCATCTTCGGCGACCAAATCTGATTTTGGTCGGCAAAAGTTAAGTTTTGTAGCAACTAAAAAACAATTAGTAGCCAAAAGTATAAAATTGGCGACTAAAAAATATTTTTAGTCGCCAAAAGTAGTCTTTTTTTATTTTGCTAGTAAATAGTTTATTTTACATAAATTATGTTCAATAAAATAATTATGTTTATACATATAATTTTATATTAATATGGATGTATGTACTATATAAATAATATATGTTGCATATATAATCATGTGGTGCTATAGAGGTGTAGTGGGAAGAGTGTGGTGTATAAGGTTTATGGTGCGGGAGGTTGGCGGTTCGAGTCTCCGCAAGAACGGATCAAATTGTTCTACAACGAATTATCGTCAAGAATGGCACTTGATAGCGTCACGAATGGTGCCTACCATGACATTAAAGTGTCACTTAAAGGTTTTAGTTTTGATGGTGTAATGACACTTATAAGTGTCACTAACTCTTTTTTTAATGGCGCTTGATAGTGTCACAAATAATATCTACCATGACATTAAAATGTCATTGAAAGTTTTTAGCTATGATGGTATAGTGGCACTTGCAGGTATCTACCATGACACTAGTATCTACCGTGGCACGGATACAAATTACACTTGTTCAAAATGTCACAAGACTAAAAAATGTCATTAAACCAATAATTTTGTGGTACTTTCAAATGTCACTAAACTAAGAAAATGTTGTAGTGAATATAGTTTCTCAATTTTTAAATTCATAATTATAGTTTTGTCCGATTCTAGTCAAATTATGATATTCTTATGATAACTCTTTGCTTGCACATACAATTCTTATTCATGTTAAGGAATTTTTTTTTTTTAAAATTTTGATTCCTTTTTACTGTGCTTTTAACCCTGTGATTTTGGTTGTTGATTTTGTAATTTATATTTAATTTTTCTAATTAAAAATGGTTGTGAAGACTTTAATGGAAAATTGCTACATGCTGCTCACATGTATCTAAAAAAATCATGTGCATCTTATGTGCATCTAATGTACGGAATATGAAGAAGAAAAGAGAAGAGAAAAGATCGTCATATTGCAAACACAATTCAATTTCATGAAATGTACGTGATTTTATCAATAATAAGTCATGAATAATTGAAGATAAGAATATATATATATATATATATATAAACTATTCTATATAATTAACTCACAAAATAAGTATCAGATGAAATGGAGAATGAATATTGTTCTTACCAAATATGAAGAATGAATAAGCTTTCCCTTGAAAAAATTTGGATTCTTAACCTGCCATCACCAAAATAAAAAATGAAAATCATAAAAAACAAAAACAAAAAGAACAATCGTGAAATATTATACATCATGAGTTAGACAAGAAAATAATTTTTTTTTTAAAAAAATCCCTAGAAGACAATGAGAATCATTATGGTAAAACACGTAAAACTTATGACAAAACAATTTAGCAACAAAATTTATACACCATTAGCAATTAGGTTATCAACTCACAAAGATTATAAAGAAAAATAAAAAATAATTTTTCCTAGCTGACGTGAGATATGATACATTTTGGATGTATATGAACATAAAGTCAGGATGCCAAAACCACTCTATATTTTGGTACTCAAAGACAAGTTTAAGAAAAAATAACAAATATATATACACCAAGATAGATCAAACCTCCAAATTGTTAATTAAAAAAATATATTTCATGGTTATAGAAACTTTTTTTTATGTAAGAGAGATGTTCATTCAAAATCAACTAATGTTGATTGCAGTTATTTCAATGTGCCATCTAGGTGCAAATCAGAACGAAACTTACAGTAACAACAAACTCGAAGAGAAACAAGAAATCTTATTGAATGAATTATTTCTAACTTCTCTCGCTAAATGAATGGTGTGCAACTAGCTGATGATGAGAATACATATTGGCATGATTTCTAGACAACGTCACCACCTAACCATCTGTCATGATACCCATGTTCCCAAATTAAGAAAATTAAGCAAATTCAACTAAGAACTTGAAAAATATTAGAATGAAGAGAGGTTTGATAATTGGTTGAATATGTTTATAGTTTTAATCTCTCATATAAGAAAATTCACTTTTGAAGATAAAATCTATAATGAAGATTTTTAGCCAGAGTAGCAAAAGTTGCACAAAATGTGCTTTCAATGATGAGAATACAATTTAATGAGCTTTCACACTCTACAAACGTCATACTTATCTGAGCTATATAAGATTTGAATAATTTAGGTTCCTTTGAAATTAGCATTACGTTCAAGCTGTGACAAAGAAAACTCAATCATGGCAAACTTTACTATTGAATCTCATTTATTGAGAGAAATTTATGTTCCAGCTAGATAAGCTTCTAATTTCTCTGTTGCCTATATAATGTCCTAAATAAGGAAAAGAGAGTGCATCAATTTTTTTATTAATTATTGCACGTATTTAGTGATTTTACAATACTATCTTTGGTTGTCTTCTTAGTAATGATGGCAAAATTAATTTGTAGCAAAACAAAAAAAACAAAAAACAAAAAACAAAAAACCCCTTGAATTTTTCTTAAACCAAGAGTAGTGCATGTGCATTGCACATCAATGAATATTAGAGAATCTTAGTATAACTTTTTTGTTTTCGTAGTAAATGGTAAATTCTCATATATGGAAACAAAAATAGTGGCACTTCACCAAAATATGGCCATAACATTTCATAGAAAAAGGCTGATGAAACCAAGTTGTAGCAAATAATATAAATATTTTGATTTTTTATACACCAAAGTGGTGCATGTGCATTGCACACGGATGAATATCATAAATTGACCTATAAAATTATACTAGCATAATAATAGACATGACTAATGATGAATATGAAATTTCAGGAGAAAAAAAATAGACAAAATTTCACTATCTCGTCATAGTAAGTCAATGAAATTTCACTTATGTGGATAGTAAAAATTCAAATTGAGAGCTAAAAATTAAAAAATTGATGGTCAATTTTAAAAATTCAATACCTAATTTCCAATTAAAGGCTAATAATTTTCAAATTAAGTAGGATTTCAATTTAATTATTGAAATTTCATTAAAACAAAGAAATTTTGATGTTTCCTCAAAACATAGAAATTTCTATATTTTAAGGTTAAAAAAGCAAGATTATGGGTTCAATTGAAATACATATACGAACATGTTGGACTTAACTAGAGTATCCATTACTTTCTCTCAAGTTCTGATAAGAGGCTTATTGCAGTCCCAAAGCATTGTTGCTTTTAGTCACCAAATTTGACCCCATTGATATTACCATACATGGGTCAATTGTTGTAATTGTTGAGATGTGGGGTTGGTGGCTTGAAAATTCTCTAGTGGTTTTGACGATTGTTCTGGACTTTTTGATGAAATTACCTCATTTGTTGCTTAGAACTATGATATGTTATTGTAGATCTGAACTGCAATAGTAGTGTTTTTTAATTTGAAGTATGATTTTGTGGTCATCTAAGGGCTTTGAATAGAGTGGGCAAGGTGGTGGTATGATAGGGAAGAGATTTGGGCAGTAGGGCCAAGAATGGATGGTAAAACTAGTGAAATAATAAGTAGAAAGACGTGTAGGCGTAAAATAGCCTTAAAAATTACAAAAATGCACAATGTGGACTCAAGGTTGGGAACTAGCTAAAATAGTTTAAAAACCAAAAAAATAATACTAAAATGTATTCTCTATACTTTTTTACACGTCTTTTCTTAAAAAGTTTAAAAAATAAACTAAAATAACTTCTCGAAATTAAAAAAATAGAGGGATTTCAACTTTGAAGACTTTTTTACAGGGACTTGATCTAATATGAACTTAATTTGGAAATGTATCTCTATATATATTTTTTAATTTATAAGATCTGAAAAAAAAAATGCTTTCGGATCATGGCCCTAAAAAAGTCAGAGTTGATCCATGGAGAGAGAGGGACAATAAGAGTTTGACATGTGTTGGTTTTTGAGTACTATACTCAAATTTAGATCCAATATAGATGAATTTTATCAGTTAATTAGTAATGAGTAAAATGGATAAAAAATTGAGATGACTTTCACGAAAATTGAGGTAGTTTTACTTATCATTGGAATTTATCTAATTTATTGACTAATGTGCTTAAAGTGATTTGGTAAAATTTACAACTTATATCTATTTTTCGGTGTAAAAAAAATATTTGATACACATGTTTCCAAAAACTTCTTATAAAAACAACTGAGAAATAGTGGCCAGGCCCAAAATATATTTTTGTTGTAAAATATAAGGATAGTTGAAGAAAATGAGATTTACCAGAGATAGTTGCTGATGATGATAGTGAGAATGTCATCGACAATGGTGGTTGAAGGAGAGGAAATGGTTTTAATTTTTTAGTAAAGGAAATGATTTTTTTCTAAACGGGGTGAAAAACAACTTTTTAGTATTTACTAGAATATATAAAGGGAGAATTGCAAAAAAAATGACAACCACAAAATAATTGCAATATCATAAAAGTACAAGCAATTTGTGCATGAGATTGTGCAACTAAGTCCTATATAGAAAAATATATAAGTTGCTTACAATTTTTTTAAAAACAAAAATAAACACTAATAAACTTTTGTTTTCAGTTTTTAAAAAGGATATTTGGCCAAATATCTCTCATTGGTCCCCTTTAAAGTGAAAAAAATAGTCTAAACTTTTTTATTTTGGAAGCCCCCTAGAGAAGAAGCACCTCTTTCATCAATGACAAACAAATTTGTTTTCATTTTTTATAGACAATCTTATCCTTAATAACTACTTTTATATTTCAAACTTTAAAATGATATAACTTTTGATCTATATATTGATTTTTAATAAAATTAGTAGTTTTAAAATTCTCTCGTCAAAATCTATTAAATAAGATACATGTTGGCTATAAAATTATTTTACAAAAATCATAATTTTTTTTGATGAAACTGACGTCAACAGTAAAATTTTACTGTTTACGTCAATTACAGTGGTAATTTATTTATTTATTTTTTTTAAAGAATTTCATAGTTAACCTAGATCTTGTTTGATAGATCTTGATGAGAAAATTCTAAAAATATTAATTTTATTAAAAACTAATATTTAGATCAAAAGTTGTACTCCCTCCATTCCAAAATATTAGTCCCTTATTCTATTTTTTATTGTCTCAAAATATTAGTCATTTTCTAAAATCAATAACTAAAATAATATAATTTCTTATTTTGTCATTCTTTTAAATTCATTTACATTAATATACCAAAAGTGTAATTATGACAATTGATATTTTTCAAAAAAATTGTACTATTTTAATTTTAAATCAAAAGGTAGTTTTTTAAAGTTCATAATTTTGAAGTGTAATAATTGTACTACAAAAAAAAAATTGAATTTCCTAAAAGTGCCCAATATTTTGGCACAGATGGAGTATCATTTTAAAATTTAAAATATTAAATTAGTCACTGAGGATATTTTGATAATAGTAATGTATGCTAGACTTTTTAAGGAAATTTTTTTATACTCCTTAATGCATTAAAATTTTATTATGAGAGAGTTTTAACTAAATTTCCTTTTTAAAATTGATGAAAATGTGAACACAAATTGTAACTTAAATGTCATTCAACACCTCTCCAAATTAAGAAGAAGAAAAAAAAAAGAATTAATTACTAGTCATTAAATGAGGTAAATATAATTAGAATTAATCTTAGGCTTTTTTACCAATCCCTCCCCCCCCTCTCCCCAAAAAAAAAAAAAAAAAGTAAGAAAGAAAGATAGACTATAAAAGTCCATTTTAGTCTCTTTTTTTTTTTTAAAAAAAAAAAGGACAAAACTTTGATCTCACTAAGGATATTTTGGTAACAGTAGTCTGTGCTGGACTTTCTAAAAAAAAAAATTTTGGTATTTGTCCTTAATGTATTAAAGTTTTATTATGAGAAGAGTTTAACCAAATTTTCTTTTTAAAATTGGTGAAAGTGTGAACACGAATTGTAACTTAAATGTCACTAAACACCTCTCCAAATTAAGAAAAAAAGAATTAATTACTAGTCATTAAATGAGATAAATATCATACAAAAGTTCACATATACATTCAATGGTAAGAAAACTTATGAATCTATAGCATGTGAAGCATATTGTCTCCAAATAAATAAAATGCCCTTATGGGCTACAACTTCCAAGGTTTAAGCCCGGTTACACAAAAGTAGCCTCTCGGACCCATACAAAAATAGCTCTTGGCTAGCAATTAATTCACAACAAAATAGAGCTATATACTCTTCACAAATTATCCACGCCCTCAACTTGGCGGGATCACCACGTCTTTACCTGCACCAAATCCCATAGGGGTGAACATAAAGCCCAGTAGAGAATTTCTTACAAAGTATATACAATTATGCAAACTCTCAATGTAAAATGCAAATGTCCGTGCCATGCAATGCCATTATAAAGAAAATTTTATATCATGTTTTCTTGATGGTCATCATTTTTCAATAAAAAGCTTGCAATCTCAACAATTTCCAAAAGAAAACTTCCAATTTTAATTTAATAGGGGCGGTAAACACAACTCAGGTAATCCCTAAGTTGGTGTCTGCAAGTAGGCTCAACAAGCTCTACCAATAACCCCACTTTATCGGTTGCTAACTAAAAGGGAAGTGGTACCTCCTCCACGCGTGTTTTCGGTCTTTCACCCTGGACACTCAAGCCAACTTATCAAATTCATCTACACCTCCTAACCGGACTTACCAACATATTTACCCCATAACATTTCAAGAATAGTATTTCACATTATTCCTTTCTCATGCAAAAGATTTCAGTTCTCAATTCTACACTTGCAACAATAGATGCCAAAACTGTTTATGCAACATGCCAAAGCTAATAAAAATCTTGTAATAATCATTTGAACGAATGTGCAATGCCATAATTGTTTGTTTTTTAACATAATATCCACAATACATAATAATGATCAACTTCCTTTTCTCTTTCCAATGCTATTTCACAAATAGCCCAAAATTCGTTACCAATCATCACCATTACAATAACATGCCCACAATCCATACACTTCCATTACTTTCACCATTCATAGTGATATTGCAAATATTTAACAACACTCCCAATCCCCAAAACTTTTCATGAGTGGAGAAATCCAACAAGGAAATTCTCCACTTTCTACACTTGTCATGGCACATTACTATGAATTTATATATAATGGCAACCATAAAACCCTCATTTTCTTTCATTCAAGAAAAACCCCAATTTTCTAGGTTTTCTTCTCTACAAAACACACACATTAAATACTTGAAAAAGGACTCAAGGTAACACCCCATGTTCCAATTTAAGAGGGTTTCACTATCTAGATATCATCTTTAGAAAAGTTAGAGATTTTTAAAACCCACATTTTGAAAATCTCTACATTTTAGCCACAACACCAAAAACCACATAACAACTTCAAGAAAATCTTTATATCAACATTAATCTAGCAAAACATGTATATATAACTCAAGAAATCCCTACCTCAAATTTTGATGAAGATATAAGTGAAACCCTAGGATCAAGGATGAGGGAGCTTTATTTCCCACCACCACAAGTGAAGCTCTAGCTTTTGACCTCCAAAGCTTGAGAGGGAGAGATGATGATGATGATGAATCTAGATCCAAGGAATTGCAAAAATCAAAGAGTTTTAATGTTTGAAGAGGTCTTCTAGAGAGAATAAGGAGAAAAATAGGGTTTAGAGTGAGAGGGAAATGCCTAAAATGTGATACACACATGGCCAAAAAGAGAGAAAAAAATAGAGTTTCGAGTTGCCTAGACTGTTGCACGTGCGACGTTCATCCTCGCACGTGCGGAGTGCCTTCTCCGCACGTGCGGCCCTCACCCTCGCACGTGCGATGGCCCTGCCGCACCTCAGCTCGCACCTGCCTTTTAGGCAATGTGCAATCTTCAAAACCTCCCATCTCTTCGCACGTGCGGCCTCACCCTCGGTACGTGCGGCCCTGGCCCAGCAGCCCAGAAATTCAGGTTCATCCTCCCGGGCACTCTAGACTCAACCGTGCACCCTCCAGAACAAGTAAAATTCAACACTGACGAAAACAAGAACAAGAACTTTAATTGAAAATAACTTCCGAACGTTTCAAACCTAACGAGAGCAAAAGGAAAACAGAGTGAAGAAGAAAGAAAAATAAATAAAACAAGAACCCGGTCGTCACAGGCTTCGTAGTGGTAGTGGATGGCAGAATTTCGCGCCTCTCAAGCCATCTGTCAGTCAATTCAACTGAGATGATGATGATAGTGACTCAAATCTATAAATAAGGGTAAATGTACTGTGTCTGGAACAGAAACCCTAACTACCATCCAGATACTTTTTTTTGTTGATTGTTGTTGTTGTTTTTGTTGATCTATTGTTGTTGTTCTTGTTGATCTGTTGTTGTTGTTCTTCTTCTTCTTATTGATGTGTTGTTGTTGTTAGGCTTTGGTTTGGCTTGGTATTGCAACAGATAGGATTGGTTGAGCTCTATATTTTCAACATATAGGATTTACTCTAGCTTGGTATTTCAACGAATAAGAATTTCAAATAGATGGCATTTCACACAGATAGATTTTGAATTGTTATAATCAAAATTTTAACAGATAGAATTTTGAAAGATAGAATTTCAAAAAAAAATAAACAGATAATAAAATTAGCATATGTAGATTTAAACAGATAAATGAAAAAATTGAATAAATAGTAAAATTTGGACAAATATTTGAACATATAAGGCAAAAAAATTGAACAGATAGTCAAAAAAATTGAATAGATAGATATAAAATTTTAACATCTAGAAAATAATTTGAACAGATAAATATAAATTTGAACAGATAGAAAATATTTTGAATGGATAGATATAAATTTGAACAGATGGTAAAAAAAAATAAACAGATAAAAAAGTCACAAATAAATTTTAGAATAAAATTGAAAATAAAATGTCCTTTAAAATAAACAATAAGGGGATCCTCTATTTACACACCAACATTTCTTTCATCCCACACAATTTCTTAATTCGTACAACACAAAAAAAAAATTCTTTCAATTCATACCACCTCATTCCTAAAATATCCTCGTCTTCATCATTTTTTTACTAACCTTAATCATAAACTATCGCCACATCGTCTATTGCTAGTGTCGAAGCTATAACCCTAACTATCGCCTGCTGTCTTTTCCTCCGATGGCCCCCATTCCTAGTCATTATCCCTCTCGCGCTGCAGCCTCTTTCTCTACCGTCTTTCGCTGCAGTTTTTTTTTTCCAATCGTTGCTCCATTTCATTACCGCCTTCTTATCGCAACCCTCTATCTTGTTGCCGCTCCTAGTCTTTTCTTCATTTCTTTGGTAGCACGATATAAATCGCAAAGATGGCAGGTCATGACGATGTAGGTTATAATAGTGGTGGTTGTGAAGGCGATGGTGGTGGGGAAACGGGATTAGGGGTCTACGAGATGGACTAAGGGGTTGCAATCGTGGTCAGAGAGGGAAGTCATTGTCGTGGTGGTACAAAGACAACAAGCGGAGGTGAAAAGCTAATGGTGTCAACATTCTCATTGCAGCCTCCATAGCCAACCCTCTTTCATCTTTGGGTAAATTACACTGACACTTATAGAGGTTTGGTTCAATTACATACTGGCCGTTGACGTTCTGGAAATTACATTCTTACCCTTGTGATTAATAGTCTCATTTCACAAACTCCCATACTTATATAAAAGGCAACAACTCCCAGTAGAAAAATAGATAAAATTACATTGAAAATAAAAAGTAAAGCAAAGGAAAGGACAAAAAAAAAAAAAAAAAAAAAAAAAAAAAAAAAAAAAAAAAAAACAGAAGAAGTAAAGCAAAGAAAGAAAAGAGAAAATGTATAAGTTCAATATCTTCATTCTATTTAAATAATTACAATGATAGGGAGTTAGTGTAATTTCCTAAACGTTAGGGGTGATATGTATTAAACCAAATCTCAGAGAGTGTAAGTGTCATTTACCCTTCATCCTTTCTTCTTTTTCTTTAGGCGATATTTAGATCTTTCTCTTTGCTGGTGATGGTAGTGGTCGGCAATGGAGATCGAGAGGAATGGATGAGGTGCTGCGAGCGTGGAGAGAGCTTTCGAGTCTGGTTCACTGCCGTTGTTGCTATTGTCACCTAGGGTAACGGTAGAAAATTGTTGCCAGAGGTTTGAGTTGGTGTGGATTATCCTCCGTAGTAATTTGTTAAGAGGCAAATTAATAATTAAGGCTGTATCTAGTTAGCTTCTCCAAATATATTTCCACCCATTGTTTTGAGTGTCTTGTTTGTTTAGAGCTTTCAAAAATTAATTCCATACCCACTTTTGAAAACTTTTTCCAAGGCGGGAAAATTTAGGCTAACCGGTCGTCCTCCTGGACGTCCGGCTATTTGACTGGAACAACATTTTTTATTTTTATTTATTTTTTTTAGCAATTGACATTTGTTATTTTTTATATTTTAAATAAAAAAAATCAAAATTTTTTAATTTTTTTTATGAGTTTTGAATATAATTTTGAATTGTGTGTTTAGTTATGAGTTGTAAGTTTTTATATCAAATATCATATGTCATATCAAAAATTCTAATCTCAATTCAAAACTCTTTTTAAAACTCCTAACCAAACAAATTTTTCACACTCAAATTATAATTCTAAAATTCACAAACTCAAAATACAACTCTACTCTGAAATTATAATTCTAAAACTCTTCCAAACACCACCTAATTTTTTTTAAAAAAATGGGATGAGATGAGAGAAATGATGATATGTAAATAGAAACTTCCAACAAAAAAATTTCTCATCAAATTATTTTACAAAAGGTCTCACTAACAAAATATATATATATATATATATATATTAATCTAACACCTTTTTAATAATTTTCTCTAAAAATAACATTATTGCAACATTTTTATGAATTTATTTTACATGAATAATTATTTTTAAAAAAATTTACAATAATAAAATATCCAATTTTCCATCGTTCCGAGTAGGGCTGAGTAAGGAATCCGTGAAATCCGTAATCTAATCTAGTTCAGTCCAATTAAGTAGGTTTGGATTGGTTTTTTGAATCCGTGGTTCGGTTCCGGATTGAAAAATTAAAAATCCATAATTCATGGATTGGTTCCGGATTGAACTCTACGATTCCGGATTGGAATCGATTTGAACCGTATACAAATAGTCTATATTTTTATTATACACCCTCCTGCATAGTATCTTATCTTATTTTATATAAAATTTAAATCCAAATCTAAACTCGCATAGTATCTTCTTTTATTACTTTTGTTTGTTAGTTTTTAATGTTAATTTGTAATAGTCTAAATACTTATAGTGGAATCAATTTTCTTATAATTGTTTAAATTTTAGAATAATATGTCGCTGTTATAAAAAGACATGTTATTATAAAATTATATAGTGATATTTTTATAAAATTAAAATATTATATATATATATATTTTTGTTATTTAATCATATAAATCGTGCTCCAACCGATCCAATCTGTTTCAATAATCCTGATTTTACCAATCCGGTCCAATCCGGCCATACTCACCCCTAGTTCCCAGTTCTCAAGAGTCACCGGCAAATCACCCGAGCACTCAACTGAACTTACTTTAAAAAATGGTGACTTTCTCGACTCTCGGAGCATCAATCGGTCGCAAATCCGTGGGAATTTCGAAACCCTACTTTTCTCAACTCTTCAATTCGAATTCAATTCCATGGACTCTCAATTCTCCTCAATGGCAATATCAGAGTCTCAGAACACTCCTTTTAGATCGCATTTCCGATTGCGTAAAGCTTCACAGACACTCCGATTCCGATTCCGGTAATATAACTATACACCCATGTATACATATACATACATATGTCTGCTAGGGTTTGATTCCATGGTGATAGAGGGTGTTTGATGTATCTTGAATGTGTTTAGGTATTATGTTATTTGTTGTTGGTGATTTTTTTTTGTTGATGTTGTGATCGAATTTTGTTTAAAACGATTTATTGTTGGATTTTCTTTTATAAAGGTTTAATTTTTATAGGTGGTAGTGACAATTTTTTGAGGCTTTTGTTTGGAAATGAGAGAAACTGCCACATTTTTGTAGGAAAATTATGTTATTGTATTGTTTTTCAGTTATGTTTTGATTTGCTCTTTTTTTTTGGCCGGATGTTTATTGTAATTTTGATGTGTAATAGTAGAAATGCTTCTGAAAACCCATTCTTTTTTGAGTTTATTATGATGGGAAAAATACACTCTCTGCCTTCTGTGGACCTGGGGTGCCTCTATTTACACACCATATTTTAGGTACACCCTTAATATTTTGATAAATAAATGTTTTACTTAATACACACCATAAACTTCCATATTTACCCTTACTCACACACCCCACCCACAATCTACTTCCATGTTTACCCTCACTCACTCACACACCCCACCCACCCACACTCACTCACACACCCACCCACCCACCCACCCACCCACGAGATATCCATCTCCCCCTCCATTCTCTGTTTCCATCTCCCCCAGATCCAACATTGCTGCATTTTATGGATGCACATGTCTGGAAAAAGCCCAAAAAATAAAAAAAATGTTATAAGTGTTCGGCAGTACAGAGTCGAATTAAATGGAATTGTTTGATTGTTTCTAACCGAACAAATGGTTTTTGTTCGATACTTAAAAACCGAAGAATTGAATTATGTTTGACACTATGAAACCGAACATATACAATTTGTTCGGTTTTAGGTAGTCGAACATTGATATATTATTCAACTCTGGATAACCGAACTAATACAAACGTTTACCACTCAGCAAGTAAACGAAAACGAAAACGAAAAAAAAAACAAGAAAAAATAACATTTTCTTTGCTCCATTGTTCCGAATCAGTATTGCCAGATAAATCATTCATTGAATCCAATCAAAATGTTTAATAATACGTATATTTTTGGTTGTTTCTTTAAGGGTTTTTGGTTTTTGTTGTAGGGTTTTTGGATCCTTGAGAGACAAGATACGTAAGTAATACCTTTGAGATTGTTAATGACTATTTTATTCATTATTGCCCTTTATGGTAATTATACAAATGGTGTGTATCATAGCTTGTCCTTTGTAGTCATTTTACCTAAGGTTAAAATTGTAATAAAAAATAAACTAATTAATGGTTTGCCTTGAGAGGAAAAGTGATGTGTAAATAGAGCCTCCCGTGGACCTGTGGTTATGGAAGAAGCAAAATGACAAAAGTAACCTTCTCTTGTTTGAAATTGTAGTTCACATAAAACCAATAATAAAGCTATATACTTAGAGGAGTTAGGGCTTGAATGAAAAATTGGCGCTTGATTTGGACTCATTTTTTTTGAAAATCAACCATGAGAAGGTGTTGGTGTATGGGATGGTAATTGGTGGCTTGGTGGCGAGTGTTGACGAGTCTGGTAATGGTGGTGGGTTTGGTAGAGAGAGAAAGTGAAACGTGGTGGGGATGGGGTGGGTGTAGTGTTGAGTGGTGATGACCATCTTGTGATGGGTTTTGCTATGTAGATATGTTCATACAATGATGGCTTGCAAAATTACTGGAATCTTAATTCAACAAAGCTTTATCCTAACGATGCGGCTAACTTAAAAATCCTGTTTTCGAACTCCAGTCCATCTATGGACATTTTTTGGGCTAAATTATGGGTTCAATATGTTTATTTCACTGCCATAACCTATACCTTTTTGTTCATTTTCCCTCTTCCTTGCAGCACCTTTATGGAAATTAATGGACATATTTTAATTCAGCATTCGTTCTCTTCCTTGCAAATTTATTTGCCTGAGTTCCCTTGAGACATGCCATCTTATCATGCTAAGTACTTGATTTCCTTGAAGCGATCATCTTCTCTTTGATTTTTCTTTTCAACTACTACCTCAATTTAGGTTTATTTACAGGAATTATTGAGGTTAACTTGGATAGGCCTGGAGCAAAAAATTCCATTGGGAAGGACATGCTGAGAGGATTGCAGCACAGCTTTGAAGCTATAAATAGGGATTCTAGTGCAAATATTTTAATGATCAGTAGTTCAGTTCCCAGAGTGTTCTGTGCAGGTGCTGATTTGAAGGTAGTATGTGATCTCTGATTTTTTAATTAAGTTAGCAGATATGATTATAGTTACAGACTTGCAGGTAATATTTACTTATTGAATAGAATGAAGGATATACAATATGCACTATAATAAAGGACCTGTTTGGATGTGGTGTGTCAAAGAGTTGTACAATTCTAAAAAATATAAAATAATAGTGTTTGTCCGGTTCTAAAGATAAAATAAAATAATAGGACATGTTTGGACGTAATGTGTCAAAGAGTGTTTGACAAGTGTCGGTGTCCGACATGTGTTTAACATGGACACGGCACTCTCATAGAAGTATTTGTGCTTCTTGGACTGAAAAAAGAAGATTCCTTCTATCAACTAATAAGAAGCATAATCCTTGGTCCCTCAGTATTCCATCCTTTCATGATATGGTATCAGTTTTCTGATTCCCCCGAAATTCTATCCTTCATGATATAGCATCAGTTTCCTTTAGACGTGTGCTATTTGTAAAACTAAAGTCGAACGTCTAGTTCATGATCAACCCAAGATTGTTCGGACAGCTACGGCTAAATGTGACTAATTTCACCAATTTTGGTTCGTTTGGCCGGAAACAATCTAGCAAACTTGACTTGTTTTGCCATTTCAGCCTTGGTTAGCCAAACAAAGCTTGAACGCAAAAAAAAAAAGAAAAGGAAAATGAAAAAGAATAAGGTCGTCCCACTATTGTTGTCCTTAGTAGTGGTGGTGAAAGAAATGGAAGTGAGAAGGGGGGGGAAGGGGAGAGAAAAAAAGGAGAGAGGAAGATGTGGGTGTAAGAGATGGTGAGAGGTTAGGAATGGGGATATGTTTGGAATTATAAGGGGTGTAAAGAGTTCAAATGAAAATTTTAAAATTTTGAAGTGAGTGTGATAAGAAAATGGGTTTAAGGAGTTAAAATTGTTGCTAAATGGAAGCTCCCTTAAAAGTTTTATCCTATATTTTCCCTCCCCTTAGTCATACACCATTTTTCAGGTGTTTGTCACCTACTTAGGAATGGATGGGCATGTGATATCAATCAGTTGGTAGTTCTAAGTGTTTTTCCTTCACAGTTAACTTCCACTTTCACCCCTTTGTTGATTAAACCATTTTGTTTTCAATTTTCAGTTTATATTTACAAAAATTTTAAAAACTATCATAAAAACTTGTTTGGTAAATTTTTTGGTTTATAAACCAATGGTCTTAGTTTGTAAATTTGAAAAAAAAATTGTAAACTCAAAAAATGAGTTTACGTTGGTTTTAAAACACACCAAAAACACGGAGCTACAGTAATTTGGGGTGTGCATAACACAGACCATGGTTCGAATCTGCGTAGGAGCAAGCAATGTTTTGAAAATCGGACCGGTGAGCAAACCGGAAAAGGGATCGGTGAACGGGTCACCAGTTCAACCGTTGGGTCAAAGCGGTCAAACCGTGACGTCATAATTAATATTATATAATTATAAATTGTAAATAAATAAAAAAATATATAAATACTCAAATAAAAATAAAAATTGTTGCACAATATTTATTAATAATATTTAATAAAGTCATAATTGATAAGAAAAAGTCACTTGTTTTAAAGAAATTAAATTTTTTTAACATTCTCTCCAAACAAATTGATTGAATGCTAGATTTAATTTTGGAGGGAAATGAAATTTCAACTCTCCTTCCAATCAATATGATTTAAATAATTTGATTGAATCCCACATAGAATTTTGTAGGTTCTTTTTGAAAAATCTTTTCCTATAAATATCAATAGACTTTCATAATCTCTCTAAGCTTCCAATGAGACTCCTCTCATGAGGAGACTCTAGAAGTAAGAGTTTTTAGTTAAAATTTTGAAATTAATATATATATATATATATAAATATAAGAAAGAAAGAAAGAAAGAATGAAAAGAGATCTGCTGACTGAGATTGTGAGGTCAGTGTTTGGATTGCGAACTGAGATCGATTTCAGTCTTTCTTCTTGTTTAGCTCTTCGGCGGCGGCGGCGAAGAACAACGGAGGAGGTCTTGCCGCCCTCTTCTTCTTCTTCGCTGATCTCTCTCTCTCTCTCTCTCTCTCTCTCTCTCTCTCTCTAGGTTTTCAAACACTCTCTCTCTATATTTGGCTTTACTGCTCCACGTGGTTGATGGTGATATTATTATTATGGTTTGTATGTAAGCTGTTATGAACATTATTAATATGGTTATTAAATTTATCTATGGTTGGTATTATATTAATATGCTTATTATGGATGCTTATTATAATGTGTATGATCCTATTGTCATAAATAATAAAAAATAAATATAAATATTTTAGGCCTTAACAAATATGTTTTTTAGTTTATGTTTTTAAAATTTTTCAAACATTTTGTCCAAATCAAACGTGTTATTAGTTTATATTTTTTTAAAAATAAACAAAAATCAATTTATAAAATTTTTGTAAACATAAACAAAAAACGTAAATGTTACCAAACGCTACCTTAGTAATGTATTTATTTGTTTATATTTTTTCATTCCTTAACTTTGTACCCCTAGACAATGTTTTCAAGGGGAGAGAAGGAGTGAAATTTTTTGCCTCCACTTCCATTTCTTGTTCTTGTTCCTCAATTTACATTGGATATCATCTATTTTTTATTCTAGGAAGATCTATGTTACACGGACTTGTATGCGGTTATCGGGTAAGGGAGCCTTTGGGTTCATCAAGTTTCTAATTGAAGGATATGTGGACTTGGCAAAAAAGGATTGTACTTTTTATATTTTTAATCCTTTTTTGGATAAAAAAGCACCTTACTTGTTTTATAGTAATTATGCAACAAAAAATACAAATAGTTATAATGTTAAATACAATTATATAAACAAGTTAAATTGATGGATGTTCCGCGCATATTTGATAGAAAGTATGAGGCACATATCCTAAAACCTTATCCAGGTGTCAAGTGTCCAACATTGGTACTTGATTTATTTTGAAGAGTCCATGTAACCTATAGGAAGATGATAATTTTACTGATTTCTACGAAGGAAAGGAAGACCTTCAATTTCATTACAAGAATATTGCAAAAATCATTAGTGTTCCATGAATATGACTCAAACATTACTGAGATGAAATATTCATGCTTGTTTGATAAAAGTAGAGTTGCTTAAAACAGTTAAATCAAAGTGAAGGCCAATCTGGACATATATACCATATTGAGGCCATCCCTACAATTCAAGTAAGCTTCGCAGAAAGTAACGAATGTACTCGGACTAATGAGTAGGTCCTCGGGCAGCTACAAATTGGTATTCACCACACTGATCATGTAAACGTGTAAGGGCAGATGAGTGATTAACAACAGGTTGCATGTTGAATGGTCAGAAGGCCAATCTACTACATAGTAGACACAGTTCATGGAATAAGAATTCAAGAATACCCTATGTCTTATTTTCTCTGGCTCGCATAAGAGATACTTTGTATTGAGCATTAAATATAGATGCTCTTTTTTTAAGCTTTTACCCTTCCTAAACCTTGTGAATTTTCTACCAGCCCACCATCATACAATAACTTCTTGTTTTGTTTCTATAACCGGATTCTGTGATGTTGATTTTGCCTTTTAACTACTTCATTAAAAACATGGTATGCTTTCATGAATGGTGTTCTCCCAATATAATTTGCTAGGAAGCACTGATACCTCAAATAGGTTGAAGTATCCATATCTGGTACTTATCCCTCCATAAAATATTAATAAATTAACCTTGATTACCATGGGTAGGAAGGACTCAGTTAGTATTGTTACACAGAAGAATGCACGTGTGGAAGAGAAATATGAAGGGTGCGGAGAGAGATAATTTATGAGTTTTGAAGGCAACTCATCTGCTACTGTCATGAGTGCTTTCGAACTGGCTTTTCTATGTGGCCAGGTGGTGCATATTTTGTGATTTTTGGAGTCATTTCAACATGACTTCAGCTAAAAGAAGAAAAGAAAAGTCTGGTTGTTTTATTGACCCACTTCTTTAACTGTTAAAATTAAATAATAATTTGAAATTGTAATTATCATAACTATATAATAAAAACATTAAATAATTTTTTGTTATTGACATATTCTTGTCGTATCCATATATTAGTTTTCTAAATATTGACGCATCACCGTATCTGTGTCATATCATCCCCATTTCCTGTATCTGTTATCTGTGCTTCCTAGATAATTTGGGAAATGTTCTGTTTGTCAATTTAACCCTCTGCAATTTGTCTACTAGTTTGATACAATAGTCTATGTTTGTTTGTTTATTTATTTTTAATGTTAGATACTGATCTTATGCTTGTAATATTTGATGTATTAATTGTAAAAATAATTCATGTGTTGATTGTATTTCTTGGGACCGTAGTTGTTTAACAGCTGGTTTACTTCCATAACAGTGCTTTTGCTGTAAATTGGATTGGTAGGAACGGAAGACAATGAGTTCATCTGAGGTTCAGGCTTTCGTGAACTCTTTGCGGTCCACTTTCTCATACTTGGAGGTTTGTCCTCTTCATTCTTTTACATTTTTTTAGACAGATACTTATCTTCTAACCAGCTTGAAGGCACAAATAGAAGGAACCTCACTCATTTGTGAACTTGACATCACTCATTTATGAATTCTTCTATTATTATTCATAAATATGAGTTTTATGTATGCTTTTCTTATTAGAACTCGTAACCAAAATTGACAAATACTTCAGGCGCTTCATATCCCTACTATAGCTGTTATTGAAGGTGCAGCATTGGGTGGCGGATTGGAAATGGCTCTATCTTGTGATCTTCGGATTTGTGGTAATTCTGTATTTGATGCTTCAAAGTTTATTTGATTCTCTATGAATGTTTCATTTTTTCTTTTAATAAGCTTTTCAGAAGTTGATGGTTTCACTATAAATTACTCAGGAGAAGATGCTGTGTTGGGTTTGCCTGAAACGGGCCTTGCTATAATACCTGGGTATGTCTATAATCTCAATTAAAATTTTGTAATCTTTGTTATGTTGATTTTTTGATTGGGAACTACCTCAATCTTGCTGGTTAGGGATTGTGCAATTCAGTTTTAACTTACCTTAGATCTTTTATATATTGACTTTTGGCATGCCTATAATTGATGGAGAATTGTAGCATCATACCAGCTCAATATTGCATGTTAGTAGGATGTTGCAGCTCATGTATTTATTTATTTTTTTGAACACTACTTATATCCAACCTTCTTTAGCGTGAATAATAAGTTTCCAGCAAAGTATTCATGCTTGATCAGATGACCTTATTATGGAATTTTAACCTTCTGCAGGGCAGGTGGGACCCAACGGCTTCCTAGGTTGGTTGGAAGATCGGTGGCGAAAGAACTTATATTTTGTGGCCGGAAAGTTGGTGGCAGAGATGCAGTTTCAATGGGTATGTTTGTTTGGGAGCTGCTCCAATTTTAACTTTTTTTAGTCATCACTGAGCAACAAAGGTGCATTGATGCAGGCCTTGTCAATCACTGTGTTCCTGCTGGTGAAGCTCATTTAAAGGCACTTGAAATTGCTCGGAATATCAATCAGAAGGTACAAGTCTGTATGTCTCCAGAATCTTCTAGATACAACTGGGGTGCCATGTGCGATGCATGTGAGCCTTACATCATACAGTTTTTCCCTTTAGGGTTATTTGCAGTTATGTTGATTCTTAAAATTTCCTGGCATCAGCAGTTATCTTTTACCTGTTGGACTTCGCGAAGTGGCAGTATACATTGCATCCCTTGTAAGACCAAAACTGCTCCCATGTCAAAGTCAATATCAGACAAACCCTGTGTTGGCTTAGTAAGATGAGATTGGATGAGTATATCATGTCTCGAATAATGGTATGGGTTTTAATGGTCTCAAAATAAAAAGATAAATACTGTATTTACAGGTCCTTTTTGTGATTTTATTTGAATCCCTCACATAGGATGGTTTTTTGTCTTGTAAGGAGTGTCCTCACAATGTGCTATAATGATGATTCACAAGGTTGTTGCATTCTTTAGTGTGTATCGAAGTGGTTATTATTTATGTGTATTTGTGAAGAAGCATTGATTGGAATCTAGAAGTACGGACATGGACACAGATGCAGACACGGGACATGACGATTTCAAAAAATTGGAGACACGAACAAGGCAATAAAATATATTTTCATATATTTTTATTTGCCATCTAGATTAATATTACATCCACAAACAATCAATATTAACAAAATGGGGGAAAAAACAATTTGGCATGTCCCTAATGTGTCCTCGAAGTGTTCCCTGAAAATAAATTAATTAAATAAGGGTACACGCCATGTAGTGTGTCCCATACGTGTCCGACACGGATACGGCACTTGTTTTGAAGTGTCGGTGCTTCATAGATCGGAATTCTTGTTCGTTCAAGAAGTCTTCCGTGTGATGCCGGAGTCTTTACTTACCAGAACCATCCATTTCTGGGATTAAGATATGGATTCACAACATAAACCTTAACAAAAGTGCTAGTCATTTTTTTTAATGATAGTTGGAAGTTAGACTTGGACTTCACATACATGTGTGGTTATACTTGGCGAAATCAGATTTTCTTTGTCAATCTATGGTCCGTTGCAAATATACAATAGTAGAATATGTCAAGTGTATATTTTATATATTGTATTATACATGATAATCGAAAACTTTTTGATAAATTCTTCAAGAATTCTTAGGTGCCTTTTGGCAAGATGTACAGTTAATTGTTTTAGTTTATAGAAAACACTAAACATGTTTATGTTTGTTTTGGATAAAAATAGAAACAAAAAATATATTTGGTACGCAAGTATTTTAAAATTTTGTTTTGAAAACAAGTGAAAGATGTGTTCGTTGACGGTTGGAGATGGTAGCCGAAGGTGGTTGCCGGCCGCGTAAGGTGGTGGCCGAAGGTGGTTGCCACCGGTGGGAGGTGGTTGGCAGTGGCCGGAGGTGGTTGTGGGCCATTGGAAGTGGTGGCCGAAAGTGATTGCCAATGGTCGAAGATGGTGGCTGGTCAACTGCCTAAGGTGGTTTACAACAAGAGGCAGTGGCCAAAGGTGGTTGATAGAGGAGGTCATCGACGATGGTAGCTGGTAGTGATAAGCAATGGGTGGTGGTCGGAATGGGTGGGAGAAAGAGGAAGAAATGGGGGAGAAGAAAAGAAAAGTGAAACTAAACTTTTTCGTATTTACAAATTTTTTTACAATTCTTTGGAAACGGAAACAAAAACCAAATGAGTGTCTGTTTACAGTTTTCAAAATTTTTGTAAATATAAACAGAAAATTGTAAATATAGTGTTACCAAAGAGGCACTTAGTGTTCTGCTCAAAATTAGTAGTCTCTGAGCAATGGTCAGTTTTGGTTAAGGGCTTAGTCAAGTTTGACTAGGCTTTGTTTGAGGTTTAAGGCTCAATCACACTTGAGTGTAAGTTCAATAGGTTTGACTAGAAATTTGATTATATGGGTTTCTGCCTTAGCTTTGATTTAGAAAGAGAGGGAATTGCCTAAGACATGAAAGGTTGTGATGCAGCACCGATACAGGAGTTGGAGAAAAAGAAAAGAACACAATACCAATCAATATATCAGTTAATCAATATTCATGTAAACTCTGCAAAACTCTTACATAAAAGTCATATGTATAGGTAAATCAAACTAATCTTATGAGGAAACAAATACAAACTAAGAAATAAATCCTAAACTTTCAAAAGAAAAAAAAAAAAAAAAAAAAACTCCCAATTAGTACACATTAATGTGTGTTTGGGTGGAGAAAGATTGAGTACACACCTAACCTTTGGCATAATGCACAAAGTTTCAACTTCCTGAATAAATTAAACTCCTAAATAAATAAAATTCCAAATCTTCAATATTTTCTTATTCAATTTGTTTGCTTTCCCCATCAGGTGGTTGGTCGATCAACCTTTATCTATGCTTAAAATTTCTTATTTTCACAAAATAAACCTACTATTTTGTGTTCTATTTAAAAAAATACATTTTATTTCTTCTATTGGCCCCTTTCTAGTAATTTAACAAATGCATCCATCATATTCGAGATTCTGAATGTATCCTATTTCTATCTAGTCCTGAAAAACTAATTCAATAATTTTCTAATACATATAACACATCCAATGCATATTGGATTGTGTCTGACATGTATTGGTTTCTGATACATAGCCAATTCAAACATGGCATCAGTGGTTCATAACTCTCAATCTTTGACTCAGGCATAGGTTATTACACCTCACAAGATCAATTCAATCCTCTGATGATTAATATTATTCGCGTCACTGTGCGGTGTATATATTAAAATAAAAGAAGATTTTTGGCTGTTGTAAAATCAAGTACTGGCCAAATTCTTCTTTTTATGTACTAATGATCAACTGTAAGTGGATTTCAGCTAGTAATAATGGATTTTAACCCCCCCAAAAGAGAAGATATGTTAAATTGACTTCTTTGGGGAAAAATACTTGTTCTTACACTTGCATGCTCCACATTGATAAGAACACATCATGTTCTTCTCAGGGTCCATTGGCATTAAGGATGGCAAAGCGAGCTATTAATGAGGGGCTCCAGGTAGATATGGCATCAGCTTTGGCATTGGAAGAAGAGTGCTACGAACAGCTTTTGAACACAAAAGATCGCTTAGAAGGCTTGGAAGCATTTGCTGAGAAGCGAACTCCTAAATATACAGGTGAATGAAAAAGAACATAACCTAATAACTTGCTTCTAGTGCTTTTGGTCCCTTGTGCCTAATATTATCTATTATCATTTATCATTTGAACTTGAGAGGACCCAAATGCTGGCAGGCTCTAATTTATAAGTTAACGAGTTAACAATTTTTGTATCTTTCAATCATGTGGTGAGGATATTTGGGATTTTGGACATGTACCATGATGTATCATTTGAGAAAGGCTACTTTATATTAGTAAAAGAGCTTCTTTATAGACCTTTCACATTAATGGAGGATTCATTTAGGGGATATATAAATATTGCTAACCAACTCAGACTAGATTGTTAGTTTTTAAAGGTTACTTGCATTTTAGCTCTACTGTTTGGAACTGAAAGAGAATAAAACAATCTGTATTGTCTGATATTATAGTATTAAGAAAAATAAAATAGTTGCAGCCATATACATACTATTTTATTAAGGATTAGTACAGCCTAATCATTGTTGCAATTTGGTTCTCTCTCTCTCTCTCTCTCTCTCTCCAATTCTGTGCTACTAATAAATGATTGGTGTTTTTAATTTTTGGAGTTGTATTTTATATCTAATGCCCCAATTTTATTACCACATGTATTTCATTACCTTGTTATCTCATACACTTCGAGCTTCACACAATTAGCAATTTTACCCCTAAATAACATATCATTTTAATTGATGAATGTTCTTAATATATTTTAGTAGTTCTTATTTTGTTTATATGTAATTCAAGTGGTTGCTTCATCTCTTTTTACTTGCTGAAATTGTGGAGCCAGTTTGGGGGGGGGGGTGTTGGGTGGGGGGTTTGAATTGGACAAACCCTTAAAAACTTTTATCAACTGAAATTACCAATGTTGTTTATTTAGCCAACATCAATACTTGATTCTATCAATCATGTTCACACACAAATCACAGTGACTAAGAAGTACGGACACGTGACACGGCAAGGACATGCTGACACAGGCAATTTTAAAAGCTAATATGTTTTGTAATGAAGCATCATTCAAGTCGACTTTAGTTTCAAGGCTTGATCATAAAGACAGACTCTTCTTCAGTGGAAATGTAAAACTTGTGCATTGTATTAACATCATTTAGAGGTTTTCATCTTGGTAGTTTGTTGGGTTGGGTTTATTTTTGTGTTCTTGACCTTATATAATTTGATTTTAGACTATAGACTAGATTAGCTATTGGGCTCAACTTATAGGACCCATAGACTTGGTTATCTGGGCTTTGTACATCTGTGTGGTGTGCTTGTCAGTACATGAAAAATCATGTGTGTGTTTGAATGCTCGAGTACTGTCCGAACGAGAACATTGTAAAGTGTCATTGGTTTGGTCCACAACGTTGATTGTTTGAACACATTAGATGCTTGTTCAAACATTGAGCCAATTGGAATTGATTTTATTCTAATGAAGTACCATTTCCGTTTGAACGCAGATCATGTTCATTTGATTGGTGGCCCTTCTATTTTGTAACACACAGATTTCTATTTTACAATAGAAGCTTCTTCGTTTGAACAGTGCTTACTGTTCGAACGCATGTTACTTGATACATCTTGTTTTGCATGTTTGGAGCTGATTTCTTCAGAAATTTTAACTCCTTGGTCACTTAGGATTTCTCATTACTATATATTGAGATATATACATCTGTGTTTAGGTTACACTCGAGAAATAGTTTTCCTAAGAGAGCCCTGATATAGTCTATCTTCACTTCTTTCATAGGTTTGAGACACAGTTTGCATAGGTTGGATTGATCTTTCTGGTTCTAAATCTTGTGAGTGAAGAGTGTTGAATTGATTCCTTTGGTACAAGGAAGCACGGATACGGATACGGGATACGGATACGATACGATACGGATACGGGATACGGATACGATACGATACGGATACGGCGATACGGCAAAATTCGAAAAAGTAGGATACGGATACGGCGGGGATACGTTCATAAAAAATATTTTTTTTCATAATTTTTAATAATGTAGCATACACAAAAATAAAACTTCAGCAATTCAATTAAATTTCATCAATTTTAACAATATAACATCACCCATAACAACCATAATGCAATTCAATCCCAAATTAAGGGGAAAAAAATTTACAAAGTTTATTTATTTATCAATAAGTTTATTTATGTATTTATTAATAAGTTTTTTTACCTTATTTGATTTATTAATAAGTTTACAAAGTTTATAATTTTATAAGTTGACAAATTTTATTTTTAATAGTTTATTTATTTATTTATTTACTAATAAGTTTTTTTACCTTATTTTATTTATTTATTTATTAATAAGTTTATTTATTTATTTGTTTTATCAGATTTTTTTTTTTTTATCAGTGTTTTATTTTATCAGATTAGCCCTTTTCTTTTTTTTTTTTATCAGTGTTTTTTTTATTTAAGTAAATCGCAGAGTATATACAATACAACAAATTAAAAATAAATAAATAAAGACAGACAGATCGAGTCGAGAAGGGGGGGAAGATGAGATCAACTCGAGATCGAGTCGAGGGGGGGGGAGATGAGATCGACTCGAGATCTCCAGCCAACAGACAGACAGATCGAGCTCGAGGGAGGGGGAGAGAGAGAGAGAGATCGTGAGATCGAGTGTTGTTCGAAAGGGAGAGAGAGAGAGACGAACCTGAAAGACGATCGTGGACTCCTGTTCGAGAGAAAGGGACGACCTAGCTGCTGTTCGAACTGTCCTCCTTCGACCTAGCTGCTGTAACCTGTTCGAACTCCTTCGACCTAGCTGCGGGTTCGATCTCTCCTCCTCCTCCTCTTTTTTGTGTTTTATTTCATTATTTTTTCATATTTTACAATTTGACCCCGTTCTTAAAGTTTTTAAATTATTTTTTTGCCCCGCCGTATCCATACCGTATCCTGAACGTATCCTTACCGTATCCTGACGTATCCTAGCCGTATCCGAAATTCAAAAATTAAAAAAAAAATTCGGATACTTCATTTCCCGTATCCGATACGTATCCAGCCGTATCGGACGCGTATCCGTGTCCGATACGTATCCGATACGCGTACGGGGGCTATTTCGGAGTATCCGTGCTTCATAGCTTTGGTAGCTTTGCAATCATCTGGATTTAGTGCATGTTCATTGATCGAGCTTGTGGACTTGGAAGATCGTGTTTGTGCAGCTTGCATGGTTGGCGAAGATTTGAAGGTACAAGTGAGTCTTGGAGATGTGGGTAGCAGATTGAACTACGGGAACTGCTTTGGGTGTTGAGTGGGTAGGATATGTGCATCTGCTTTGGGTGTTGTGTAGGTAGGATATGTGCATCAATTGATCTTGGTAAGCATTATACTTCATTCTTTTACCAGTGAAGTTTGCGTCCAAGGTTTTTTTCCCTTGGGTTTGCGGTTTTTCCATGCAAGCTCTGGATTTTCTCGTGTGGTTGATTATAAATCATGTGATTATTTAGTGTTGGATAATTAATTGGACTATCTGTTTAATCACCTGAATTAAAAGAATGTTTCTAGTATGTTTCACTGAAAAATAACAGAGGCTATTTTTTTTTTCACTTTGACTCGAAAACACTGTTTTTCAAACATGTTTTTTGCTTCAGTGCAACTGAACGATGAACACGTGTGCGCCCCCCAATTGTCCAAAACTTGTCCAGGTCCTAAAAAAATTAAAAAATAATAGGGCACGTTTTGGGCGTATCTGACATAGACACACCACTTTCTTAGAAGTGTTTATGCTTCTTAGCATATATATGAAGGTGACATGATTTAATGTGAAAACCTTGAGAAAAACTCTCTCGAAGGAAAAAAACAACGGACACATCCAACCCAATAAAATCTACTGTGGAATCAAAAGTTATGAGACTCTCAATGAAATGAATTACAACCCTTTACTCGGTTTTGAGTCTCCTGTAATTGTAAAGCTCCTCACTTTTTCTGCACTGCATGTGGCTCTGATCCTCTCAGATGCTTTTGATTCAACAGTAATCCACATAGCTTATTGCTCCTATCTCCGTTCAACACAGCTCCATCACCAATGGCCAATGGTTGAGTATGTCATGCCAAAGTGTGGATTTTATGAAAAATAACTCTATCTAGAACATAATAAAGTGTAAAAGCTTGTGTGCTCTTGTTCCTAGATTGAAAGAAACATGTGTTTCTAGCATTATGCTTTTTTGAAGCTGAATAGGGTTGCTCTCTAACTCAAAAGGCTGCTAGGGTCATTTATGATGGTTTATATGAGTTTTGGTGAATAGAAACATGAACTAGGTAAAGTTCTGCGTGTGGAGCTTGTAGTATCTCTGCAGGCTATAGGACATTTGAGCAGGCTTTCGAGAGCTCGTTCAGGTGGAGCCCTCAAGACCACTGCAGGCCATCCCTCAGTCAGGCAGCCCTTCAAGCACACGTTACAAAATATTTGCCGTTTTGCATACAGTGCGCTCAAACGAATTTCATGTGTGCTCAAGCGGTTTTTTTTTTTATATATATATATATTTTGAAAACCAAATTTTCATAAATCTGAAACAAGAAATTTGAACTTAAACTAGGTCAATCTTGTGCTTTTTCAAAATCTTGATGCAAGTGCTCTACCTTCAAGTGTAATGGAACGAAATCTGACACAAACCACGAATCAAATCTCAAATAGCTCTTCACAATTCTTAACCTGACCTAGCTACCCTTACAACCATGCACAAATTGCAATACATTGACCCAACAGTTTTGTCTCACAGAAATTGCTAACTTAACCTAGATCCTATTACACTTGCAAGATGCAATATTTTTGTGCACTTGTCTATACTTTCTCAGTATTTAAATTTATTGGCTGTTGTCTGAAAATATAGAAAGGAGTTTTTCTTTGTATATGACTATATGTTTTGTATTTTGGGGCCTTTCTTGTTTAGTGTCTCATCTCTAATACAACCAGTCCCAAAACCTGAAGAAAGTAGGGCTACTACAGGTGGACAACCATTAAAAAAGACAATCATAGCATATGAACATCTAGAAGTTGGAATTTAGGCTTTCCAAGTTGAGTTGGTCACAAATATAGCCATTGATTTGGTTTGCTTATCATTAGCAAGGGTTTATTGCTTATTTCAAATCTTGGAAAGACAAAATTGGGGATGTATTAGATGGCCATGCATAGATGCAATGCAAGTATGCTAAGAAGCACAGATACAGACACGTGACACAACACGGACACGCAGATACGTAAATTTTCAAATAATGCAGGACACGACAAGTTGGGGACGCATTCAAAACATATATTTTTATTATATGTATATTTTTAAATATTTAATATGTATTTTATATCAAATATTTAATTTTATCAAATTTATCAACCTTAGGTATGCTATTTTAGTAAAAAAATTAATTATTTTTTTATTTTATTTTTGTTATTTTTGTTTTTTTTATGAAACAAATAGTACTTAGCGTGTCCTTAGAGAGTCCTCAGCATGTCCCTAGCGGCGTGTCCCTAGCATTTCTCAACGTGTCTGAAGTGTCCCAGCATGTTCAACTCTTTCCAGCTTGTCCGACACATGACCGAAGTGTGTTCGTGTCCGACATGTGTCGAACACTTGTACGTGACCTCCAGATAGGTGTCCATACTTCATAGCAAGTATGTATTATGAATAAGTTTGAAGTAAAAAGTGATGATGGGCCACAAATGCACCTTCAAATAATTTAAGATTAGGTATGTGAAGGTTAAAGCACGAAAATACATGCCAAAGGGAAAGAAGCAGGCACTAGTTTGATATTGTAAGCTCTTAAAATCTTGTTTATCAATTTATCTTAGTGAAAAGCTGTAATTTACACAGTAATGGAGAATGTAACAACCTCCCTTCTTGTCAATGCTTAGCAAATAATCTCTCTTTTACAGTAGCTGGCAGTGGCAACTTGAATTTGATATTGGCATTGAAAGAAAAAGTTCATATGATTTTATAATGTAAACATGAATGAAGAAGAAAAATCCATTCTATCCAAATGTAAACTAATGCTTGTTTAATAATTCAAAACTGGACAATTAAAATAATAAAATATATATCCTGACTTGTAAAGGCATCCGCTAATGAGCTTATTACTTGGTTCATATTTTGAAACGTAATTAGTTCTATTCAGTGCCTCATACAAGGGTGGAAAGAGAAAAGACAAGGGTCCTCGAATAGGTTAATTTTCTTTAAAAATTTAGTAAACCCGTTTAGTAGATTTTTAACCGTTGTTGGTATCTAAGAAGTACGGACATCTCTAAGAAGGTGATGTGTCTGTGTTGGACACCAACACTCTTCAGACACTTGTCCAATACTCTTTTTTATGTGTTTGTCATTAAAAAAAAATTCTTAATTTTGGATACATGTCCGACACTCAAATTTTGCAATGTGTTTGTCATTTGCCCATGTCTATCATTAAAAAATAAATATAAGACCAACACTTTTTAGACATTTACTAACAAATGATTTTTGAAGTTTGAGAATTTGACATAAATATATCGTAATACTCTTTATAATTATTAAGAATAATCCTATACAAGTTTCACTTAAAATTAAATGAAACGACACGCTTGGGACATGTTAAATTTTTATAGTTTTATATATTTATTATATGTCATATATATAAATAATTTATTCAAAGATAATAAAAAAAATGTAACACAACACACTTTTTGCATTAAAAAGTTGTTAATTTCATATATTAAACATCAAGATATCAGTCACATAATAATTACATTCTAAACAATACAAAACAATTATATAACATCATATATTCGCCATTCATCTTATAAATGTTTCAAAACATATTTAGAATACGTAAGTTATGTTATGAAGAATGGAGAATATTGTTATAATAAAGGGATTCATCATATTCGTAAAGTGTTGTAGAAGAGTTAGATTTTATGAATTTGATTTTTTAATTAGGAAACGTTGAAGAAGTGCCGGATACGCTTTTAGGTGTGTCTAAAGAGTGTCGTGTCAGACACAACACGCTTCCTTGGTAGAAGTGCCAGTGCTTCTTAGTATATAACTACATAATATAATATCAACATGTAATTATTTGTGGTGTGTCGATACCGTGTCCATACTTTTTCAAAGTTTATCATGTCGATATGTCTGTATTGCGTCATATTCGTGTCTTGTGTCCCGTGTCCGTCTCTATGCTTCATAGGTTGGGATGATAATTCAAGTTTCCTAGAAATTAAGTGTAACCAGCCAACTATAGACAGACTCAAATTGCATTTATTTAGTACCTATGGCCCCATTGCATAGCTAAGTGAATTAACGCCTAGTTGTTGTCAATATTAAAGGTTGGGAGTTGTTGCATTTTGAAAGTGTTCCGCTCTTCCTTCTAGGGATAGACATGGTTGTTAGAATTGTATGATTCGCGATTCGATATAAGTATCATAAAAAATGATTCGAATCGTACTGTTGAATCGGAAATTGAGTGAATCATACAATTCAATTTACGATTCACTACGATTTATTGCGATTCTCTACGATTTAGTTCTATTTATATTTTTGCTTACACAATGTATGAAATGAGGTCATTTTTGCCAAACTATGAAGATATATAGAAGAAATTAATTAGTTATATTGATATTTGTAATTATATAGATATATACATGTATATAATTTAGTCATATTGATAATTTGCTTTATTTTAAACACCTTATATATTTTATATGTAAATATATAGAATTATATATCATTATTAAATAAAATGAATCTTATGAAACAATTTACTATTTAGCAAAACCATTCATGATTCGATTCGCGATTTGACAACAATGCTTTGTGGTTACAAATTTGATGATGGTGGGAACAGGCTTTTATTGACTGGCTTTAATTTTCTATTTTGTAAATCTCATTAGCTTAGATTTCTCATAATTATCTCCTATCCTGGTTGTGCACTTTAAACAACACCAAATTAACCCCACTTGCATTCTTTAAATTGAGAGCGGTTCTTTGTTTTGCCTCATGAGTCTTTTTCAATACTGAATACAGCTCATGCTAGTCAAAGTATCATAGGGATGCCTTGGATGTTCCCCTACGGAGATTTAAGGGTGTTCTGCAGCAGAAATGTGCCTCGGATCTTTGTCTAGGGAACTTTATGCTGCAGAGTGACACAGCTAAGGTTTGTGATGTTGTTGTGTCAAGGTGAAGCTTGACAGCCCTGCTGTAACTTCTCAACAACTAATCTGATTGTGCAAGAAGAGGGCTTTCGATCCCTTCACTCTGTTGAAGAGATCTTCCAAATCATTTTTCAAAACAAAGAAAAAAAAGAAGAGATCTTCCAAATCCTTGAATTCCAAAATGGTTTGGTATACTGGGGAAGGCAGTGAAGCAAGAGACCTGTTGAATGACAGGGAGATCTCTTGCCAAGAACTCTTTCGCAAAAAACTGACACCAAGCGATGTCAGTGGGCTGAACAGGCTTGTCATTCCGAAAAAATACGCTGTTGTGCATTTCCCTCCTGTGAGAAACATTCTTGCACAGGGCATTTCAAATAGACGTCAGGCGGTGGGCATCCCAATAAGGTTAAAGGATAAAGGTTTCAAGACATGGAACTTTAGGTATTGTTTTTGGAAAAGTAGTCAGAGTTTTGTGATTACAAAAGGCTGGAAAGAATTTGTTAAGTAGGCAAGATTGAAGCCAAAGGACGTTGTTATCTTTTATGGTCCTCGAGAGGGGAAACTGGCTTCTATAATTGGTGTAGAGTGTAATGACAGTGGAACAAGTGGTGGGTTACTTGGAAGTCATGTGGGCCTGCAGCCTGATCTGCAATGTGATTTTGAAGATCAAGATGGTGAGGATGAAAGGGGGGGAAACGAGATGAAAAAGGGGTTTAAACTTTTTGGTGTAGAGATCAAGGTGGGCGGCGGAAATGGAAATGGAATGTGAACTCTCTATTGTGGTGTCTAGTAGCTGAAAACACCAAACTATCACCCTTTCAAGGTGTTCTAGTAATAAATGTCTATTGGAGTCTAGTTTTCTTTTTCTCTTCCTAAGTGGTAGATGTGTCTAATCGAGTGAGATCATGTAAGTCAACCTTAATGCCTATTTTATCAGAAGAATGTTTCTATTTCTCTTGCATAATCATCATTATCTCAATGCCTATTTTGTCACAAGTGAATGTGCCTATATTGAAACATTATTTGTTAATTGTTTGACATACAAGTTTACATGAAGGGAAATTCCAAATTGGATGAATGAAGTAGAGCCAAATCTTTCTTTTATTAGATTTCTATGTTTACCAAAAACTTCATGAGATGCACATAATTTTTGTAAAAGATTATTTAAACCTAATAACTTGCAAAATTACAACAATTTCAGCCCTTGAAAGTAGCAAACTGCCTAATAAAGTTGGGCAAATGAAAAATCGACCACTGTTTTAACACAAAAAAAAGCCTAAAAAAGAGGAAGAATCACTAAAACAAGATCTAAGCAGGCAAGGAAGGAGAGGCTAGAAAAGGCAAGGGAAGGGGCTCCCCAGCTATAGGAAGATTGTGTTTAGGATCTGGTAATCCAAGCCTTGCTTCTTTTGGTCAGCTCGTGTTATAGCCTGTGCTTTTAGTTTGTGTTTGCTTTATGCTATCAACATTTACCTGCGATGAACATTGCTGTGGTACTTGATTGTTGAATCTTCATTTGAGTTCATGTTACAATCTGGGTGATCTGGATATGAGGAAAGGGGTTCTTGAATGAGTAGCCAGGGCCATACTACAATGAAAATACTCAAATGCATATTACAATTTGTTCTTGTGATTTTGCAGCACTCTAATAAGATCTACTTCTTTGGACATCATAATGGGTAGTATGTACTTGATTTGTCATGCTTTATGTGAACTTGCCATATAATCCCAAATTGTAGATTTCTTATAAGATATTGCTTTGAAGGCTTCTTGTACTCGCTAGAGTTCAACTTCATGCTTTTCTTTTTGTTCAATTTTTCATTTCAAGTTAATATATAATGTTGTTCTGTTAAAATGTGAACTTGCTACATAATCCCAAACCGTAGATTTCTTATAAGTTATATTGCGTTGACGGGTGGTAGTCTCTAGAGTTCAACTGCATGCTTTTCTTCAAGTTCAGTTTTTTTCATTTCAAGTAAATATGAAATTTTTGTTATACTAAAATGTGAACTGGCTGCATCATCCCGAATTGTAGATTTCTTATAACATACTCTCTAGAGTTCACTGCATGCTTTTCTTTGAGTTCAGTTTTGAGGTACTTGCTTTATCTTGGATGAGGTGATACTGGAGATCTCCGTGGACATCTTTTGTAACTGGTCATTTTTCTGTGTTTCTTTTGTGCAATTTTATTGTTTTTGTATTTGGTTCATTTTTTCATGCTATTAATTCCTTTTTATTGTTCTGTATCTGTATTTGGCTCAGTATATGTTTACTCATTGGCAGGTTTAAGGATTTTCATTCATATTAAGGGCCCCAAAATTAGCTTTAGAAAATGAGACAAGTAGTTCTACCTGAAACATTTGATGTTTTCAATTTATTGCCCCGCTTGGGTATAATGGCGAACAGCAGTGGTAAGTTATTGTCCTCACAACAGACAAATAAGCTTGAAACCTACTACTAGACTAGTTATCTCTCCTTGACATGTATGCCTCTGTTTTCTGTGTCTCTCCGAGATCTGCTTGCGAGTGATTGCATGCATCTAGAGCTTATTCATAGAACTTAGTAGTGGATGATCTTTCCTTTTGGTGCTTCTCTTTTCTCTATCGTCTGATGTTTTGATTGAGTCACATGGAACACCCCTGTTTCTCAAATCACACAAAACACAAAAAATACTTGTTATACAATTCTCCAATACAATTAGTGATTTTTCCTCATTTTTGAGCTGAAACCTTGCTTTGAAAATGACTGTTAATGGTGGTCTAAGAGGAAGAACCATCGTCGGCTAGTACTCCAGCCTTTAATGGCAGTCAGTATTGCTCTCTTGATTCTCTTTGTAGCCATCATTGTCCACTTTGCCAACCGCAATGTCACTATATCTCTTTGTAGCCATCATTGTTGACCTTGCCAACCACAACTGAATGACTTCATATAGAGGATCCATTGATGGTGGCCGAGGCCAAATCCGAAGCCTAGGCCATAGAATTTGAGTGGAAAATGATTGATGTATATATATTCACATCTACATATATTTAGAATTGAGGTAGTAGCAACTATGCATTATACCCCATTATAGGTTATCTTTGTGTTTTCTTATGTATCTGTATGCGGTGTTGTGTTTATTTTATGACAATTTATTGTGAATAAATCTTTTTAATCTTTTAAGAGTATCTCCACCGGTGAACCAAACCTGGCATCGGATTTAAATTTTGGTGAAAAAGTCACTTTTTGGAGCTCCAATGGTTTCAGCAAATTGGTATCAAAATGAGAATTCATCAAAAAATTCATCAAAGTGAGAACAGGGTACAGATTTCACTACTTTACTGTGCGTGACCGTTGGAGGAGACCAACCGGTCAACCAGCCGGTTGACCGGCCGGTTGACCAACCGGTCGACCGGTTCCCTTTCAAATAGGTAGGTTTAAATCGGTCAAAAAGGTTCAAACGGGTTAAAAAAAAAAAAAATTGCCTTACCGGTCGACCGGCCGGTCGATCCACTGATCGACCCTCCCCTTTTGATGCACGGTTGGAGAAAGAAATATCAGATTGAGAAAATTAGTTTTTTTTTACTCAAATTTGGTGAAAAATTTGATTCACCGTTGGAGATGGTCTAAGGGTCATTAGGAAATATGTAATTCGGGATAGTTTTGTGGGAACGAAAAATTACCGTGGCAATAGGGCCATCATATTATTCAATTGTAGACTATTATTAAACAAAATCATTATTGCAAAGTGATTATTGTGCTAGAATGTATATATATTAAAAAGAGTTTTTAAGGGTTTAATTTTATTGGTGGCACAAATAAATAAATAAAAGGAGAACTAATATGTGCAACATATTATTCATTGATAGTGTTTATCAGTTTGTAAATATTACATATATTACTATACTCACATATGTATTGGACTACAAGAATTTCAGACATACAATCTTCAATTTTTGAATAAACAATTTAGGGTTTGGCTAATGAGTGCCTTAAGGACATTGGTTAACAATGTTTAAATTGATTGTACGTTACATGTTGCATGTACTCTCATACATTATGCATAAGCATTTCAAGCTTCTTATCAAGTGTCTTAAAGGCACTCCTTAACAAAACTCAACAATGTATAATAAGAAGTGAAAATGTGTGAGATTCTCAAAAATCTCTCATAATTCAACCACAATAATGCGATTCGACAAGTGTCTATTTTTGATTGGTTATACATTCAATTATATGAGACTCACCACTTTTGTCACATCATTGTGAATGCATTTGTGGGTGCAAAATATGGGTCTTTAGCATTGTTGATCTTTAAATTTCAATAAAATTTTGATAAAATTATAGGTTGTCTAAATATGTTGCTTAATTTCTATAGAAAAATTATTTCTACATAAAATTTAATGTTATGACCTAACTTGGAGAAATTAAAGTTTGAGTTCTAAAATTGGAGTTAAAAAAAGAAAAAGAAAAAGAAAAAAAGAAGATGATGAAATTTAAGTCTAATCGTTCTTAAAGGTTAAACTAAAAGCAAAAATAAAATTCACATGAAACCAATTATGTCAAAAGAGATCCATGAATATAGCCAATGGCTTATAAATTTTAACCATTTTGAATACACAATTATATTTGTAGAAGCATCTTCAATAATATCTCGATTTTTCCTCCTTAGTTATAATAGAGAGCTAAAATTTTAAAATTTACGCTACAAATTTGTTATCTCACCCTCTATTATAAGGTGTTTGATTTTTACTCTCTGAGTAAAAACTCAGTTTACATCTTATAAATTATATTAGAGATTTAATAAATAGCTCTCTATTTTGAAAATTATGGTTTTCTTCTTATTGTAGAGAAATTTTAAGAACATTGTTGGAGATGCTCTAACAATGAGAAATATTATTTACATAGAAAATTTATGTATAAAATGCACATAAATTTTCACATTAAGGTGAGTTTCATATGAGTCTCACATGTGTAACCATTATGTGAGAGTTTTTGTGCATGTTGTGCTTATATTTTATGTAGCATGGCTATCTAACAATGAAAAATGTTTGGGACCTCCAAAGTTAGGGACCTTCATGACTCCCAAAATGATGTGAACTAATCATGTGTTTTTGATTTTTTGTTTTTTTTTCCTTCCTGGACCAATCACGGTGAGTAGGGGTTGTGGGGGTTGTGTTTTTTTGGGAGTCTGTAACATTGTTAATTTAATAATATTGATTTCATTAAGAATAATGCTAGAGATCTTAAAAATTCTATCAAAATTTTTACTAAATGTCTCACATGGGTGTAGTGAGTCCCACCCTCATGTAAGATATTTGGTAGAACTTTTGATAAAATTTTTAGAATCTTAATATTTTTGTTTCATTAATACTTAAATCTCCACAAGTTTGACGATATATTTCTATCATTTTATCTTATTATATGATATGTTTGTTTAATTGTTAGCAGTGCAGTGGATGAGAAATACTATTTACATAGAAAATATGTGCATTAAATGCACAAAAGTTCTCACGTGATGGTGGGTCTTACATAGATCTCATACGTAGGTTCTGCCTGTATACGAGAGTCTATGTGGATTATGTGCACAGATTTTTTATGCATATAGCATTGATGTCTAACAATATTGATTTCATTAGTGCTCAAGTCTCCAGAAGCTTGACCATGTATTTCTATCATTTTATCATCTGATGTGTTGGTCTAAGCAGTGAATTGGAGATTTATATTGGGTGGATCTATAACATCAATATTGTGTTGACGTAAGCATAAATGATGTAGAAATGTGGTAGATGTATAATGTCAGGGAAACTTTATTGATACAAAAAAATTTATATAAAAATTATTATAAGAATGGTGTGGCAATATTATTTTTGTAAATAATTGTCATCTACTAATGTTAGGAACACAAATCAAACACAGAATGAACTACACGTCTTACTAGGGGTGGGGCTTCCATGATGTGAGACTCACATGTGGGATCCACTTTTTGTAAGAAATATGTGTTTCATTTTGTATTGAACAATGTTATATCCACCAATTAGTGTACTAACTAATGTACTAATTGATGATGTGACACAATTTAAGAGATTTTTGGTATTTATAATTTGTATAATGAGTAGGGTCAATAATAATGTCATAATTAGTGCTAGTACACTAATTGGAGCATGTAGTACCACCATTTTGTATTTGGTCCTATATTTATGAGTGTTTTGTTTCAATTGACTACTTTACATTCAGTCAAATCATTATGTATAGAAATAATGTTATTGTATTTAAATTTCTTATTTAATGCTCGTAAATAATTACATTAATTATAATTTAATGAGTATCTAAATATGTATAACCGTATAATAAATGTTTGGTTATGCATATTTAGACACTCATTAAATTATAATTAGTGTAATTATTTACGAACATTAATTAAGAAATTGAATTTGAAATATAAGACATAAGTTATGTTAGGGACCCTAAATAAATTATCAACTTTTCTACCAAATCTTTCACATGGGTGTGGGATCCACACACATGTGATTTGTCTGGGTCCGAATCTTTCACATGGGTGTGGGATCCACACACATGTGATTTGTTTGGGTCCCACACCCATGTGAGAGGTTTGGTAGAAAATTTAAGCTTTGTTTGGCATAACCTATTTTAGTCCATCTTTTTATCTTTTTTGGGTCACATCAATCAACATCTCCTCTCTACATTTCTATACATCTTTTTATAAAAAGTCAAAAAGTGCACTTATTTAGAACATCTCAAACCACTCCTTAGTAATTTATTTGGGGTCCATATCATTTTCCATAAGACATTGATTGGTATTACAACTCAAATACTTTTGAGTTTTTTTTAAAAACATTTAGTGTTTTTTTTTTTTAAATTTTTTAAATTTTTAAATTTTTTTATTTATGAACCTATTCTAGATTATATGTATTTATAAAAGTAAAATATTTATGAAAATTTTAAAAAAATGTCAACTAAAAAAAAAAAACTGAAACATTTTCATATTTTTTTTTGTCTTTTATTAGTGATTCTTTAAAATTTTCTTCATAAATATTTAACTTTTTAGTTGTCTCTCTAGATTACATGGATTTAAATTATATATAGAAATATAATAAGTATAAGATTTGATCTTATCAAAATAAAGAGAGAGAAAATGAGTCTTCAATTTTTATTTTATTTTATTTTTTTCAAAAATAACATATGAAGGAATTAGGTGAGAATCAAGTTCCTTCACTAGATAAAAGCAATATATATCAGTAAAAGATGATTTTAGTCTTTAAATTTGTTATTTTAAACAACTACAACATCAATCAAAATATTATTACAATGTTTAAAATAAAATTTAAATTCCATGTGCACGGCATATGGACCACCACTAGTGTATACAAAGAGAGACTAAAATACGAAAAAAAAAAAAAAAAAATCACTAAAAAGAATTTAAAAAAATCACAATTTTAAAAACTAAACCAAACAAACTAATAATGCTCTACATTTATCACATTTCAACTACTAGGTTCAAGGTTCTACTTAGGTGATAAATTATCAACAATTGTACACATATTGGAAGTTTAGTGTTGTACATAATATTTACAAACTGATGAATGCTAATAAGTTTTCCACATTTCTTTGCAATTAAGTAATATTGAACTACTAAGCCAAACCTTATACTTTAGATGGCATACTAAGACATGTGCTACAATGATTTTGCCTATAAATGTTTTATAATTAAACTAACAATTTGTACATGGTGATATTGTTTGGCAACCTCAGGTATTGCTAATTAATTTTTTGCAAGTTACACAGAAATTATCCCAAAGCAAATATTTTATAATGAAATTTAGAAGAACAATTTTATTCGTTCCTAGCAATTATTTTATTTTACTCACGAGAGTATTTAGGGTTTCATCTTAACTAATTCATTTGATACTTGTAGTCCTCCCATCCCACATACAGAGTCAAATGTTTGGAGGCAACAAACTTAATGTTCGATTCTATGACTTCCGAATTGGTTATAGCAATTGACACTATTAGGGTTTGAATGATTGAACCTCAACTCTCTTTAACATAACAATTTCTCTCATTATAAAATTCCTACAAATTGCAAGGAGGTATCCATTATAAAGAAGCTCACTGGTACAATATTTATTATTTTATGTTCAAGCTTTCAAATTACACTTGCATTAACTAACCCAATGAAGAAATGTGCCGAAAGACACATACATTAAGCGAAGACAAAAAATAATTTTGATCATATACATAAGATAGTGAGGATACTGTTTTATTCAAAATTTTCCACTCGTATTATTGATGACTGGTTCTGTATCCCTAAACTTGTTGATATGCATAAAAAACATTCATTTCTCTATTCTCTTGAAGAGCACCAATGCTCTATCAAAGTATTGGGCTTGCAGCTTTATGGGCCAAGCATTCAATGAAGTGTGACTTAGCCATCCCAACAGCTATTTCAATTTGGTTTAATTTGATTTGATTTAGTTCGCCATCTAAATTTGAAGAATCCCACTAAGATTAATTTTGCTATGGGTTCAATAGTAACCCAAATCGAACTAACTCATGTGCACGTATCACAAGAAAAATGGATGTGCTTGAGAATTTAAATTTTTTAAGTTTATTATAATCCTTAATTACAAGAAGTCAAATTTTAATGAAGGTGCATTTGATGAAAAATTTTGGGACGAAAAGAAAAGAAAATTGGGGTTAGGAAGATGGCACATATATGTACTAGGAATAATCTGTGCCTAAAGGCATTCTTCACAAAACTGAAGCATACATTTTAGTTTTATTATATAACTGCTTAAAATAAAAAACTTTTAAAACGTAACTCAATTATAAATATTTCGTATCCATTATACATTTGCTACCAAAAAATGCTACGGAAACCTCAACACATCAAACAATACACACCAGCTAGTGCTCTGCAATATAAAAAAATAATAATAAAAATTAAACAACAAATAATGTACACCAGCCAATGCTCTGTAATCTCAAAACATAAGAATAAAAATTGTGGGGTCCCGGGTATGTCATAACTTTATCTTTACTTTAATTTCGTTTAATTTCATAACTTCGGGCTCTTGATTTCAATCTGAGGCCTCATCGGCTATGTGAATTCACTACTTTCGAAAGCTTTCTTGTGTTGATATCCTAATTTGTTTTCAGAGTTGAGCCTTTCATGTTTTGGGTGCGGTGTCAGAGCCGTGGTTGGAGAATTTATGTCAAAACTTGTGAACCAGAATCAATAAACAAAACTACATGTGTGGGGGTTTGAGCCACATGTGGAGGGGAGGCACCGCATATGCTGGGATGTATGCCGTAAGTGCGGTGAAGGGGTGATTTTTGTAAGTTGCATACTAAAATAAGGGCAGGTGCCAGGGGGGTCATGTGCGAGTGGTTTGCCGTACGTTTGGAAAGAGGTGCGCTGCACGTGCGGATTGGGTCCCGCAAATATGGGAGTGTTTGTGTCTGAAATTATTTCTCTTTTTCTTCTCTTTGGGCTGAGTGTATCTCATTTCCTTCATTTCTCTCTCTCTCTCTCTCTCTCTAAAACACATTTCTCCCCCTTCTCTCTTCATTCACTCTCACCAAATCTCATTTACTTCTTGATTTCTCTAAACCCATTAGGATTTTGACCCTAGTGCTTTGAAACTTTTTAGAGAGTTCATTAAGGGCTACAACTTGTGCGGTGGATATAGAATTTCGACACCGTTGATTCTAGGGATTTTTCACATCTTTCCTCTCCAAACTTAAGGTAGGGAGTTTTTTGAGTTATATGTCTAGCTATTCTTTGACAAATCTATGGTATAATGAGTAGAGTTTTGTATTGTTGGGTTTTGGAAATACTTGAAAATGTGACATCGCTCATGTTTTTGTCCAAATTGACTTGTTTCATGAACTTATGAGAATCTTGGAAGCTTATTGAGGAAAATATCATTTGAAAATGAGAGAAATTTGTTTTTGAGAAAAATCCTAGATTTTGGAATTTGAGGAAAAGTGGATTTTGGGAAAAACTAAAGCAAATGTTGGGTTTTGATTGAGAAAAATGATGAACTTTCACATGTTGATATGTTGTTGAGATATCCTTGAGATGGATGAGTTTTTGTGGTTGAGAAAGTGTCATGGATAGCATGATTGATACACGTTTGGATTATGAACATTTGATATTAATTATGAATATGGAAGATTGTCATATGTCACATACATATATTGTTGAATGATATTTGAGAAATATCGATGATTAAGATAAATTTGAGAAATGCTGAACATTGTATTAATATTGAGAAATGTTGAAAATTTGAGAATTTCTTATTGAGAATGTGTATATGTAATTACATTTCCATTTCATTCATTACATGGTTTTTTTAATAATGTCTTATTAAAGTAACGATTTTGGAAAGATAGAGTCATTTCTTTGAGATGGCATTTGAAACTTGAATTGTTTTGGAGTAAATACAGTGGTAAGTCCAAATAGGAGTGTAGACTGAAAATTAAGTTGGCCTGATTGTTTAAGGTGAAAGATTGAAAATATGCATAGGGTAGTACTACGCGCCTTCTGGTTAGGAGCCGGCAAAGTGGGTTTAGTAGAGTCTTGAGGGATCTACTTGCAGACACCAGCCTAGGAATTACTAGAGTTGTATTCACTACTCATATTATAATTTTATTACATATATATATATATATATATATATAAGTTTTCGAAATTGAGCATTGGCATGAGATTTCAAAGAGATAAAAACTCATGATTTTTGGAGCATGACATGGCATTGCATGCATATTTATAAGACTGTTTAAAACATATATATTTTGTTAAGATCTTTGTACTGGGCTTTGTGCGCACATCTAGTGGATTTGTGCAGGAAATGATGTGGTATTTTCGCATTAGTGAAAGTGAGTGAATGTTTTGTGAGCGTAAGGCTCTTTTGTTTATTCGTTATATTTTTGACAAGCCAAGGACTTATGTGTATGGGTTTGTAAATCATTTATTTGTAACCGGGCTTAATGTGATGTCCCGAGTCTTGGACTTGACCGGTATTGCGTAGTAAGACAGTGCGCATTACTTTTGGCATTTTGTTTATTGTTTTGGGTTGTTGAGATTTTTTTCTACTCTTACTTAACCTTTCTTAACTTCTTCGGGTTAAAATTTTTGAGATTTGAGCATTGGAACTTGTTTTGGGATGTGAAATCAAATCCTAGATTTTCTAGGCAAAACCGCTCATGTGGATTAGGCAACCGCTCAAGACGGAATCACACATAGTGTGCAATTTCTAGGCAAAACCACTTATGCGAATTTGGGTTCCGCTTGAGTGGATTTTTTGTGAAAATTCTGGGATTTCTCTGGAGCAATCTGCCCATGGAGGCATCAGAATCCACTCGTGTAGATTGGGATTCCACTCGTGCAGAATTCAAATCGCTCGTGCGGATTTCTACGCGTCTGTCTCGAATCTTGTGCTATTTTTCTCAAAACTGATGCAAAAAATGTGTTTGACCGACTTTTTCACTTCTCTCTCTCTCTCTCTCTATACTCATATTTTCTCTTCATTCTCTCTACAAACCCACCTAAATCCAAACTTCTCTCTAAGATTTAGAAAAAATCTTCAAGAATTTGAGAGGGCTTTTTACACCAAATCGAAGAGAGCGACGAAGGCTACGTTTACACCGATCGAATTGAGTTTTCATCAACGTTGAACTTTAGGGTTTTCATCTCCTTTCTCTTTCAAGCTTGAGATAGGGATAATCTTTGAGTTATATATATGTTTTTTCAAGTCTATGCTTGTTTGGAGTATTTCTTACATGTTTGGATCATGATTTTGGGTTGATGAACCCTAGATGATGTTAGAAGTAGATTTTCACTTCTTTCCCAAAGCTTTTGAGAATATGAGCTATGTTCTATAGTGTGGGTGTTATTGTGGAAAAATCTTTTCAAAAATGGAACAAAAACCTAGTTTTGGTGAAAACCCTAAAATTTGGAGATTTTGGAAGAAAAAAAAGTTGAGATATTGTGAAATTTATGTTTGATAAATTGTTATGTGAGTAAATAATGAAGGAGATTTCTATAGTTGTATCAAATGAGGAAATTTCATGAGAAAAATGAGAATTGTTGATGTGGGAAGCTTTATGAATAGTTTATTGTTGTTTGTCTTGGAAAGACCAAATTTTAAGAATGATGACTAATATGTGGAAAATGCATGAATGATGTTATTGTTATATTATCTTTTGGAAAATGTATTATGATGTTGTATTGATAAGAGATGTGGAAGTTGATCACAATGGGAAATTATGTGATGAAAATTGAAAATGAAACTATATTAATGCATTATTAAGTCTTGCATTACCATTCCATTTAATCATTGTTGCAATTGGTTTTGAATCTTGCATTGAAAGATTATTTCTTTGAGAAATGAATTGTTTTGTGAAATAAGATCATTTTGATTTGTTTTGGATAAATACATTGGTAAGTCTGAATAGGGGGTGTAGTTGGTATTGGTTAAGTTGACTTGAGTGTCCATGGTGAAAGAACCAAAACATGATCGGAGGAGGTACCACGTGCCTGTTGGAAAAATGGTGTTTTATAAGGCTTATTTTGGGCCAACTTTGAGCCCAAAATTGAGTGGGCCCCAAACGTCTTTTGGGGTGGGTCCGAAGAGGTGAAGTGTTCCTTACTGCGTGGCAAGTCACACGGTGAAGACGGTTCGTTAAAACCATTTATGAGTGAATGGGAACATGATGTCGTTTTCGGGTTCGTGGAATAGGAAATTAAAGGAAGTAAATGTGGGTTTTTTTGGAAATAGTTGTCCCACATTGAAACTTTAAGAGAGTTTATTTATGTTTATAAGCTCTAGCCTACAATACTTGGGTTGGGCCCCAAGGGGCACCCCAAGTGTGTAGAAGGGAGGAGTTATGGACAAAGTGAACCTTAGCCCAAACCACCACATGCGCGCCGCCGCCATCCGTCCGACCGTGCCGTGCATGGGAGTGGGTCAGGTCGATTCTAATATTAATTTATTTGAATTTTAAATGAAATTAAATTCAAAGTTTGTGCCAAATAATTGAATTAATTTTCTGTCCATTCAGTCCGGAAATTCCAAACAGATTAACTGCTCAAATTTGCTGCAGTTACACAGGTTGAATTTCAGACAGATTTATACAAGTTCCTATCTGTTGCAACCGGACAGATTCAAAATTCTTAATTGCCCAAACAATTACAGTTTTGAAACAGTATTTATATCTGTTGTAATAGGTTCAAACCTGTCTGAAACAGTGCTGCAGTTACAGTATGTAACGGTCACTGAATCTGTTTGAATTCAAAATCTGAATCTGTCCTGTTTTGCACCTGTTCACTACCTATTTGCACCTGTTTGGGGCAGTCTTTAGTTGCCTATAAATACAGCCATGTTCCAGCAGTCTTAATAATCCAAAAATTAGTCTGCAAAATAGATATTGCTATCCAGAATTTTCTCCTTTGCATTTTATTCTTCATTCTAGTTTTAGAATAAATATTCAGAGAGTTAGATCACAGGTTTGGTTCGCCGAACAATTTGTTTTGGAGTGCTACTACAAATTGGTTAAGATCATTGTATCCTGGGAGATAGACGCCACTCAACCGTAAGCACCGTAGTGGGGCGAATCTGCCTTAAGGACAGAGTGTCACACACTCGACTTGGTCTTTGAATTATTTATTCGGTTCTACAAAATAAATACTGTAAGTTTTATTTTATTTTGTTTGAATTATTTCAAATTATTTTTTTTCCACAGAAGATTGTTCCAACAATCTTAAGACAGATTCGAATTATTCTGTTTACAGAATTTTTCGTTTGTTTCCTTTTCTCTTTTTTCTTTTAAGAAATTATTTTCTGTGGATTTACAAAATAATATTCTGGTTGGAAAAACAAATAGTGATTATATGCTATTTGACAGATAGTAGTAATATACTGTCTATTTTCTTTGACAACTAGTAGTAATATATTGGTGTCATTAACAATTTAGAATATATTTTTGTGAAATTTTGTCAGAAAATTAATTTTGGTTTTTAGAAATTATTTTATGAGTTTTCATTAATTAAAATTCTGTTTCAGTATTTTAATCATTGAAGTGTTATAGAAATTAATTTTCTATGTGGAATTAATTTGGTTAAATAAATTTTTATTTTATTTCCAAATTAATTGAAAAATAAAAGTTACATTCTAGTTTCTTTTATTTTTACAGAATTTAATTCTTTGAATTTGGATTAGTTTTCCGTGTGGAATTAATTTGGTTAAATAAAATTTTATTTTATTTTATTTCCAAATTAATTGAAAATAAAAGTTACATTTTGTTTTGTTTCTTTTATTTTAACAGAATTTATTTTTGTAGTTTTGGTTTAATTTGTTTAAATAAAATTTATTTTATTTTCAAATTAATTGGAAATAAAAGATACAATTCTTGTTTCTTTTATTTTTACAGAATTTAAAATTCTGTGTTTATGGTTTAATTTTCTGTGTAGTATTAAATTCTAATTATAATTGTAGTTTATAATTTAGAATTTATGGCTATTGAAACTGGTCAAACTAATGTCCAAACCAGTACTGGTATGGTGATTGCCATTACACCAACCCCTCCTTACGTTGGGACTGTGCCGGTGAATCATGGTGAAAAATCAGAGAAGTTCTTAGGAACTGTTTTTAAAAGATGGCAGAATAAAATGCTATCTAAAGGAGGGAAAACTAAGAAGTACAAGTTTAATAGCATGTGTTACATTTGTAACAAAAAGGGACATCGGGCCAAAGATCGCCGTTACAAACATAAAGGCAAAGGAAGATCAAGTAAGAAGGTTGCTAAAGCCAAAATGACCGAAATGGATAAAATTTCCAATGGTGTAGATGTCATAAATCTTTCTACAGTTGTTTCTGAGGAAAATCTTGTCGGAAATCCTAAATAGTGGTGGGTGGACACTGGTGCTAATCGCCATATTTGTGCCGACAAAAAGATGTTCACATCTTATTCTACAGTGGACAATGGTGAACAACTTTTTATGGGCAACTCCTCAACTTCCAAAGTTGAAGGACAAGGAAAGATTATACTTAAGATGACATCTGGAAAGGAACTCACTCTCAACAATGTGCTGCATGTACCGGACATTTGCAAGAATCTTGTTTCCAGATCTTTGTTGAGTAAGAATGAGTTTAGGCTAGTTTTTGAAAGTGACAAGTTTGTACTTACCAAAAACGGGATGTATGTAGGAAAAGGTTACATGTCTGATGGCCTTTTCAAGATGAATGTAATGACCGTTGTACCCTCAGTTATTAATAATAATACATCTTCTTCTTACTTGCTTGAGTCTTCAAATTTATGGCATGATAGACTAGGACATGTTAATTATGGATCTTTGTGTAGATTAATTAATATGGAATGTTTACCTAAATTTGACATTGATTCAAATTATAAATGTGAAATTTGCGTTGAGGCAAAATTATCTAAAAATCCTTTTCATTCAATTGAAAGAAGTATGGAACCACTTGAATTAATTCATAGTGACATTTGTGATTTTAAATCAATTCAAACTAGAAGTGGGAAAAAATATTTTATCACTTTTATAGATGACTATACTAGATATAGTTATGTTTATTTAATTCGAACCAAGGATGAAGCTTTGGAAACTTTCATTCAATATAAGAATGAAGTTGAAAATCAACTTGGTAAGAAAATCAAGAAACTTAGAAGTGATAGAGGTAGTGAATATGAATCAGCTTTTGGTGAGTTTTGTAAAGAATATGGAATAATTTATCAAACCACCGCTCCTTACTCACCTCAGCAAAATGGAATTGCTGAAAGGAAAAATAGGACTTTAAAATAAATGATGAATGCCATGTTAATAAGTTCTGGATTACCTCAGAACTTGTGGGGGGAAGCAATACTTTTTGCTAATTATATTTTAAATAAAGTACCTCGACAGAAAGTGAATCAAACACCTTATGAAATATGGCATGGTAGAGTACCATCCTACAAATACTTAAAAGTGTGGGGATGTTTGGCTAAAGTGGCTATTCCTAGTCCTAAAAAGACTAAGATAGGTCCCAAGACCATTGATTGCATTTTCATTGGTTATGCCAAGAATAGTAATGCATATCGGTTTTTGATTCATAAATCAGAAGATTCCGAAATGCATGTAAATACTATTATTGAATCTCAGAATGCATCTTTCTTTGAACATGTATTTCCAAATAAAACTGGACAAGAGACTAGTAGTAATAAAAGATCTCATGATGCTATTACTAGTCAGGATCAAGAACATGATCAAGAACAAGAATTCGATCAAAATGAGGAAGAGGAACTTAGGCGTAGTAAACGTGCTAGAACCTCAAAATCTTTTAACATTTTTATTAGAAAATGAGCCTTTAACTTTTAAAGAGGCTATGTCCAGTCCAGAGGCTCCTTTATGGAAAGAAATTGTCAATAGTGAAGTTGAATCCATCTTGCAAAATCACACTTGGGAATTGGTGGATTTGCCACCAGGTTATAAACCTCTTGGGTATAAGTGGATTTTCAAAAGAAAATTGAAAGCGGATGGATCAATTGACAAATACAAGGCAAGACTTGTGGTCAAAGGTTTTAGACAAAAAGAAGGTCTTGATTATTTTGACACATACTCACCGGTTACTAGAATAACATCCATTAGAATGCTAATTGCCATTGCATCTCTATACAATCTAGAAATTCATCAAATGGATGTGAAAACCGCTTTCTTAAATGGTGAGTTAAATGAAGAAATTTACATGGAACAACCACAAGGTTTTTCTGTTCTAGGAAAAGAAAAGAAAGTGTGTAAATTGGTTAAATCTTTATATGGTTTAAAACAAGCGCCAAAGCAATGGCATGAGAAATTTGACAAAACAATGATGTCAAATGGATTTAAAATTAATGAGTGTGACAAATGTGTTTATATTAAAAATACAGACAAAGGTTATGTTATTATATGTCTTTATGTAGATGATATGCTCATCATAAGTAGTGATCATGATATGATTAAAACTACTAAGAAAATGTTGAATAAACATTTTGACATGAAGGACATGGGCATTGCTGATGTAATTCTTGGTATGAAAATTACCAAAACATCAGAAGGATATACTTTGTCACAATCTCATTACATTGAGAAAATACTTGACAAATTCAGCAAAGATGATGATCATCTTACTAGAACACCTGTAGATGTTAATTTGTATCTTTCTAAGAATGTACAGGAAAGTATTTCTCAATTAGAGTATGCCCAAATTATTGGAAGCTTAATGTACTTGATGAACTGCACTCGCCCGGATATAACTTATGCAGTAAGTAAATTAAGTAGATATACGAGTAATCCGGGAGTAGAACACTGGAAAGCTATTATAAGGGTTCTAAGGTATCTCCGATTTACTCGTAATATTGGGCTGAATTATACTAGATATCCAGTAGTACTTGAAGGATACTGTGATGCAAATTGGATATCGGATATAAGAGACTCAAAGTCCACCAGTGGGTATGTCTTTACTCTTGGTGGGGCGGCTGTATCTTGGAAATCTTCCAAACAGACTTGCATTGCTAGGTCTACTATGGAATCAGAATTCATAGCTTTAGACAAAGCAGGGGAAGAGGCAGAATGGCTTCGTCGCTTCCTTGAAGATATTCCAATATGGCGAAAACCAGTGCCTGCTATATGCATACATTGCGATAGTCAATCAGCAATAGGTAGAGCACAGAGTCATATGTATAACGGTAAGTCTAGACACATTCGTCGTCGACATAACACCATGAGACAACTACTCTCTAATGGAATTATTTCCATTGAATATGTGAAGTCTAAAGACAATATAGCGGATCCACTAACCAAAGGGTTAGCAAGAGAGTTAGTTGAGAATTCATCGAGGGGAATGAGACTTAAGCCTATTAAATAAGAGTTACCACAACTGCAACCCAACCTAGTTGACTGGAGACCCCAAGATCTAGGTTCAAAGGGACAACCGAGTTGTGAATCACTCAAAAGGATCACTGGGGAGTCTAACTCCTACCCATTTCTTTGATGAAATAGTGATGACTGCAGCGTTTGAGGTTAAGTAAAACTTTTAATGATTCTTATATTTAGGTAAACCTAGTGGAATATGGCATGATACTCTTCATAAGAATCACCTATATGAGTGTGAACTGGGCCGGTTCTATGAGATTTGTGAAGGGCTACAATTCTCTAGCGCACTCATGAAAGACCAGGTTGTTCAAGGCCAAAATGAACACAATAGTGAGAACTAAACTGTGTCTGGGGATATATTGTGTGAGTTCTATTGTCTTGGTTTACACAAACGGCTGAACAGTTCAAGACATTATGTTCACTGGTTAGCTAGTAAATCCGATAGTGTCTCACAAGGGAAAGTTCAAAGCCAAAAGCTACCTATCCTTTGCAGCATATTTTCAATTTCTGTACTCTCTGTAATAGATCATGTTGTTGCATTTTCTCTCCGTCAAATTCTATTCATGTGGGGGATTGTTAGAAAAATGGTGTTTTATAAGGCTTATTTTGGGCCAACTTTGAGCCCAAAATTGAGTGGGCCCCAAACGTCTTTTGGGGTGGATCCGAAGAGGTGAAGTATTCCTTGCTGCGTGGCAAGTCACACGGTAAAGACGGTTCGTCAAAACTATTTATGAGTGAATGGGAACATGACGTCGTTTTTGGGTTCATGGAATAAGAAATTAAAGGAAGTAAATGTGGGTTTCTTTGGAAATGGTTGTCCCACATTGAAACTTTAAGAGAGTTTATTTATGTTTATAAGCTCTAGCCTACAATACTTGGGTTGGGCCCCAAGGGGCACCCCAAGTTTGTAGAAGGGAGGAGTCATGGACAAAGTGAACCTTAGCCCAAACCACCCCACGCACGCGCGCGCGCGCGTCGCCGCCGTCCGTCCGGGCGTAGGTGTGGGTTGTTAATATTAATTTTTTGGACAAAATTTATTTGAATTTTAAATGAAATTAAATTCAAAGTTTGTGCCAAATAATTGAATTAATTTTCTGTCCATTCAGTCCGGAAATTCCAAACAGATTAACTGCTCAAATTTGCTGCAGTTACACAGGTTGAATTTCGGACAGATTTATACAAGTTCAATCAGTTCCTATTTGTTGCAACTGGACAGATTCAAAACTGTCCAAACAGTTTTTAATCTGTTGAACAGTTTCAAAATTCTTAACTGCCCAAACAGTTACAGTTTTTAAATAGTATTTATATCTGTTGTAACAGGTTCAAACCTGTTTGAAACAGTGCTGCAGTTACAGTATGTAACGGTCACTGAATCTGTTTGAATTCAAAATTTGAATCTATCCTGTTTTGCACCTGTTCACTACCTATTTGCACCTGTTTGGGGCAGTCTTTAGTTGCCTATAAATACAGCCATGTTCCAGCAGTCTTAATAATCCAAAAATTAGTCTGCAAAATAGATATTGCTATCCAGAATTTTCTCCTTTGCATTTTATTCTTCATTCTAGTTTTAGAATAAATATTCAGAGAGTTAGATCACAGGTTTGGTTTGCCGAACAATTTGTTTTGGAGTGCTACTACAAATTGGTTAAGATCATTGTATCCTGGGAGATAGACACCACTCAACCGTAAGCACCGTAGCGGGGCGAATCTGTTTTAAGGACAGAGTGTCATACACTCGACTTGGTCTTTGAATTATTTATTCGGTTTCACAAAATAAATACTGTAAGTTTTATTTTATTTTGTTTGAATTATTTCAAATTATTTTTTTTACACAGAAGATTGTTCCAACAGTGCCTTCCGGTTAGCAACCGGTATAGTGAGGATTGGTAGTGTTTGTTATGCCTACTTGCAGACACCAACCTAGGGATTACCTAAGTTGTATTTGTTATCCCAGGTAGGCAACCCAAGAGGGGGAGGTGAATTGGGTTATGTAAAAAATTTTACAATATTAAAATTTATAACACAATATTCAGAATTTTAACAAATAAAAAATAGAATAATAATTATCAATATGAAAAATAAGAGAAATAGAGAGAGAAAATCAAATACTGAGATTTATAGTGGTTTGGCACGTCAGGCCTATGTCCACTCCCCAAGGGACCTCCTTGAGAATTTCTTTACTATCAAAATGAATTAATACACCACCAAGTCTTCACTAAACTTGTGGATTTTGCACATGACTTACTCTTATTTATTGAGCCTCACTCAACAATAAATGCCTTACCCTTACAAAATCTCTCACAAAAATAATGAATAAAAATAAGTGGTACTTAAATCCTCTTTTACAATAATTCTCTCACAAAGAGTAGATATGAAAGTGTAAGAACAAATGCTACACTTAGATCTGAAAGTGAAAGAGCAGAATACAATATACTTAAAATTTTGGAGCACACAGAAATTTTTCTTTTCAAGTTCTTGATTTTTCTCTACACACAACACTTCTATTTATAACCAAAAATATACCCGTTGGAAGTAGGACACTCCTTGATGACGTCATGGATTACATGGCATGCTCATTGATTCAAATAGACAGTAAATAACAATGTTTGAAAAAATGATAAAAGTTTTTTCCTTTTTTTTTTTTTTTTTTCAAACACGGAGCCACTGTTTGAAGGCAAATTGAAAAATATAATACAATTATCACATCTTTAAATTCAAATAAGCAAATGATTTTGCTCAATCATTATGGTTTCCTTGAAGTCAAAAGCCACATGAAAATTGTGTCTATTTTGTAACTTTTTCTTTTTCTTTTTGCAAGCAAATTTAAACCAACTTACAATTTTTTCTTTTTCATTCTGCAGGCAAAACATCTTCAAGGATTTGTTTACAATAAAAAATTAAATAAGTCTTCTCCTGCAATCATTATAGTATATCAATTTCAAGATTTCGACTATATATATATATATATTTATTTATTTATTACTGATGCACCACACAAATTCAAACTTGAATACTTTTTATTATATCAATATATATATGTACGTAAAAAGTGCATCACATGGCACCGTCTGCACCCCCATACTTATAATTAATATATTATAAACAATATACAAGTAATGTATGTATATTTGAATAAAAAGTATGATTTGCTATCAAACACCACTTGAGTATGTTACACAAATAAAATATTTTTGTGATTGCTATATAGATTTTAAATATATCAACTATCCCATGTGAGTATATTAAATTTGTCAAAAGATGACAACTCACTAAAATCACATTTGTCAAAATGATACAACTAATCAATTTTAAATTTGTCAAAAGATGAATAGTGATCAGCCTAATTTTTCAAAAAGTGAATAGTAAAAAAATATATTTATTTAAATAATATTTCACAAATGTATCATATAATATATATTTTAAACAGATAATATTTTGTGTCAAATAATATGTATATTAAAAAATTTAAATTTTTGCAAATAATATTTTAGATATCATCAAAATTAAACAATATGATTAACAGTATTTACCACCCCTTGAACTACATTGATGTTATTGAATTATTGTATCTTCAAATTACATTGTGCATAAAAGTTTCAAACGATAGAGATATATATTTTTGAGCATGACATGGCATATGCATTCACCTCAGGAGACTGTATAAAATGTATATACTTTGTTAAGATCATCCTACTTGGCTTTGTGCTCACCTTATGGGATTTTGTGCAAAAAAAGATGTAGTGATCCCGCCGAGTTAAAGGTGTTGAATATATTTTGAGAGCACAAAGCTCTTTTCCTTTTGTTGTAATTATTTGGACAAGCCAAGAGTTTTACATGTATGGATTTGAAAAGCATTTATTTTGTGTAATTGTCATAAGCCTTGGAAATTGTAGCCCTTGAGGGCATTGAATTGTACTTGACATATTGTGCCACATACTATAGATTCATATTCTAGGAATGTTGAATGTATAACCGCATGTGGAATATTTTTTTGTAAATCTCTTGAGTTTAATGAATACAAATGTTGGAGACTTGATAATGTTGTCAAAATTAAGGCTTTATTTTCCGTATACATTGAGCAATGGAAGTTATTGATTTGGAAACAAGATAATGTAATTGGAAGTTATTGAGTCTATATTGTGTTATTTCGTTGAGGCGTTACACTTAAGCCTTGGAACTTATAGCACAAGTGACTTTATTTTGTAATTTGTTCTTTACTTCTATTTGTCTCACATGCTATAGATTTATACCTTAGAGAACATTGAATATGTATTGTATGTGGACACCTTTTTTACATCTCTCATATATCAAGAAATACAAGTTTAAAGATTTTACTAGTATAATGATGTCAGGAGTTTCATGATTATTTAACTGAAAATCATTAAATCAGGATCTTTATATGTTAATTATTTGGGGACGCTACAAAAAATTAAACAACAAATAATATACACCAGCTAGTGCTCTACAATCCCAAAAAATAAGAATAAAAATTAAACAACAAATAATGCACACCAACCAGTGCTTCGCCATTTCAAAAAATAAAAATAAAAATTAAAGTCAAACCTTATAAAATAAAATAAAAAAGATTTGAACAATAAATGAGTCAAAATATGTATTTTTACAAAGAGTGAGTTGTAGCTAGCATTTCTTTGAAATTCATTCTTGTGAAATCCATATTTTTTTCAACCCAATCCTACAAAAGTTCGCATGTTCATTACATATTATATTTGAAACTTTATATAATGAGAGAAATAAGCTTATTAAGTAAATGTACCCTTTGCTAAAAATTGCTTGGATCCACAAGTAACATAACAAAACTTCAGGATAAACAATATTTATGATATAATCTAGGCCATCTTTTGGAAGAAGAATATTTATACGATCAAAATATGTGCATTTAGATAGCGCCACATATAATTGCCCATGACTAAGCATTGGAGTGCGCAAATCAACCCCAATAAATTTCACAAATTATCTTGAGAATTATTAATGGTTAGGGCATATGCCAATTGAACAGAGAATTGACGTCTTGTTATTTGAAAAGACATTTATGAAGAAGACGGTGTCAAGGATATTCTTGATATGAATGCCAAATTACCAAATTTTTTCCTAATTAAAATTTGAGTTTCAATTATGCGAGTGTTGCAATTAGTAACCACCAATCTTGCACCATTATATAGTCCATCATTGGGTGTAATGTTTCTTAACAATATTATAGGATAACCCACTTTCAACTCTATCTTAAAAGTTGGTAGGCCAAGAAGATCTAATGAATTTAAATACTCATTAGGTATTCTATTTATAATGCTTGGATCAATTTCATCATTTTCAGACATTTTTTCTACAGCAAGATAAGTATAGATGTTTCTTGAAAAAAATATTCAATGCAACAATATTGATAGTACTTACATCATCATTTTGAGCAGAAAGAATTATACGTTCAGTTAAAAAGATTGGGATCGATTTATCTACCACATCCAAATGTGGATAAATTGTAGAGATTAATTCCTTCAAGTCTTGACATTTGTGTATTATTCATGAAAGATTAATGATTTTTTGTGGATTAGTTATAATCTACAAATAAATAAATAAAAGTAAAATCAATCATGGCATAATAGTGCCTACGCATTTCATCAAATCAAAAGCTTCATTTAATAAAAGAAATGTTTGAAGGTGCATTACCTCCATTAAGAATTTTCCAAAATAACATTTCCACTGTCCTTGTGATTCAAGCGCATGTTCAATTCTAAAGACAAAACATGTACATCCTTCCACAAAACAGAGTGTGTCAATGTTACATTAACAATTTCCTCAATGACTCCTTTGGTTGTAACTGATAAAATTTGTCGAAAGTCTCCACCAAGAACAATAGTGATACCTCCAAATGACTTTTCACTATCACAAATATCTCGAAGTGTACGATCAACCCAAGGCCGGCCCTAGGGCATAGGCCACAAGGCCATGGCCTAGGGCCCCTCAAAATAGAGTAAAAAAAGGGGCCCCTCCTATTATAATTTAGTGTACTATATTAGGTATGTTTTAAGTCTAAAAAATTTAAGAAAGGCCCAAACTAACTTAAAATAAATTGACCCATTAAAAAATTAAAAGGCCATTCAAAAAAATTAGCATTGTTATCCATTGAAAATAGATCCAAAAAAGGGTCTCTCTTATTATAATTTAGTCTAATATATTAAGTATATTTTAAGTCAAAAAAAAATAAAATTAAGGAAGGCCCAAATTAACTTAAAATAAATTAATCCATTAAAAAATTGAAAGGCTCATTTAAAATAATTAGCATTGTTATTCATTGAAAATGATTTTGTAAAAAAAATTAGATTATGCAAGTATGATTGATTTATTTGCTTCTAAAAATACAAAAAAAAGTGAGGATCAAGCGATACTTATTAGTTATTGTAATGTAATGCTAATTATTTTTTGTGATTTTGACACAAATCTTTTGTCTTTTACTTTCAATTTTTTTTTTTTCATTCAATGAAAAAAAAAAATGTGAAGGGCCCCAGAAATTTATTAGTTGATTATCGGCTTTGGGTCCCGGAAATCTTAGGGCCGGGCCTGGATCAACCGCCTCAACACAATATCTATGCTACATAGGAACTTCATGTCAGTTTATGAGTTTTGTTTTTCTAAATAACTTAGCCTGTAACGATTGCTTGCTAAACTCACAAATTGAATTTTTTAGGACATTTAATGGAATGAAAAATGTTGAATGTGCAGCTCGGCCTCCTACCAATAACAATGATGCAGTTCCCGATGAAGCCACACTAACAATAATATAGCCAAGACTACGACATTTTAATGCAACCAAAAAATGGATATGTTTGAGAATTTAAATGTTTTTTTAAGTTTATTATAATCCTAGACTTCAAGAAGTCAAATTTTTATGAAGGTAAGAAAAAAAAAGAAAATTGGGGTTGGGAAGATGGCATATATATATATATATCTTCTTGCGCCAAGGATGCCTACCTTTCTTCCCTCCAAAATTGTAGGGTTTGTAGGATTAATCTATAAGTAATTAATTGCTTTTCCTTTGTCAAGCAAACAATAATTGTTTTTTTCTCTTGCATTGGTTTCTTGACCGACCAAAAAAAGTAAGAAAAATAGTACTCTTACAAAATGAAAATATAAGTGATTGTTTTTTCCTCACACTCTTCTCTATTTTTTTATTTTTAGATTTCTTTTATCCTCTTCAAAAAATATCAATGTTTAGGAGTTTGAAAATGTAGCCGCCCAAAAATCTATAACAGGGAGAGACAGAGAGAGAGCTCTCCAAGTAACACTTGTTTTTTAGTTCCCCAAAAAAAAAAAAAAAAGCTAACACTTGTCCCCCTAAAAATAAAATATATATATATAAAGAGTTTATTGCATTTTTGAAAGTTTGGAAGTTTGATATGACGAAAAACATAATGAAAAATATTTTATGTAGCAAACAGAAAACAAATTTATTTGAACAGAAAGTTTCTACTTTTGTAAGGAAATATTGCAGTCAACCAATCTAAGGTACTCAATAGAACAAGTTGTTAGGGAAAATCGATGATTCCTCACAAGTAAATCAATCAATGGGAATAAAAACTAATGTGTAAAAATTAAATCAAAGGCAACACAAGAATTTTTACGTGGTTCCCTCAATGTAAGGTACGTCCACGGGATCGAAATCCGATTCCACTATCAACCAAATAAGTTCCAAACGATTACAAACGAGACACTAATGGTCTCACAAAACCACCCTTAGGTGAATTCCAAATAATCACAAATAAACAAGAGGAAAGACCTCACCAAATAGATGAACAAAAATCTTCAGAACTAGAGTTGTAGAAGATCCAAAATAATGAACCAAATCAACACCGAAAACGAAGCAAAGAACCACCCAAATAATTGATTTCACCAAAGTGGAGTATGTGTAGCAGCCGTTCTCTTCACCTCGGGATGAGCAAAAACAAAACCCTAAAAAAAAAGAATCTAGGGTTTATTATCAAACCTTAGTTGTTTCCAAATTGGATTGGGTCTCCACAAATTAAAAATAATATATAAAAATATATTATAATTAATACTAAACCAAATTAAACTCTTTTTCCAAAACCAATTGGGTCCCACACTCCAATAAGGAGGTATACCCAACAATTCTCCCCCTATCGACTTAGGTGGAGATATCAACCATACCCGCCAAAGTTCGACACTTCAAATGTTTATCCCTCGACAAAGTCTTAGTCAACATATCCGAAATATTATCATCCGTGTGAACCTTTTCGAGTTGCAACAATTTCGAATCTAACACATCACGAATCCAATGGTATCTCACATCAATGTGTTTCGATCTCGAATGAAAAGTAGAATTTTTGCTCAAATGAATAGCACTTTGACTATCACAATAAAGCACATACTTTTCTTGCATCAAACCTAACTCTTGCAAAAATTTCTTTAACCATAACTCTTCTTTGCAAGCTTCTGTAATGGCAATAAATTCAGCTTCGGTAGTTGAGAGAGCAACACATTTTTGTAATTTAGATTGCCATGCCACAGCTCCCCCTGCAAAAGTAATCAAATACCCCGAAGTAGATTTTCTAGAATCAATATCACCGGCCATGTCAGAATCTGTGAACCCATCAAGTATCGGCTTACCATCCCCAAAACACAAACACACCTTCGAAGTCCCTCGAAGATACCTTAGAATCCATTTTACCGCTGCCAATGTTCTTTACCCGGATTAGAGAGAAACCGACTCACCACACCAACGGCATGAGCAATATCCGGCCTTGTACAAACCATGGCGTACATCAAAGAACCAACTGCTGAAGCATAAGGAACTTTCAGCATCTCTTCCTTGTCTTTCTCACTTGTAGGACATTGATTCGAATTAAGCTTGAAGTGACCCGCAAGTGGACAACCAACCGGCTTTGCTTTATTCATGTTGAACCTCTCAAGAACTTTCTCAATGTAGCTTTCTTGAGACAACCAAATCAGTCCCTCTTTGCGATCACGAACAATTTTCATACCAAGTATTTGCTTTGCCGGTCCCAAATCTTTCATAGCAAAAGACTTGCTCAACTCCAATTTCAACTTGTTTATCATGGTAGAATCTTGACCCACAATTAACATGTCATCAACATAAAGCAAAAGAATAATAAATTTGCCATTCAGAAATTTTTTCACAAACACATAATGGTCCGAAGTGGTTTTAGAAAAACCATTGTTCATCATGAAAGAGTCAAATTTTTTGTACCATTGCCGCGGGGCTTGCTTGAGACTATACAAACTTTTCTTCAATTTGCAAACAAATTTCTCTTTCCCTTTTTCCACAAAACCTTCCGGTTGCTCCATGTAAATTTCTTCTTCAAGATCACCATGAAGAAATGCGGTCTTCACATCAAGTTGCTCAACTTCAAGGTTCATACTTGCAGCCATGCCAAGTACAACCCGAATATAAGACATCTTTACAACCGGTGAGAAAATCTCGTCAAAGTCAATACCTTTCTTTTGCCCAAAGCCTTTCACAACAAGACGTGCTTTGTACCTTAGATTCTTGCCATCATTCTTCAATTTGAAAACCCACTTATTTTTCAGAATTTTCCTGCCTTTAGGCAACTTCACTAAATCATAAGTCTGGTTTTCAAGCGAGGAATTCTTCTCCTCGTCCATGGCCTTTTTCCAATCACCTTTCTTTGCATGCTCAATTGCTTCTTGGTAGTTCTCAGGCTCCCCTTGATCGGAAATCAACACAAATTCATTGGGAGGATACTTTCTTGAAGGTTGTCGGTCCCTTGTAGATTTCCTCAACTCAAGTTGTGGTGGCGGTTCTTGATTTGGATGCTCTTCCTCAATTTCTGGCTCAACTTCATTAGGATTAGCATCATCCTCTACATCTTCAATGGGTGGCTGCACATCTCCCCCGTTTTCATCATCAACTGAAGATGAAGGAGATGGATCCATGTCAATGAGATCACTAGTTTTTGGTTCCGGTTGATCACCTTTGCCAAAGTTTTCAATCGTTTGGTCTTCAAGAAACACAACATCACGACTTCGAATGATTTACACACCCAAATAATTGATTTCACCAAAGTGGAGTATGTGTAGCAGCCGTTCTCTTCACCTCAGGATGAGTAAAAACAAAACCCTAAAATATTGTGAATCTAGGGTTTATTATCAAACCTTAGTTGTTTCCAAATTGGATTGGGTCTCCACAAATTAAATATAATATATAAAAATATATTATAATTAATACTAAACCAAATTAAACTCTTTTTCCAAAACCAATTGGGTCTCACATTCCAATAAGGAGGTATACCCAACACAAGTCTATCACAAGGAACAGATACTTGCTTCAAGCAAGCTTCCACCACCAACTTTTGAACTATATGAAGACAATTCCTCACTAAATTATGTGTTCTTTTTCTTCTTCTTTTCTTTTTGGTAAGCCCTACAATATACAAATATTCAAAAGGAAGTGTCCTTGAAGGCCCAGCTGCAATTCTAGGAATAGATCACAAGATGTATCCCAAAGTTCCTTCGCAAGTTTCGTGTCGTAAGAAAGTGCAGAAGAATTGACGGTCCTACCGTTTCCTCCAAAAAAGTAAACTCCTGATATCTCCTGAAATCAACAAAGTTACGAGCTTAATTCCCATCAATTGACTTGTATTAAAAATTAAAAATAAAAATAAAAATACACTTTCACATTCCAGAGATGAACACTCAGTATAATTCAAGAACTGCTGCAGCAAATGATTCCAAATTTCCATTGATATGCAAGAAGAAAGAACTTTGTGGACCTCCCAGCGAGCCCCAATCCAAAAATATTCATTTTTCAAACTTTAGCTCATGTACAAATCTAGTCGGTCATTCCTAGATCCATGCAAATTCTATTAGATTAGATTTGGGTTGGGTTGGGTTGGGTTTAAGGTATTCAAATCAGCAGCATTTTCTTATAAGAGTACAGTTAGAAAATATCTATAATACAATTCTAATTAATCAAACACTTCGAGGTGGGTTTTAACCTCTAGGCCTTTGATATAACTCTTGGCAAAGCCAAAGGCTCTTGCTTTTCACCCGGTGATGAGGAGTGGTGCATCTCATTACTGCTAGGTTTGGGTGTCATCCAACTAGGTGGGGATCCCATGTGTATAATTAACTTGAAAGGGGGTCCTGTCCTGGGTTATCAAAAAAAAAAAAAAAAATACAAATAAAATAATACTCCCAAGGTAATATGCACTCGTTAGTATCATCCTCCACCAATGTCATAAGCCTATTTAACAAATGGACTCTTGATGAGAATACAGAGAATAACAAGGCTGCGGCTCATGCTACGGCTTCAAGTGCAGCTCACACTCAAGCATCAACTCATCAGTTCAACAAATGCATCTCAAACTTAAGACACGTGTGAAGGGATCAAGGCTTGATGTTTGTTGTAACTTTTCTTGGTTTGTTAGAGATGTAACGCAGTTAGTTAGATATAACTCAGAATGATTAGGATTAACTAGAGTTAGATTAGTTTTGTAACTAAATGGTAAACAGTATAAATTGTATAGATCAAATTTTCGTCAACTCTTTTTTCTATCATACTCGAACACAGAAATTCTCTGTGCTGGAAAATAACATAAAATGGTTAGCACAGTAGATTACATAAACATAAGATATCACGTGGCAAAAACATATTTACCAATAGTTACTTCCGCAGAAGCAATCACGATGGATCAGAATAAAGAACTCACTGGAGGGGCGAGAGCTGCATCAAGAATAGAGTGGACTCCATTTTCACGCGATTGCAGAAGAGCCAAAAGACAATAATATACAGATTAGTTGAATTTATGCGGGAGACTAAATTTTCAAGTCATAGTTGAGAAAATCCAAAAGACACTGAAGGAATCGGCAACCTTTGACTTGGAAATTTAGCCTCAGCGATTTCCATATTAAACCAGCCAATATGGACATTCATGCTGTCAGTCATTCAATTCGATTCAAAACAGGAGAAAGGAAATAGTTCTTTGCCGAAGGGATTTCAATACACTTTATTGACTTTTGTCTATAATGAAATAGAAAATAAATCTCATTGTTTGCCAAGATTAGGAAAAGCTACAAACAGAAGAAAAAGTATTCTTTTTTGTTCTTTTGGTTAAATTTTGTTGGCAAATTAACATGTTAGGTTTTCTAGTCCTCCGTCCTCCGACTAATATTGGAGTTTCAACAAAGCCCCCCCCCCCCCCGAGGCTTTTCCCATATTAAGCCTATTTTGTATCTTAATTCCCAAACTAGGCCTAGTTTGGACGGAATTCCCAAATTAGGCTAAAGCGCTATTACAAATCGCGCTTTCACTGTTTGGAGCCCAAAATGTGATGAATAGTGAAAACGCTATTGCAAATCGCACTTTTAATTAAGAAAGCGTGGTTGCAAATCACGCTTTTAACATAAAATTTTTTTCTGAAGAAAACGCTATTTGAAATCGCGCTTTCACTGTGCATTCGTTTTCTGAAGAAAACGCTATTTGAAATAGCGCTTTCACTATGTATTATTATTTCTTCAGAAAACGCTATTTGAAAAAACGCTTTCACTCTTGATTAATGAAAGCGTGGATTGAAACCACGCTTTTAAAACTTATATAAAACACCCAAGCCCCGTCATTTGCAATCACGTTTTTTACACTTTGGATTTTTCGACTCTGCTCTCAGACTCTCTAGCTCTCGCTCTCGATCTCCCTCTGCTCTCAGACTCTCTCGCTCTGCTTAACTCTCACTGTCGCTCTCGCTCTCCCTCTGCTCTCAGACTCTCTCTCTGCTCTCACTCTCTGTCTTTGCTCTCTCTCTCTCTCTGCGTGGTATGGCATCTAGCTCTGTCTGTATCATTTGAATTTTATGTATTTATTTATTGTGTTTGTGAAAATGTGAATGTGTGGTTGAAAATGTGAATGTGTGTTTGTGAAAATGTGAATGTTAGGGTTTTAAATGTCAATTATTAAATGTGTTAGGGTTGTAATGTGTTAGGGTTTTATCAGTGTGGTTATGAAATTATGAAATCATAAAATGTTAGGGTTTTGAATTGTGAAATCAGAAATTATGCTTGTGGTTTCAGAAATTAGGGTTTGGAATTTTTTGAAATCAGAAATTAGGGTTTGAAATTTTTTGAAATAAGAAATCAGGTTTTGGAATTTTGCTTATGAATCAGAAATCAGAAATTATGCTTGTGAATAAACTAACCTATATTTGTTGAATTGGAATTATGAAATGTCTATATTTTGAAATTTGAAATCAGAAATTGAAATTTTGAAATTATGTTGGTGAATCAAAATGTCTATATTTTTTGAAATTAGGGTTTGGAATTTTGAATTGTGAATAAATCAACCTATATTTGTTGAATTGGAAATTTTATTTTTTGCTTGTTAAGAGGAATTAAAAGGAAATTAGGGTTTGAAATTAGGGTTTTAAAAGTAAATTTTTTTAATTAAGAATAAAATTAAAAAAAATTGAAATTCATATAATTGATAATTGTTAATGTCATATTATGAAATTCATATAATTGAGAATTGAGAATTGAAATTCATATTATGAATTTCATGAATTGAGATATTTATGAGTAACATAACTAAGAGCTTGTTTGAATTGGAATTTGGAATTTTTCATGAACCAAATAACATATGGCCCCATGAGTGTGGACTTTTCACCAATTATCCCTATTTTAAATTGATAATGTTATATATATTAATAAATTTTTATTATAAAAAAAAATTAACTACTAGTATAACACCTATTATATCATTAAAATAATTCATGCTTTAATTTTAAAAATTTTATTAGTACATGATATATCAATTATTAAGAATAATTTATAAAATTTATTAATTTGTATAATGTTTTTCATTTTGTATATGTTATATATGAAGTTGATGTGTTAAAGTCAATTTACTTTAATCATATATACAGTTAGAGTATTCTTTATTTGTTACACATAATTACCAATATACATAGCATGAATTGTTGACTTTATGGTTGTATATTCAATTTTTTATTCAGTTTCTACATCAATTGGTTGGCATAATCTAGAACTAAGTAGGTAAATTTCATTTTCGATTTGCCACTCACCCAAATAATACTGACCTACGAAAATCTGTAAGTCCAATCACTTGTATAGATATTATGGTACACTGTAAGGAATATTACCTTATTTTGTATTCACCCAAAAAACATTACCTTATTTTGTGAAAATAGCTTTTTAAAAAATAAAAATGATAAAAAAAAATTATGTTTATCACCTGTTAAAAAAAAGAAAAATGCCTCAGACCCCCAGTGGGGGTCACTGGGGGTCCTGTGCCTAGCCCTCCCATTGGTCCAAAAAAAAACTATTTTTTTTTTTTTGAATTTCAGCCAACCCCAGTGCGCCACGTCACTGGGGTTGACCCCCACTGGGGGTCTGAAGCAAAACCGTAAAAAAAATAAAATAAAAAGCAACCCAACTTCATATTAACTTTTTTAACTTATAAAAAATTCAAAAAAATCATTAAAAAAATAATATCAAACAAGTTTTTAGTCATATTATTTATAAATTAAGAGGTCAGTAAATCAATTTTTACTTAAAGGCAATGGATGATTAGTGAAAAACATAAACGCATGACTTTCCAAGAGTACCTAATAATTTTTCCTCATTAAAAAAATATCAAACAAACTCTTAGTTATGTTACTCATAAACCGATAATTCATATTATGTTACTCATGAATTGGAATTTTTCCTCATTGAAATTCATATTATGTTCTCTCAAATATTTAATTTTGACTCTATTTTATTCAAAAAAAAAATATTTTTATTGACTTCAAAATAATAAATGAAAAGATCATGTTCTCTCAAAATATTTAATTTTGACTCTATTTTATTCAAAAAAAAAATATTTTTATTGACTTCAAAATAATAAATGAAAAGATCATGTTCTCTCAAAATATTTAATTTTGACTCAATTTTATTTAAATAAAAATATTTTGGTTTAGTTTCGTTTGGTTTATTTCACTGTATTTGGGGTCAGGCACCCAGAATATGATTAAAAATTCTTAGGATTTATTTTCATTTGGGTTTCGCTAAATGTTTCCACTTAGTTGTTAACTATCTAAATCCATACTTTAGGATATAGCTTATTGCAGGTGTCTGCATATAAGCACATAATCACTTGTAAATTGTATGTAAGATCGGATTGCACTCTGCCCCTCCAAGCTAACCAGCCAAAAAAATTTAATTTTGGGAGGTGCCACATTCTTCCACAACCATTTGGAAAATCAAACCAAACAATTTATTTTTGTCAAATTTATTTATATTTTTTCAAAAAAATCAAAAAATAATTTAAAAAATCAAACCAAACCGCTATATCATGTATTATTTTTAATATACATTCAATAAAATTAATAATTTTTATAAAAAATATTAACTTTGATATTAGAATAATTTGAAGACATTTCATCATAAAATACTAACATTTAATTTTATAATCTTGTCATAGAAATTTTAAAAAATTTAATGAGCTGAATTTGTAATACATATAATAGCATTATAGTAGAAATTAAAATTTCCTCACAAAACTTAAGAAAATTTGAAAAAATTTTTGAAATGGGTATTGAACGAAGTGACTTATCGCCACTTCTGCTTTGTGACTGTCCACCACCATTGAAAAGGGAAATCTGAATATTATATTTTAATAATTTTTATTTTGATTTATATAATTAGAAGTCATTATTACACTAGTTATAATATATGCATGAAAAGAGTCTTAAAATATTCTAATTAATAGTCCATAGCAATTTCGTAGGTAAGAAGGACACAAAAAAAAAAAAAAAAAAAGGCACTTTGATGGGTAAGCCTGTGTTTCATAATACCAAATAATTGGTACGGATGGCCCGATAGATTCACATGGATAACTATCCAAAATTTACTACATAGATTTAACCACCAACTTAAATTTTCTCTCTAATTTTTGGCCATTATAAATTATCTCTGTAATTATTTTTTTGCTTTTGTATGTTTAAGAAAAAAAAAAGAGTAAATAAATTAAATTTTTTTCTCACTTTTTAGAACGAGCCAAAATGAGTTTTTTGTTTTAATTTCATAACAAAGTCTCTATGACCTCTAAAAAGTGGACGAGGGTTACTAGTTCACATAGGAAATAACTTTGTCATTAAGGTTCCTAATGGCACAAGTTTGAGCAAATCAAATTAACTTATCTGTAATTGTTCATAAATCTGAAGAATTGGATCACCAGTTTTAAAAAATTAATAACAATGTTTGAAACCTCTATTTTATATTGTCCAAATCAATCGAGTTCTTTCAACTCAATGGAACAAATATTTAATTATCTACAAAACTTACACTATGATTTAAGATGTTTGTATAATTTGTCCAATTTTGTCCAGTCTCACTGAATAAGAAAAATACTTGATAGAATGAAGTGTTTTTTAAATGTGTGATATATCTGTCTACCTTATCAAAATAATAAAAAATAGATCAAGATTTATGAAAAGAAAACAAAATAAGTGTTTTTAAAATTGGTCCCACTTACATGCGTACGATTAAATCATTGCCTAAATTAACGGTTGTGTAGAGTCATTATTATTATTTATTTATTTATTTATTTTCAGTGAATGCCTTTTAAAAATTGATCATATTGAGGGAGGGAGGCCCTTCCCGCAATGGTAAGGTTGTTTTATTATGCTGATAATAATATAAAATAAAATAAATCTATTATAATTCGAGTGTTATGGATTCAAATCATAGAAATAATGGGCTTCTTTGGTTTGTTTTTCATATAAAATGTTGGGAAAATTTCTCTACAAACAAATTTTCAAGAGTAATCAAACCAAACAAATTTTTCCAAATAAAATCTCAAAATTTTGTTTGGTTACCTACTTTCCAAAATAACTTTATCTGTCATACACATCAAATCAATCACTTTTTGTAAAACTCTCTCCCCAAAACAAATTTCCACAACCATTTCTGAAAGAAGGCAAACCAAATAAGACCGCATACTTTTTATCTAAAAAACACTCTAGAAACCCAAACCAAACACACCTCTTTAAATACTTAATAATACGCATGCATATATCTGATCTTCCTCTAAACTCTGCCATGACTGTAATCTTTGGAATTGTCCCTTTATAGATCTTGTAAATCAAAATGGGTCACTAGCTAAAAGTCTTGTAGTTTTGTTATAAACAAACAAAATTGATCATGAAATTGAATAAAAATACATATATACGCATAAAATTTTATAGAGTTTGTTACTATTTTTAAAAATTTTATCCATCTATATATATTTTCTGTACAGTTCTATAACCATTTTTGTATTCTTAGACTTATTCAAAATCTGAAGTTATTGCTGCTATGTGATTCAAAATTTATTTTTCGCCACTAATTTAATAAACATTTTTGTATAGGACATGTATACATGTGTATGAATTCCAAAAAGGATCATATGAACAAAGCATATCCAACCTTAAAAAGAATGAGAAAAAAAAAAAAAAATCAATGACAACAAAGAATTAAGACAAGAAGTATAGTTGTTCTGATGTTTTTTTTTTTTAATTAAGACAAGAGAGCAATGACAATAAAGAACCTTCACGCAGAAAAGATAAGAGTCTTCACATAGGAAGTAAATAAAAACTCCACGTAGAGATGAAATCTCAGCTGTTGTTTTATACGAATAAAAATAAGTGAGAAAAAAATGAGAAAATAAACACTAATAAACAAATTGAGACACAAATATACAGCTGACAAAATATAAATTGAAGTAATGTTTCACCTCTACAGTTCCTTCAACCCTGGAAAATATAAATTGACAAAAAATGGGAGGGTTAATTTTTATAGGAAAATGTCACTTATGATATAAATGTGACTTATAGGAAAATTTAAATTGTCTCTTCACTCCCACAACTTCCTTTCACCAACTGTCTGCCTAAACAAATTTAAATAACAAACATCAAAATAAAAGTAAGTTAATTTACAAAAATCAAATCAACACTGAAATGTTATCAAAACAAAGAAGAAGAAACATGAAAAAAGGAAAATTTACATTTACCGTGTGCAATAGCATGATGTTAATCGTAATAAATAATGGAAAAAGCAGAACACAGGAGTTCCATAGACAAGTAATTCGAATTAAATGATTTAAAGTTCATATAATTATTTTACAAGTAGAATTTGATATATGTATATTGTTGATATTTTAATGTTTATTGTTTCATTGAAGCAAGTATATGGCAACTGTTCCAATTATCTTCTACTAGGGGGGAAACATAATTCGGGATCCCGATGAAGGTGTGCCATATGATGCTGAGCCGAAAGAGATATATGGGGTGCAACTTGGCACCACACTTAGCAATTTGGAGGAGATGTTTATGTCCAAGGGGGCAAGTTACGGGGAAACAATCCGATTGATCTTCAAATGTAGATATCCTTATCGCCAGTGGCAAGCAACCAGCAAATACAAAATATTACTGATCAATGACGATGACGCGTTGAACACCGTATTAAGTATCGGTGGAAGTTTCCAACCACCAAATTGTTTGGAAGTGTATATTGAGAAAGAGGTTGTACACAATGTTCCGAATATGACACAGATGGATTCTCATCCGTTCACTACATTGCTGACACATGGGATTGACACGACAGCGTTTCAGTCTCCTATGCATGAATCAAATGAATGTTATGCAGCGGGCTACACACAACAAACATTTCATGGCCATGGTGGAGAATCAAGTTCACGTGGTGGATATAAGACTGAATTTCACAATAACACCGAAGATGTGCCCACCTACAGCCATCATACCACTCCAGTTGAAGTTGTTAGTAATATGGCTGAAACGGTTAATTCTGTGCAGTTTGCTGACAGTGACATGTACGGTCCTGATGTCGACCTAGACAATGATGGGAATGAAATGTGTGATGAAGAAAATTTATTGGGCGGATCAGATGATGATGATGATGAAGAAGATGATGCCGACGCTCCCGTTGATATTCAGAATGCCCCCATTCCACCTAGACCTGAAATCCCTTTCTAAGAAAACATTCACATGGGTGGTGATTTTCACATTAGTAACTGCGATGTCGTTCCCCGTAACCGAATCTGGAATGCTGAAAATCCAGAGTTGGACAAAGGGATGGTTTTCGTTGATAAGAAGCAACTCGTACATGCTGTGAAATTGTACCATGTAACAAATAATCGAGAGTATAAAGTCATAACCTCCAAGCGAGACGTTTGGGTGTGTGCTTGCAAGCACGATTGCAGATGGTGGTTGCGTGCATCTCTTAGTAGGATACATGGTCTTTTTGAAATAAAGCAGTATAGGGGTCCTCACCATTGTTTATACCCACGAATGAACAGGGACCACACTAATATTAGCTCTAGTTACATTGCTTCTCATCTTTTGGGACAAGTTGCGGTGACTATACAAAATAAATGTTTACATTTATATACATATTTGTTTGTTTAAAGTGTTCACACCAAAATAATCTGACTCATAGGTATTGTTGTATGCAGAATGAACCTAATATGCCCATTAAGAATGTCATTGAAGATATCAAAAAGACCATGAACTATAGTATATCATACAAGAAGGCGTGGCATGCAAGGGCAAAGGCAATTAGAATGGTATTCGGGGATTGGGATGAATCATATAGGATGTTGCCTAAATTCATGCATGCATTACAAACATCTAATCCTGGCACCATCGTGCAATGGAAGCATAGATATACCGGAAGTACAACCATTATGCCCGTCTTCCACTTTGTTTTCTGGTCTTTCAAACCCGTCATCGATGGATTCAGGCATTGTAGGCCTGTTATAACCATAGATGATACATTCTTATACGGGAAATACACTGGTGTGTTACTTGTAGCAACGATTGTCACTACCAATGGCAAAGTATTACTGCTTGCATTCGCTATTGTCGACAGGGAGAGTTTGGAGTCTTGGTCGTTCTTCATTTCAAATATCAAGGCACATATTGTCATGGACCGACATGGAGTGACTTTGATATCTGATCGAGCTGAGAGTATTTTAGTTGCTGTGAGGCGGCATTGGCTTAATCCCTCGCTCCAATTTGTTGGATATCATCGGCACTGCCTTCGACATGTTTATAGTAACTTTAACACTAAGTTCAAAAACAAGGAGCTAAAACAACTTCTATGGAAAGCAGGGAGTGCTAATCAACAACGAAAGTGTAATGGTTACTTACAACAAATACAGGCTATTGACCAAGAAGCCATCAATTGGGTTCACAAGATGAATCCAGTGGAGTGGGCCCTTTCGTATGACGGTGGATATCGGTGGGGGGTATTGACCAGCAATGATGCAGAGTGCTTCAATGGCGTCTTGAAAGGTGCAAGGAACTTATCTATCTCAGCTATGGTTGAATTTACATTTCGGCGGCTCGTAAAATATTTTGACGAGATGGGAGACCAAGCTGAAATAGATGTACGAAATGAGTTCCAATACCCTAGAGAGATGCAAAAAACTATTGAGGATGGCATCGCAAGGGCAAATACTTTCAAGTTAATATCGTATGACAGGTTAGTTCGTAATATAAACAAAATTGTTGTTATTATGTTGTGAAGTTAAGTACACCTAAAAACATGAACTTGATTAGTTTCTATTACAATTTTTTGCTAGGCCACGCCGCGTATTTGAGGTGCAAACATCTTTTCGCCATGGATGAGGTCTCAATACACAAATTGTGCGGATGAATCACCCATGTGCAGTTGTGGGAAATATGAGATACGACACTATCCATGTTCCCATATGCTCGCTGTAATGTCTGAATGCGGTGACAATCCATTTGAGTACGTTGATCTAGTATATAGGCTTCCTGTATACATGAGGGTTTGGGAAACTAAATTCAATCCAACATCGCATCAAGATTATTGGGATGATCCGCAGTGGACCTTAATGCCTAATGTACTTCGTCTGCGAGAAGTAAAACGGGGTCGTGCATCTATGTCTCGTATTCCGAATGAGATGGATATATCAGATAGGCGTTTGATCGCTCGTTGCAGTGAGTGCCAGCAGACAGGTCATGACAGGCGAACATGTCCGGTGCGACTTGGTCGATGAAGACTATGTAATACTTACATATTGTAATAGATCATTTTTTAATTCTTTATTTGTAATAGATCATTTTATTCTTTATTTTGTAATTCATTATTTGTAAACGGGGTCGTACATTTAAATAGATAATTTTTTATTTGTAATAGATCATTTCTATTTTTTAATTCTTTATATATTGTAATTGTTTGATTTCCTTGACAAAATTTACAACTAACATACTAAACAAATAAATTAAACTAAATGACAATGCAAAAACATTTAACTATACTTGATTGAAAATGTCTACTTGATTGAAAATGTCTATTACAAAATGTCTATACTTGATTGAAAATGTCTATTATTTGTTTGTTTTTTATTGAAAATGTCTATTACAAAATGTCTATACTTGATTGAAAATACTTGATTGAAAATGTCTATTACAAAATGTCTATACTTGATTGAAAACAAATAAACAATTCATTATTTGTTTTTTATTCTCTACTTGATTGAAAATGTCTATTACAAAATTTTAGTAAAAATCACATGGTTCTTCTACCATTTTAAGATTTTAATATTTCGACTGCTGCAAGCATTTTTTACATTTACAATTTATGAATCAGATCTACGTAATTTACAAATTTTATACTTTATTGGAACTTTTACCATTACAAAATCAATAATGAAGTTTTGTCAAATATGCCATAAATGTAATTAGCAACCTTGTCACGCCCTCAAAATAATAACATTAGAACCCATCAATTTAGACATGCATTGATATAAAAGATAAATATTCTTCTATTCATCAGAGTAATTCTTACAACAATATTACATGTTAACAACAAAAGCAAATGCCCTACGGGCTTACAGCTTTCCAAGTTAACACTTGGTTGCACAAAAGAAGAGTACTAACTCTATACAAAAGAAGCCCTTGGCTTGATATACATGTAATACAAACAAAATAAACAAAAAGAGTCTTCAACTCTCATTATCATCCAAGCTATGTCCTTGGAGGTGGCATTCTACTTGTACCTGAAAATAATGTCCCATATAGGGTGAGCCAACGCCCAGTAGAAATACACTAAACCAGCTATGAACAATGCCTAAAAGATTAGCAGTTGATAGATGGTCATCACAGATACATCCACTTACATCACATTCCGGTTTCATGACATTAAGTCCATGTTACATTTCATTTCCCATTTCTTTCTCAACTTTGAGTTTGAAAACAAGGCTCAACACTTAGCCACATAACTTAATGAGATTTAGACTCACCTTTAAAACACTTTCAAAATTCATGGTGGATACACATTTCAATGCTGTATCAATAACACATAAACCATTTCCACACTTTACGAAAGATACACATTTCGGTGCTGTATCAACATAACATAGAATCACTTCTATATTTCACAATTGATAACGATATACATTTTAGTGCTATATCAAATCAATTCGAACACTTCCATAATCAACAATTGATACACATTGTAGTGCTGTATCAATGTCACACATAATCCGGTTTAGAGGTCCATCCCCTATCTTCCCCTAAACCGTGGAGTACATCCCCTATCTCCTCCCACACAACACATGCATATAAACATAGATCATATATAGTCAATCAATACATAAAGTTAATGTATTATTCCAACCGCTATATTCGATAGCATACTCAATCGATTAGTTTTAGTTTGCCTAATCATCATGCATTGTCTACAACAATCAAGACTATCCTCCACCGATAGCCCAAAGCAGTTATTTCTAAACAGAAAATAAATGTACCATTGGATAAATTATCAACATTTCAATTAGGTGAGTGATAAATAATCCAACTACACCCGTTAATCCCACACATTCCCAATTCCTACATTCTCAATTCAATTCTTCATTTCTCCAAATTAATTATACCAATTAATTAAACTATGTAATTTGGGCATTCTCCCATAAGTTACATAACAACCCTAAGGTTCCATTTTCTTCCATAATCCATTATCTATCTCATTTCTCTATGCCAATCGTGCATATAGGTTTATTATAAATAAAACTCCATCTTTTGTAAAATTACACAAAGACCCAAACTTTCTCAAAACTACACAACAACTCCCAACATATCAAAAGACTAAAATTTAAAGACAAAACTCATAAAGAGGAGTAGGGTATCCCTACCTCGAAGATTGAGCTCAAACAGAAAAGAGACCAAAACCAAAATGCTCCAAACTCCAAACTTTTCGAATCAAAACGACGCCCTCGACGATCAACACAACTTTTACAAAGGCCGAAGGAAGGGAGAACACTCTAACTAGATCAAACCCTAGAGAGAAGTGAGTTTCTAGAGAGAGGAGCTCTCAAAAATGGCTTTTTGAAAAGTAAGAAAGAGAGTGTGAATGGAAAAAGTGATCCAAAAATGCCCAGGTGCCCTCTGTTATACGACAGGTCCGCTCGAGCGGAAAACACAACGCTCGAGCGTAAAGAACAAAAATCTGGGTCCGCTCGAGTGCAATAAGGCTCGCTCGAGCGCCAAGACACAAGAGTGAAACACATCCGCTCGAGCGTGAAAAACCAGTCCGCTCGAGCATGAATTATCCTATCCCAGAACTTTCACCAAGGATGTACTAGCCGCTCGAGCGCCAACAAGCTCGCTCGAGCGCGACCCGCTCGAGCGTAGGAAACCCGCTCGAGCGTAGAAATCACACCTGCAGAAGTTTTGCAGGGGCACAAAATGCTGGAAGGGTGTAAACCCCGCTCGAGCGCAGGAAGACCCGCTCGAGCGGAACGACCAAAAACTGGGCAAGAAGAAATTAGACCAAGGCTCAATCCACCTGCTCGAAACATGCCTAACACATCCTAAAACCCAATCAAATGGAATCAAAGGATGACAACAATATATACAACTACCAACTCCACGGAACCAAAGTCCTGATACAACAAATAAAGAAAGGGAAACCGGGATCGCTATAACCTCTTATTGGAAAAAAAATTCTCATTCCATTTTTTCGCAAATATTTATGTACGAAAACTATCCACATGTTACTGGTCATTATTAAGCTTATGTAACTGAGACCCTAAAATGATTTTGTAAAAGATTTCTATAGTAGTTATAGCGTAGATAACGATAGGTTTTGTTGAATTGCTTATCATATTTAATGGCACATAAATTGATAAATTTAGATTTTAGTTAATTGCTTCCATGTTAATGGCACACAAATTTATACTTTTAAAATAATCGACCATATTTTTTTTTCAAGTCGTCATGTACGGAATAATTTGAGTTTAATTGTTATAGTTAAATTACATGCTCACCAATACAGTTTTTTAAAATGTATTTGTTTTTCAACTGTACAGGCTTCATGGCACATCTACCTGATGAGGTCCCACTTTTTAGTCATCCACATCGGGCTGACAGTATATGGGAGGACCCGGTATGCAATAACGTTTGTTGGACTTTACGCTTACAATGAAAATACCTTGCATTTTGTTTTATATTACGTGATAATGCTATAATTTAAACTACTCATTTTGTTATGCAGGACCAGGCACGCACCGTCCTGACATGCCGGCGGGGAGATTCCGGCCTGTGGGAGCGTCCATTGGACCATAGAGTCTTGTAGTGTCTACTACGTGCGGGATTCTATGGTGTCTATCGTATAGGCCATATTAGACTAGACCACCCACTCATTACTGCTCTTGTCGAGAGGTGGCGCACAGAGACTCATACATTTCATTTCCCGACCGATAAGGCCACCGTCACATTGCAGGACGTATCTGTCCTATACGGTCTACGGATTGATGGGCGAGCAGTTACTGGACCTGACCCACCATTAACGAGGGACCAGTGGATAGCCCTATGTGCTGAGCTATTGGGAGTAGCACCTACACCTGCAGACTTACAGGCAGGTAGAGTGAGGGTGAGGTGGCTGTCCGAGCAGTTTCACAGCCATCTTCCAGATCATGTTCCAGATGAGTTAGTACAGCAGCATGCCCGAGTATATATTCTGTGGCTTATTGGAGGGGTACTTCTCCCTGATAAGTCATAGAACCTACTCAAGCTGATGTACTTGGCACTGTTGAGAGACATTGATGTGATCGGCCAATACAGCTGGGGCGCCGCGGCTTTGGCATGCTTGTATAGGATGCTATGTCGAGCAGCTCAGGTGGGTGCGAATCAGATCGGAGGACCCCTTGTCTTGTTACAGGTTAGTAAGAATTTTATTACATGTCAATTCATATTGTATGGCATATATCAGTATTGTAATTGCGTTCAAACTATTGCAGATTTGGGCGTGGGAGAGATTGATTCGCATTGCCCCGTCTAGGTGGCAACTGGTTGCTCCTGGTGAGGTTCCCATCGGCCAGGGAGACATGCAGTTGCCGGTCGGACCTCGAGGTAGCCGGTGAAGGGTTGACATGGGACACGAGGTCGTATCGACCCACGTAGTCGTCGTGTATAGAGACCAGCTTGACCGGATGATAGAGGGCGAGGTATGAAATTTAAATACCTAAATTTTAATTGTCATATGGAGTGTATATGTTCATGAGCGATTTTTAATAGACTTGTCGTTATTGTAGTTTATCTGGCAGCCTTATGCTGGGGTCCTCGGTACACTCCCAGACTATTGCTGACTAGGTGAGGAGATATGGATGGCGAGAGTGCCACTCATTTGTTTTGACATGGTTGAGTGGCATCTCCCTGATCGTGTCCTCCGACAGTTTGGTCGGGTCCAGTCCGTGCCGGATCGGTGTGACACCGAGTGGCGGTTACATGCGACTGATAGACGTGGCCGAGCCGGCACTGACTGGAGTGTGCCTCATATGCGATACATACAGCTGTGGGATGCCCGTCGCGACAGTATTGTACAGGCTGACTGGAGCAATGGGGTCCTTCCCTCTCCCGACCCTTACATGTTGTGGTATCGGCGACATACACACCTACTAGTTGGTAATCCGAGCCACTTGCCTGAGGCCGAATATCAGGGAGTTGGGCCTTCTCTCGAGGCATTGGTGAGTATCATAGTATGTGTCAGATAATTGTTAATATCATAATTGATTTACTTTCAGTCAACTATAGCCTAATATATCTGATTTTTTGTTCAGGTGGTTCGAGTTGGGAGGTCATATCACTTGGCTGAGGACGCCCTTTTCAGACGTGATGGACAACTTGGTCTACAGGCCCTTGTAGAGAGCCGAGAGTTATTGTACGAGGGGATCCAGCATGCCCATTGGGTAGATCGTCCGCATTTTGGGGACTACGGTGTACATAGTGCAACAACTGTTCCAGACACATCAGTCTCATCCATGTTAGTGCCTCCCACTTCAGCGCCAGCCACAGCAGGTCCTTGGACTTCAGTCACCACACTACATGATACCCCATACATTTCTCCAGATTCCCCACACGTACATCTTACCCAGCATGTTGACCCAGATTGGACACCGCCCCGGTTCATGCATGATGTTGTTACCCCACTCACCCAGTTACCACCTGCTTTTCTGGGGACTACTTCGACCGCGCCCATGAGTACACATGATGCAGTTCTCACTGACATCTCCCACATTGACGATGATGCCCATATTGAGCCCCCCCTAGAGCGCGAGGGAGAGGCCGAGGTTATGGTCATGGGAGACGTCGCGGCCGAGGTCGGGGTGCGGGCAGAGGCAGAGGTCGAGGTCCAACTGCAGATCGTGATACAGTTGCACCAGATGAGGGAGTTTTACAGCTCACAACAGTATCCGATCTTCAGGCAGAGACAGGATCAGGGGCAGCAGATGCAGGAGAGGGGGGGTCACACTCACAGGCTCCACAGGCAGTCAGTGGAGGGCCACATACAGGGGAGGGAGTGCCAGATATTCAGAGAGTCTACCGCAGGAGAGCGAGGAGGGAGGTCCACGGTCGGGGTTGTGGGACTGGGGGCAGGTTAGGGCATTAGCGGTTGTGATATGGACTGTATAGTTTTTTTTTTGTAGTAATTGTTATAGTTTTTGTAAATCAAACTTGTACAGCTGATGTAAATGTGTCATACTTATTTATTTGCAATTATAATTTCACAATTTTTTATTCTTACTTATTTTGATGAATCACACAAATCTCTTTCACATCTCTACCTCTCTCTCATTCTCCGTAGTCTCTGCATTATTTACAGTAATTTACATTTTTTCCTCAATTTTACAAATTGAGACAACCATTTATAAACCAAAAAAATTATCGAACAAATCCTAAACCCTAAACCATTTATAAAATTGAAGTTCAAATAAATTTTAATAATTAAACTATAAATCCTAAACCCTAAAATAAAAGTAAATAAGGTAGCGTTTGGTAACGTTTACGTTTTTGGTTTATGTTTACAAAAAAAATTAAAACCTGATTTTTGTTTATTTTTAGAAAAACATAAATTACAAACGCGTTTGGTTTGAACAAAATGTTTAAACAACCCATAAAAACATAAAATAAAAAATATGTTTGTTCAAGCCTAAAAAATATGTTTATTCAGGCCTAAAAACAATTGAAATATCTCCCTTCATTGATAAGTCGTGGATAAGCATTACAAATCCATTACAACATAAAATGTTTGGTCATTCATCCAAACAATTTCATTCATTATCATCATCATCTGACATCTCAATATCAGATTCATACATAACATCCATGCTCCAGGCGAAGTACTGGTGTGCATCATCCATTAACCCATCTTCGGCACGCTCATTTGCGGTCTTCATTAGTGAGGACTTTTGCAAACGTTGGGTCATGCGATTAACTTCGTCGCGGATACGATGCAATGCCCTTTGCAACAGCTGTGGAGTGTCAGTTGGCATACGCATGACTAACCGGCGAGGAAATTTAATATTAACTTCACGACATAACTCAACGAGAACGTTTGCTCGAGTTATGTGAAATTCCCACTCAGCTCTCATGGTATTGACGGTGGCACGTGAGTAACGCAAATTTGGATTTAATGGGTATTGAAATTCATCTCCATCTGCAACCCAATAGCGACCCATTGCTGAATATAGATCAACCACCGTATATCTCATGATGATATCGCTCGAAATAGCTATAAAACTTTTGTTGTGGTATGATGCGATATTTATACCATATATACACATGGTAGCTGTATGTATGAAATTATTGTAAACAACTATGACAACTATGCATCAGAGTTGTCACGTCAACTTTGATGACCTGAACAACTATGCATCAACTTGATAGGAGTTGTCACTTCGACTTTTATGAATTGCATAATTTATTGTTATTTCAAAACAAAAAGTAAAAAATTTGTGAAAAAATATTTCAAAAAATTAATAAATACATAAAAATACAAAAAATGTACTGAATTCTTGTATTTTTTTTTAAATTTTTTTTGGTATTTAGTGAATTTTTAAAAGATTTTGTTTACAATTTTTTTACTTTTTAAATGTATTTATGTTAGGTGTGTCTAAAAAGTAAAAAAATTGCTTAAAATATTAAAAAAATTCAGTAAAAACAATAAAAAAAACACGAAAATTAAAAAAGTAGAATTTTCTGAAAAATCTTTTCTGAAAAATGAAAACAAGCAAGCTGATCAACCGATTAAATGTCTGAATTAGTCAAATTTCTCTGCCTGAAATTTTTTTTAAAAAATAAATGTGAAATTATAATTTAAAAATCCAAAACAAACACCACGCTTGTAAAATTGGGTAAAAATGTATTTGACAAATATAACTGAACACAGCCTCAATTTTGACAACAATATTTCATTGAAATATACTTACAATTTCAAGTACTAAAATATTTTAATTGATTATAATATTTTTTCTCAACCAATTTATGAGCATTTCCTGTTCGATCAAATGCATACCACTAACCTTATACAGTGCATTCGGCTGCCAGGACTCACTTTTGTCAAGTCATGAACGAATCAAAGGCCTGTAGCATTGGCTGTTGTGCCGCAAATGGTGTTAGCCTGGCTACTGTAAAAATGTAACTTTACCTTCTTTCAAAGGGAAGTTGAAAATTAAGAGGTTGTTTGGGATGATCTAAATAAGTATATTTTTTGTCTTTTTACAATATTTTTCTAGGCCATATTTTTCTACCCATTGTTCAAACCACTTTTTCTACAATATTTTTTACTTTTATGTATTTATTAATTTGTTGAAATATTTTTTCACAATTTTTTTTTACTTGTTAGGTGTATGGAAATATTTATTAATTTATTGTTATTTTGTTCTGACACCCTCTCAAAATTTGTATGAATTGCGTAATTCACATGGGCACAGTAGGTAGTATGTGACTTTGTGCAGCGATGCAGTGATGCATGTGACTTTGTGCAGTGATGCATGTGACTTTGTGCAGTGATGCAGTGATGCATGTCATTTTATGCAGTGATGCAGTAATGCATGTGACTTTCTGACTTTGCCATGCTTGTATACATTGTGACTTTTTTCCTCACATTACGTGATGCATGTGACTTTGTGCAGCGCAACTTACGTGCTTTGTTTTTTCCTCACATTTCAGAATTCATCTAAGTCACATTAATACAACTGTGAAAAGAAGCAGAAAATGCATAACAATGAAAATGGGATGACTGTGAAGTTCATTAAGTAAAAATAAGATAAAATATAGGCTGCAAAGTTCCAATCGTGTTTACATATCAGGTGACCATTTTATTATTTTGGTGAAAAAAACAACGATAGTTTTGCAGGTCGAAGTGAGTTGGACGGTTGTGTATTTACTTGCACTCTGTTTCATAGTTGTTTATGAACAATATTACTTTAAAACAAAGAAAATTAAAGCTGTTGTTTCATTTTATGATTTCACTTATAATTTTTTTAAAACACCTATGTGTACTGAAATCGTCAATTCCAAGTGACTACTTACTGTATTACAAAAGTAAGCATGAAAAAATAGTTTCATGTGGCGATGTGACAACTCACTGCATTTTGTTTTATTTGACAACTCACTGCTCAAATATGAAGGGATTGCATTGTGATCCTCTGGCCTACAATTATGATTTTATCTGACAACCACGTCTGTGACTACATCACAGGTACACAAAGTCACGGGTACTCAAAATTGCATGAAATGAATAATATAAAATAATATTACGTGTATCACTTCTTCCATAGTGCCCCAGCATGCATTATCGTCACCAACCCCCACTATGATGTCTATAAATACCCCAGTATGATGTTTGTTGAAGTCATAACAATAGTAATATATCTACAATTACTATTATTATTAATTTTTTTATTTTATGAACAATGTCTTCAAGAGGTGCAGGAAGTTCACGCCGGCAAAGAAATCCGAAAGTGTGGCTGCTACCTCCATTTACCTATGACTACAAGAGCGAAAAGTACTCGAGTCCGAAGGATTATTATGCTGGTATCCGAGCAGAATGGGCGTTCAGGGTAACGGAGCAAGAAGGATTGTTTAATGATCTACGTAACTTTGGGGCACCGGTACCTCATCGTCGTTCATTGACCATGGCTAGACGAAATGTGAGTGACTATGAAAAAGCAGTTAGCAGAATTAAGAAGGAGAACAACAGAATGTTGATGTGGAGATGTCGACATTTCATGCTTCAGCTAGCCACCAAAATAGCAGAAGCAAGCAACAGAGATTTGACAGTGACTGAGCGAAATAATGTCTTAAACAATGAAAAATATCTCTCTGACTACTACATGTCAGATGAGGAATGAGAAATCAAACACCGTTATCTTTCATATATGTTTGTATGTATATTGTGTCGTATCTTCGTTACTGGAGTGTAAGACAATGTTGTTGTTCATCTAACGTGCGGATGTATTTCAAGTATTTGTTTTATGAACCTGAAGTTTATGAAATAACTACATTTCTAGTATTAGTTCATGACTTTCTTTATTGAATTGCAATGAGTTAATGAATGTTCTGGATTAATGAATGGATTAATGTATGTTGAATTATGTGAATACTTAAAACACATAAAACAGAACAGGTAGCTCGGTGAAAAGCTTCCCTTAACTGGGGCTTGTGAAATAGGGATCAATTTACAAAGAATTTCAATCTCCATCAGGAAAGAAGAAAGAGTCACCTTCCAATTCCTGGAAGTCCAGTAAAAATGATGACTCTGGTAACGAATGAGGGGTTGACAGAAAACTAAACTCGGTGAAACGAACTACCGCCTTCAATAACACATAAAACAGAACAGGTAGGTCGGTGAAAAGCTTCCCTTAACTGGGGCTCGTGAAATAGGGATCCTCTACGTAAAGAATTTCAATCTCCATCAGGAAAGAAGAAAGAGTCGCATTCCAATTCCTGGAAGTCCAGTAAAAATGATGACTCTGGTAAGGAATGGGGGTTGACAGAAAACTAAACTTCGGGGGCTGGACAAACAAGCTCAAAGCCAAGTGGTTGGTCCAGTTGGGGGACTAATAAAGTTCAGATAAACGAACTACCGCCTTCAATAACACATAAAACAGAACAGGTAGCTCGGTGAAAAGCTTCCCTTAACTGGGCCTCGTCAAATAGGGATCATCTACGTAAAGAATTTCAATCTCCATCAGGAAAGAAGAAAGAGTCACCTTCCAATTCTTGTAAGTCCAGTACAAATGATGACTCTGGTAAGGAATGGGGGGTTGACAGAAAACTAAACTTCGGGGGCTGGACAAACAAGCTCAAAGCCAAGTGGTTGGTCCAGTTGGGGGACTAAGTTTAAAACCCAATTGGTTTTACTTGATTTGGTTGGGATGAATCACTATTTACAATTAATTATACCCAAACAGATTGTTTTCTGCACCTTTTTAAAGAAATTGACGATTCTCTTAGTATAGAAACTAGAATTGTAACCAGTTCTAATGACGCTGATTTGTTATTTTTCGGATTTATACCCAAAGAGAACAACACTTCCGAAATTACTGTGTAACACCAGTTTTCTGGACAGATTTGAATGCACCAGTTTTCTGGACAGATTTGAATGCACCATGATATTCACAAACATTGGTGGCCAAGTACTCCTACCTAACCCACGTTTCACTCACAAGATCCACCATTATTTTAAAGTTGATTTCAAAAGTTGAGATTGTAAATGTTTCCCAAAATATTACAAATTGAATATTCAAAAGTTGATTTTAAAATAATTCCAAATGACAACAAAAATTCAAATAGTCATACTTTTCAATGAAATACAAATAGTAGGTCGTAACAACGAATGATGCATAGCTAAGTGAAACACAACATTTTTTCTCACATTGAGTAGTCAAATCGTGGAGAGACTTGTCAGTATATGCAGATGGATTGTGAAGTCATGTGACCTGGTGCACAAGCTTTGGTTTTCTCGATTTTTTGCTCAATTTTTTTATTACAGTGACAACTCATCTCTTATTGATATATGTGGGATTCTCAATTCAGAAAGTCATATGGCAACAGTGAATTCACTGATTTACCTTACAGTGAGCATGCTCTTATTTTGTCCGTATATGCAGATGGATTGTCAAGTCATGTGACTTGGTGCACATGCTTTGGTTTTCTCGATTTTTTGCTCGATTTTTTTATTACAGTGACAACTCATCTCTTATTGATATATGTGGGATTCTCAATTCAGAAAGTCACATGGCAACAGTGAATTCACTGATTTACCTTACAGTGAGCATGCCCTTATTTTGTCCGTATATGCAGATGGATTGTCAAGTCATGTGACTTGGTGCACAGGCTTTGGTTTTCTCGATTTTTTGCTCGATTTTTTTATTACAGTGACAACTCATCTCTTATTGATATATGTGGGATTCTCAATTCAGAAAGTCACATGGCAACAGTGAATTCACTGATTTACCTTACAGTCAGCATGCCCTTATTTTGTCCGTATATGCAGATGGATTGTGAAGTCATGTGACTTGGTGCACATGCTTTGGTTTTCTAGATTTTTTGCTCGATTTTTTTTATTACAGTGACAACTCATCTCTTATTGATATATGTGGGATTCTCAATTCAGAAAGTCACATGGCAACAGTGAATTCACTGATTTACCTTACATTGAGCATGCCCTTATTTTGTCCGTATATGCAGATGGATTGTCAAGTCACGTGACTTGGTACACAGTATTTGCTTTTCTCTGTTTTTTCAGTCTAGTGACAACTCATACCTTGTTCATATATGTGGGATTGTCATGCAGAGGCATCTTTCTAAAGCCGTTCATAACCAACTATATAAACGACTAAAGGTGAAGACACAACCTTACAACTCATTTCGCCCTACGAAATTATCATTCATTTGTTTTTAAAAAATTAGCATGGCTACACGATTCATGGGAGGGAGTGGGAATCGCAGAGGTGGTAGGAACTTGCAAAGGGGTGACAGTTCACGACGAGGAGGGGGAAGGGGACGTGGCGATGCTGAAGACGATTCATGGGAGGGAGTGGGAATACCTGTTTTAGATTATGCTTGTGGTTATCGTGATAGGTTTGGGAAGCGACATTTTTTGATGCCCAAGTATTATCCAGTTCAAGGAGGTTCATGTATGGAGCCATCTGACAATCAAACAGGATATGGTTTATCTGACGCTGCTCGTCTCAAGTGGCCCGCACTATTTATAGAGCGGGTACAGCTGGAAACCTTAAGTCGGGAAAATCAACTTAAGGTGCCAAAAGCACGTTCTGTTGAGATCCAAAAGGAAGATCCTGATAATGTTGATCGACTATGTGAAAGACTACAACGTGAGATTTCTCAAATGCGCCGTAGGTTAGCCCGCGATATGCAGCTATACATAGTTAAGAAGGATGCCCAGAAGAACAAACAGAACCAAATGTTGCGGCTATCAAGGGTATCATGGAGGATCCTGAACTTGTCTCTGACGCTGAGCTTTCGGATTATTCAGACTCTGAGCCACCTGCCGATTTAAGCGCGAATTAGGTGTTAATGTCTACACTTCGGCAATATTAGGTCATGCATTAATATGTAATGTCTGTGTTAGACTAAGTATAACTATTATGTTATGTTTATGTTTATCTTTATGTATTGTGTCTGTCAAATGTTGCGGCTATTAATATGCAATATTAGGTCATGAATTAGGTGTTTCTCTGTCTAACTGTTATGTTTATGTATTGTGTGTTCAGTTCAGGGTGTCCAGGATGTATGTAATGTGTGTTCAGTTCATGGTGTCCAGAATGTATTTTTGTGGGAGACTTATGTCTGTACTACCTATGTAACTGAAAACTATTACATTTGCAACTTCAGTTATGTTGTTTTCATGCCTGTATGAGTATTTAGTAAATTAGTGACTTCGTATATTATGTATTAAGTTTTATTACAAAAATGTTGACAAAATTTATTTTAGGAGCTCTCGCGGTGGCCTTCGTCTTCTTGGCCTACTCCGCGGTGCTCTTCGCGTCTCACCCTTCGTCGTTGCTCGTCGAATTGCATAGTGTGTGGGTGTGCTTCGGACTGTAGAGCATGCATGTCACCTTCTAACCCAAAACAAAGACGAAAGAAAAATTTTTATTTTTTTAATGAAAACGGGTACAAAACGGTTTTACTAAACTGGTTTTCTGAATTACATTCTCACCTTGTAACCCAAAACAAAGACAAAATAATAAACATATATATTTAAATGAAAACGGCTTTAGTAAAGCCAAAATAATTTTCTGAGTAACACCTTTTAACCCAAAACAAAGACAAAAGAAAAAAAACAATTTACATGAAAATAGCTTTAGTAAAGCAAAAAAAAATTATTAATTACATTATCACCTTCTAACCCAAAACAAACACAAAACAATAAATAAAAATTTTTTTTACATGAAAACGGCTTTAGTAAAGACAAAAAAAATTTCTGAATTACACTTTCTAAACCAAAACAAAAACAAAAGAAAAAAAAAAAAATTTAACATGAGAACGGCTTCAGTAAAGCCAAAAAAAATTTATGAATTACATTATCACCAAAACAATGATAACAGAAAAAAAAAAATTTACAAAAAAAAATTAAATATAATTTAAATGAACAGTGAAAGCGTGGTTTCAATCCATGCTTACTGTAGTGAACAGTGAAAGCATGAATTTTGTAAATGAACATGATTGGCTTAATAATATCTAAATGAACATGATTTTAAAATTATATATATGAAAAATATTATGTAAAATTAATATATGAAAAGAGGCTTTTCCCATAAAAATTTAAATGATATATAAATTGGCTTAATTCCCAAATGTTTGGTAATTAGTTAAAAATATTATGTAAAATTAATATATAAAGAAGAGGCTTTTCTCATATGATGTAACACAAATTAATATATGAAAAGAAGAGGTTTTTCCCATATTATGTAAAATTTCTGAATTACACCTTCTAAACCAAAACAAAGACAAAAGAAAAAAAAAAAATTTAACATGAGAATGGCTTTAGTAAAGCCAAAAAAATTTTATGAATTACATTATCACCAAAACAATGAGAACAGGAAAAAAAACAAAATATTAAAAAAAAAAATGAACAGTAAAAGCGTGGTTTAAATCCACGCTTTCATTTATCAACAGTGAAAGCGTGTTTCCAAATAGCGTTTTCTGAAGAAAAAATAATGCACAAAGAAAGCGCTATTTCAAATAGCGTTTTATTTAGAAAACGAATGCACAGTGAGAGCGCGATTTCAAATAGCGTTTTATTCAGAAAATTTTTTTATGTGGAAAGCGCGTTTGCAACCACGCTTTCTTAATTAAAAGCGCGATTTTCAACAGCGTTTTCACTATTCATCACATTTTGGGCTCCAAACAGTGAAAGCGCGATTTGTAATAGCGCTTTAGCCTAGTTTGGGAATTCCGTCCAAACTAGGCCTAGTTTGGGAATTAAGATGCAAAATAGGCTTAGGCCAAGTTTGGGATCTTTCAAAAAAGTCAAAAAGCTAAAAAGTTACTCAAAAAGTTAAAAAGTTAACACTATTCACCAAAAGTCAACAATTACGGCTGCACAATTCCGAATTCGAATTTTTCCCTACAAATCAATTTTTACAATTTTTTATTACACATTTTTCCATAAAAAGTCAAAAAGTTAACCCACACATCCATATTTTCAACCTCAATTTTTTAGTCCAAAAAGACAAAAAGTGCACTTATTTAGAACACCCCAAACAACTCCTTAATATGGGAAAAGCCTCACAATGTTCTACCTATATTTCTACTTTAAAAAAAAAAAGAAAAAAAGAAAAAGAAAAAAAAAAGGGGAAGACTTGTGCATAGAATGATAAAAATAGAAGTCAATATAGGAACCTCCTATGAAGCTCAAATAGAAATTAATATTGTCTAATGGGGTTTAGGTTTAATTTGAATCTAATTATATTTTATAGGATAGTGTGCTGTCGGTTTTATTTTTATATATGTTTTCTTAAGTTTTAAAATTCAATAGCATTTTGGTTACCTAGGTTTTTGAAGTGTAGATTAGGTTGCCAACTTGCCACCAACCCTTTTGTTTCTGGGCTTAGTTATTAGTTTTGGGCAAAGTGGTAACTAAAGAGAGCATGAGGACAAGCGCCAACCACCACCGGGAGTCAATCTAAAACTTCTATGTGCATGAAGCACATCATCCCTTATAACAGCATCAGTTTGTGTTTACGGTACAATTAGTACAAGAATTACAGAATTTCTAAACACCAAAATGAAACCCTTTGCAACCCGAACCTTCACTACGGAAGCAATTGTCAAACTAGGCTATCAAATCCTTCCTCAATATGTAATTGCTGCAGAAACTTCTTGCCAAAAATTGACATTTAACAAAACTCTGATTCCAAAATGAGATGAGACTCGGCCACAATCCATTCTTGGTTTTTCTCCTGTTGGGAAGCATTGTTTTTCCCTATTTTAATCTTCCCTACCAAAAACATAAAAGAAGTTGCAACAAGAGCCCCTTGAATCATAAAGATACAGATGCAAGTGTGCAAAATTATTGCATGATTGAGACTATAAGATTGGAAATTGAAGCCATGGCCATGAGCTTTTCCAGCCAAATATTCAGGATATGAGAACATGTGGAAACAAGAAAGAACACCTTTATGCCTTAATCATATAATTTCCACAATACAGCAGAAAAACACCAGTAATTTGTTCTGTCAATAGTGAAAACCTCAATGAGCAAAAATTTTACATCTTGCAGTCACTTAATGAAACAATTAAACAATTATTATTATATTTAAAAGTTCAGAAGTTAACAAAGCTAAAAAGCAAGGAATGGAAGTATTGAAACACATACATGACAGAAACCTGACGAGATTTTCCCATCACACCAAAATGTCTATGAAGCTCATACGAAAATAGTAGTAGGCACACTATCAAGAGGAAAACACACAGAGTTAGAAATGCAGTAAACAATTATCAAGTCAATGTCAACATGACAAGTAACTTACATTTAGAATACTCATAGATATGAGCACATGGATATTTTTTGAATTTCAAGAAAGACTTTCCAGAAACAGTTTCCTTGTCTACCTGTATATCAGACACTGAAGAAAAAAAATAAATAATGCGATATTTATATCCAATACTCCGTAAAGAACATCATGAAAAACAAATTATGATATCCCACTTGACTGAAAACTACCAACTAACGACAAAATAATAATATGGTCCGTGGTGCTTACACACCAAATCACCATGTGCAGAAGATGCAATGGTTTCTCTTTTATAGCATGTATAATCCGTTGAACACACCATATTATCAGTACATCACCATTGACAGCAATGCCACTAATGTTTTCTTTGGGTGACATGTCAGGCACCGTTTATGTGTGACCATTAGTGTCCATGTTACATAGTCTAGAAGCATACAAGCAGGGATAAAAATTTCGACAATTAAAGCAAACTCAAAGCTATATATTTAAGTCTAGTGAACTTTTTTTTTTGTACAATTAGTGGTTGAAAAATCAAATTGCCACTTTTTATGTGTTTTTCAAATGTATCTCATAAAGTCAGAAAGGTTAGAAAATGCTCAGCACTCCGATGTGTAAAGGATGTGACATTAACAATCCGGGCAGGAACGGGGCTGTTTTCCAAAAGTGGTAATAAAACTTTGGTAAGAGAAAACGCACCAATGTAATTGGTACCCATCATCCTGGAAAAGGCAAGAGAAACATCAGCAATCAAGTTGCAACCAACTATTCTTTAGGAGCGTAGGAACCTTGATGTAGACTTCCTTTTTTTTTTTTCCCCTTACTTCAAAGGGAGCAACACAATTTGAATTTAATTCTAATTACATAGAAGAAAACCAAGACTCTTGCATTCTGCCACGTAGACACAAAGGAAGCACACAACATATAAAGAATAGAATTAACATATATTTTTAAGATAGAAATCTAGGAACAAACACATCATCAAAATTATCATGTACATAAATTCCACAAGGATCAACTGTAACTCAACCAGCTAGTGTAGTTTTAGAGGAACCAACTTTACCAATAACTTTGTTTTGGCAAACGGTAGGATAGGATGTTAGTGGGTTAGTAGGTTAGATTACAACAAAAGGGTCGCAGTTATTCCATCGACTTGAAACCTGAACCTCTGACGTTCTCATTGTCCCAAGGGATTGCTACACAGATCACTAGACTAATTGCCATGTCCTCAACTTTACCAGTAACTTACGCCAGTTTAATTCACCTTATGCAAATTAACTTTCATCTCCTAACAGCTCACTATAACTCGTACAGTTTCCTATCATGTGACTTTCCTATATCATCAAGTTGTCACCAAGCTTATAAAATAATTACTTTGTTCAAGTGGCACATGTAGGCCTATATATTTTACAAGCAAATAGATCAATAATTTGAATTATTACTGATCATAGCCTTCAGCAGTGAGTCTAAATGTTGTTGCCAGTATCCCAGCGTTGTTTATTAGGAGTTGGACTGAAGAATGCAGATCTGAATCCATAAGCCACTGCTGAAAGGAGCCTTTGAACTTCAATATTGACTGAAAGGATGATAAATCAACCTGAAAGCATTTGAGATGGGCATTTTTATTTTGTCTTTCAATATCTTCCATAACCCATCAAACAACCAAGAGAGAGAAGATGAATGAAAGCATTCAAATCTAGGAACGTACAAATAGCAATATACTTATGACATACACTACACCTTTGGCAACAGATGTGAGGATCGTCCAACTACAGGTAGGAAATGAATTTAGTTAGAGGCCATTCTTTCTTTCATATGGTCCTTATTGTAGAGCAATTTTCACAAGTGCTTTGTGGGTGTAGCAGCATGCTTGACGGATCAATTAGAATGCATTCATGCGGAGACACAACACTAACGCTCCAATTGTCTTATTGCAAAATGTTTTCTGACACTTACTTCCTTCATTTTCCTTGGTTGATGCAATTGAAAATAGTAATCCAATTTTATTTTAAACCATTTCACCATATTGGATGTAAAGTCTATGGATTCCTTTTTGAGTTTTTCGGTTCAAAATCATACAACTACAGGAGGTTCCTATCATCTCAACAGTAGTCTGAGGCATCTTCTACAACACTTGCGAGTCATAACCCTTCCTCGAATATATTATATGAATACAAATGTACATAGGCACACACACCAACTTGGTCAAAGTCTTTTCTTCAAGAAATCTCACACTCTACACTCAGTCAGCCTAACTGTGTTACCCCTCAAGTATTCAATTCTTGTTCTTTTGCTTTCTTATATCATATTTTGTATGACCACCAGCTGTTTGATGATTTCTTTAGACTGAAACTTCATTTTCAAAATTTTAGCCAACCAAACACCCGAAAAATGGCAGGATGACAATTAGTGTACTTTTTTCAAATGTGACTCTAATGTGGTAGGTATGATTTGACACTGTAAAAAAATTTTAAAAAAATTAGTATATTTTTTTCCAAATATGACACTCCAATGTGGCTGTGTGTCACGTGCAATGCACCACCTAACAAAGCAAAAGTATAAAAAGCCTTAGTGCACTTTTGTGTTGTGTGTCACCCATTTACGCGCATAACATGGCACGTATTGAGCATACAACGGGTAAACCCTTACATAAAGTGGCATGTGACTAACACGTACCGCAAACAACCAACATACACAACCAATTTAAGGCATACAATTGTCACACTGAACAAGTCAAACCAATGGCACTTGTGTCTTTTGTTGGACAATCTTCACTGTATTTGAATAGATTAAATTCTGTTGTGTACTAAACAACAACCAGAATATAAAGAAATAAAGGAAATGAGAGAATTTGTTTGATTACAAAAATCAAACTCGAAATAAAAAAAAAAAAATAGATTTTATTTTGTTACAAAAACAAAATTAAAATCTGATTTAAATAAATAATAATAACACCGAAAATAAATTAAATAACTTACTTGATTAATTCTTGAAAAATAATTTGATCAAGTCCAGTGTTTGACACTGTGTCCTTAAGACAGATTCGTCCTCTCCACGGTGCTTTTAGAATGTGGACGTCTATCTCCCAGGATGAAATGATCAACCACAAATAATAGCAGTACTACAAATTGTTTGCCTTACGAACACACTAAGTGTTTACACTCTTTCTTACAAGAAAATAATGCAACAAAATGAAGAATAAATTTGCAGAGCTCTTAAGGACGAAAATTATGAATAAAATCATCAAATGAGGGTTGTTCTATTTATAGATGGATTGGTGGCTGTAGGTTTTGAATTAAACGGATGCAAACCTGTTTGAACAGGTATGAAACATGTTGGTTTTTAATTAAATAGATTTAAATCTGTTGGGTTCAAAATTCAAACAGATAAAAACGGGAAGGGACCTGTTTGGGTGTACAGAAAAACCGGACCAGTTTATTTCTGAAATTAATTTGAATTCTGGATTTTATTTTGCAAAAAATAAAATTAAATTCAAATATTTTGATCCAAAAAGATAGGTATTGGGCCAGACAAGCCCAACCCAACCTCACACCAGGCACCCGCGCCCAAGCCCGGCCGGCCGGCCGGCCGAACGGCGGCGGTGTGCGTGCGCGTGTGTGGTGATTTTTTTGGGTCCAATGGGTCTAGCCCATTTTGCCCATAAGCTCCCTCTCTAAAACACTTGGGTACCCCTTGAGGCACACCCCAAGTTCCAATCCCATGCTTTATAAACCCATTCAAAACTTCCCACCAAATCAATGTGGGACAAGCCTTATTCAATACCTTTAAGGATTTTTCACCAAAACTCCATTTCCATGGAGTATACTTTGGCTTCAATTTCCCATTCACTCGGTGATGGTTTTGAGCAACCAAATATACCACGTGAATCACAACGCGGCATAGAACGCGTTATCACTTTGACCCACGAAAATCGATACACGGGGCCCACCTAAAAAATAGACCAAACTTAGAAAAAAATTCTGATTTTATCCAGAATTTTCCAACCATTTCCAACAATCCCCCACATGAATGGAATTTGATGACAACGGAAATGCAACAATATGCAGACTTTATCGAAAGAGTATAAGTCGAAAATATCTTGCATCAGGATAGGTAACTTTTGGCCTTGAACCTTCTCTAGTGATAACCTATCGGACTTACTAGCTAACCAATGGACGCGATGCCTTGAATTGTTCAGCCGTTTGTGTAAGCCAAGACAATAGATTTCACACAAAATATCTTCTAACACATCGTGGTTCTCACTGTTGTGTTCATTTTGGCCTTGAATGCTCCTGGTTTTGCATGAGTGTTTCTAGAGAATTTAGCCTCTTCATTCTCATAGAATCGGCCCCAGCTCAACACTCATATTGGTGATTCTTATTGTGAGTATTTCCTTATACTCGTCTTGATTTTATGCCTTAATCAAGATATAAGTAATTATTAAAAGCAAAGCTTATCCTTATGCCACTGCAAACAACATATGTTGCAGATATCACTCTCACCATAGGAATGGGTAGGGAATTTTAATCCCTTGGTGATTTCTGGCGAGCTACACATAACTTAGTTGTCCATTTGAACTTAGTTCTTGGGATCTCCAGTCATATAAGTAGGGTTACCATTATGACGACTCTTATGTAATAGGCTTTAATCTCATTCCCTTCGATAAACTATACACTAGCTCTTTTGTCAAATCTTTTGTTAACGGATCTGCAATATTCTCTTTAGATTTTATATAATCTATTGAGATTATTCCATTTGACAACAATTGCCTTACAGTATTATGTCAACGACGAATATGTCGTGACTTACCGTTATACATATGATTCTGTGCCCTCCCTATTGTAGATTGACTATTACAATGAATGCAAATAGCTGGCACAGGTTTTGGCCACATTGGAATGTCTTCTAAGAAGTGACGAAGCCATTCTGCTTCTTCACCTGCTTTGTCGTGACTTACCGTTATACATATGATTCATATTTTATGTAGCATGGCTATCTAACAATGAAAAATGCTTGGGACTCTCAAAGTTGGAGACCCTCATAACTTCTAAATTGATGTGGACTAATCATGTGATTTTTTTATTTTTTTTTCCTTTCCTTCCTGGACCAATCACAGGTGAGTGGGAATTGTAGGGGTTGTGTTTTTTGGGAGTCTGTAACATTGTTGATTTAACAATATTGATTTCATTAAGAGTAATGCTAGAGATCTCAAAAATTCTATCAAAATTTTTACCAAATATCTTATATGGGTGTAGGACTCACACAATGTGGGTCTCACATGGGTCCCACACTCATGTGAGACATTTGATAAAACTTTTGGTAAAATTTTTAGAATCTTTAACTTTTTGTTTCACTAATGCTTAAATCTCCACAAGTTTAACCATATATTTCTATCATTTTATCTTATTATATGATAGGTTTGTTTAATGGTTAGCCGTGCAGTGGATGAGAAATACTGTTTACATAGAAATTATGGGCATTAAATGCATAAAAGTTTTCACATGATGGTGAGTCTTACATAGATCCCATATGTGGGTTCCGCCGTTATACGAGAGTTTATGTGCATTTTGTGCACAGATTTTTTTATGCATATAGCGTTGATGTCGAACAATATTTATTTCATTAATGCTCAAGTCTCCACAAGCTTGACCATGTATTTCTATCATTTTATGATCTGATGTGTTGGTCTAAGCAGTGCATTGGAGATTTTGGTTGGATCTATAACATCAATATTGTGTTGACGTAAGCATAATATGATGTAGAAATGTGCTAGATGTATAATGTCAGGGAAACTTTATCGATACAAAAAAAATTATATAAAAATTATTATAAGAATGGTGTGGCATTATCATTTTTGTAAAGGGCAAATTATATATATATCTCTCTTGAGGTTTAGCTAAATTACAGATATTCTTTTGAGGTCTCAGAAATTACAGATACGCCCTTGAGGTTTATATTTTCATAACAAATTGACTCCTGAGGTTTATATTTTCATAACAATTTGTCTCCTAATTTGTTATGCAAATAGTACTTTCAGGGGGATATCTGTAATTTCTCAAACCTCAGGGGATATTTGTAATTTTTCTAAATCTCGAGAGGTATATGTAATTTGCCCTTTTGTAAATAATTGTCATTCAATAATGCTAGGAACACAAATCAAACACAAAATGAGCTACACGTCTTACTAGGGGTGGGGTCTACATGATGTGGGACTCATATATGGGACCCACTTTTTGTAAGAAATATGTGTTTCATTTTGTATTGAATAATACTATATGCATCAATTAGTGTACTAACTAGTATACTAATTGATGATGTGACATAATTTAAGAAATTTTTGGTATTTGTAATTTGTATAATGAGTGAGGTCAATAATAATGTCATAATTAATGTTGGTACACTAATTGATACATGTAGCACCACCATTTTGTATTTGGTCCTATATTTATGAGTGCTTTGTTTCAATTGACTACTTTACATGTCAAATCATTATGTATAGAAATAATGTTATTGTATTTAAATTTCTTATTTAATGCTTGTAAATAATTACTTTAATTATAATTTAATGAGTGTCTAAATATGCATAACCGTATAATAAATGTTCGGTTATACATATTTAGAAATTCATTAAATTATAATTAATGTAACTATTTACGAACATTAATTAAGAAATTGAAATTGAATATAAGACATGAGTTATGTTAGGGATCCCAAATAAATTATCAAATTTTCTACCAAACTTCTCACATGGGTATGGGACCTACACACATGTGATTTGTCTGGGTCCCACACCCATGTGAGAAGTGTGGTAGAAAATTTGATAATTTATTTGAGATCCATAGCATTTTCCATAAGACATTGATTGGTCTTACAACTCATACTTTTGAGTTTTTTAAGTTTGTGTGTTTTTTTAAAAAAAATTTAGTTTTTTTTTTTTTTGATGAACCTAATCTAGATTTTATGTATTTAAAAAAGTAAAATATTTATGAAAATTTAAAACAAATGTTAACTAAAAAAAATTAAAAAACTGGCACATTTTCATTTTTTTTTTTTTTTTTTGTCTTTTATTAGTGATTCTTTAAAAATCTTCTTCATAAATATTTAACTTTTTAGTTGTCTCTCTAGATTACATGCATTTAAATTATATATATAGAAATATAATAACTATAAGATTTGATCTTATCAAAATAAAGAGAGAGAAAATGTGTCTTTAATTTTTATTTTATTTTATTTTTTTCAAAAATAACATATGAAGGAATTAGGTGAGAATTAAGTTCCATCACCAGATAAAAGCAATATACCTCAGTAAAAGATGATTTTAGTTTTTAAATTTGTTATTTTAAACAACTACAACATCAATCAAAATATTATTACAATGATTAAAACAAACTTAAATTCCATGTGCAAGGCATATGGACCACCACTAGTGTATACAAAGAGAGACTAAAATATGAAGAAGAAAAAAAAAAAATCACTAAAAAGAATTTAAAAAAATCACAATTTTAAAAACTAAACCAAACAAACTAATAATGCTACATTTAACACATTTCAACTACTAGGTTAAAGGTTCTACTTAGGTGACAAATTATCAACAATTGTACACATATTGGAAGTTTAGTGTTGTACATAATATTTACAAACTGATGAATGCTAATAAGTTTTCCAAATTTCTTTGCAATTAAGTAATATTGAACTACTAAGCCAAACCTTATACTTTAGATGGCATACTAAGACATGTGCTACAATGATTTTGCCTATAAATGTTTTATAATTAAACTAACAATTTGTATATGGTGATATTGTTTGGCAACCTCAGGTATTGCCAATTAATTTTTTGCAAGTTACACCGAAATTATTCCAAAGTAAATATTTTCTAATGAAATTTAGAAGAACGATTTTATCCGTTCTTAGCAATTATTTTATTTTACTCACGAGAGTATTTAGAGTTTCGTCTTAACTAATCCCTCTGATACTTGTAGTCCTCCCATCCCACATACAGAGTCAAATGTTTGGAGGCAACAAACTTAATGTTTGATTCTATGACTTCCTAATTGGTTATAGCAAATTGACACTATTAGGGTTTGAATGATTGAACCTCAACTCTCTCTAACAGAACAATTTCTCTCATTATAAAATTCCTACAAAATGCAAGGAGGTATCCATTACAAAGAAGCTCACTGGTACAATATTTATTATTTTATGTTCAAGCTTACAAATTACATTTGCATTAACTAACCCAATGAAGAAATGTGCCGAAAGACACATACATTAAGCGAAGACAAAAAAATAATTTTGATCATATACATAAGATGGTGAGAATACTGTTTTATGCAAAATTTTCCACTCGTATTATTTATGATTGGTTCTGTATCCCTAAATTTGTTGATATGCGTAAAAAACATTCATTTCTGTATTCTCTTGAAGAGCACCAATGCTCTATCAAAGTATTGGGCTTGCAACTTTATGGGCCAAGCATACAACGAAGTGTGACTTAACCATCCCAACAACTATTTCAATTTAGTTTAATTTGATTTGATTTAGTTCGCCATCTAAATTTGAAGAATCCCACTAAGATTAATTTTGCTATGGGTTCAATAGTAACCCAAATCGAACTAACTCATGTGCATGTATCACAAGAAAAATGGATGTGTTCGAGAATTTAAATTTTTTAAGTTTATTATAATCCTTGATTACAAGAAGTCAAATTTTAATGAAGGTACATTTGATGAAAATTTTGGATGAAAATAAAAGAAAATTGGGGTTAGGAAGATGGCACATATATGTACTAGGAATAATCCGTGCCTAAAGGCATTCTTCACAAAACTAAAGCATACATTTTAGTTTTATTATATGACTGCTTAAAAAAAAAAGTTTTTAAAACGTTCTATATATAACTCAGTCATAAATATTTCGTATCAATCATACATTTGCTACCAAAAAATGCTGTGGAAACCTCAACACATCAAACAATACACACCAGTTAATGCTCTGCAATATAAAAAAATAATAATAATAATTAAACAACAAAACAACAAATAATGTACACCAGCCAATGTTCTATAATCCCAAAACATAAGAATAAAAATTGTGAGGTCCCGGGTATGTCATAACTTTATCTTTACTTTAATTTCGTTTAATTTCATAATTTCGGGCTCTTGATTTCAATCTGAGGCCTCATCGACTATGCGAATTCAGCACTTTCGAAAGCTTTCTTTTGTTGATATCCTAATTTGTTTTCAGAGTTGAGCCTTTCATGTTTTGGGTGCGAAGTCGGAGCCGTGGTTGGAGAATTTATGTCAAAACTTGTGAACTAGAATCGATAAACAAAACTACATGTGCGGGGGTTTGAGCCTCATGTGGAGGGGAGGCACCACAAATGCTGGGATGTATGCCATACATGCGGTGAAGGGGTGATTTTTGTAAGTTGCATACTGAAATAAGGGCAGGTGCCAAGGGGTCACGTGCGAGTGGTTCATCGCACGTGCGAAAAGAGGTGCGCCGCACGTGCGAATTGGGTCTCGCACATGCGGAAGTGTTTATGTTTGAAATTATTTCTCTTTTTCTTCTCCCTGGGCTAAGTATATCTCATTTCCTTCATTTCTCTCTCTCTCTCTCTCTCTATCTAAAACACATTTCTCCCCCTTCTGTTTTCATTCACTCTCACCAAACTTCATTTACTTCTTGATTTCTCCAAACCCATTAGGATTTTGACTCTGGTGCTTTGGAACTTTTAAGAGAGCTCATTAAGGGCTACAACTTGTGCGGTGGATATCGAATTTCAACACCATTGATTCTAGGGCTTTTTCACAACTTTCCTCTCCAAACTTGAGGTAGGAAGTTTTTTTAGTTATACGTCTAGTTATTCTTTGACAAATATATGGTATGATGAGTAGAGTTTTGTATTGTTGGGTTTTGGAAATACTTGAAAATGTGACATCACTCATGTTTTTGTCCAAATTGACTTGTTTCATGAACTTATGAGAATCTTGGAAGCTTATTGAGGAAAAATATCATTTGAAAATGAGAGAAATTCGTTTTTGAGAAAAATCCTAGATTTTGGAATTTGAGGAAAAGTGGATTTTGGGAAAAACTAAAGCAAATGTTGGGTTTTCATTGAGAAAAATGATGAACTTTCACATGTTGATATGTTGTTGAGATATCCATGAGATGGATGAGTTTTGTGGTTGAGAAACTGTCATGGATATCATGATTGATACATGTTTGGATTATGAACATTTGATATTAATTATGAATATGGAAGATTGTCATATGTCACATACATATATTGTTGAATGATATTCGAGAAATATTGGTGATTAAGATAAATTTGAGAAATGCTAAACATTGTATTAATATTGAGAAATGTTGAGAATTTGGAAATTTCTCATTGAGAATGTGCATATGTAACATTTCCATTTCATTCATTACATGGTTTTTTAATAATGTTTTATTAAAGTAACAATTTTGGAAAGATGGAGTCACTGCTTTGAGATGGCATTTGAAACTTGAATTGTTTTGGAGTAAATACGGTAGTAAGTCCGAATAGGAGTGTAGACTGAAAATTAAGTTGGCCTGAGTGTTCTGTAACGCTCCAAATTTCTGGCCCAAATGATAATATGACAATCATGGCTCTTTCAAGGAAAACTGAATATAAATCTCCAAACTTATATTACATGATACAATAGTTTTTCATGCAACAATACATTAATCAAACAATAAGTAAATAAACAAAAATACCCCCAAGGGTTTACAAGTTTCCAAGGCTTGAGCCTGGTTACACAAAACGGTTATTCAAACCCACACACATACAGCTCTTGGCTTACACACAGAGTCACAGCAAAATGAGAGTCTCGTACTCTCAACACACATTTCCTTGCCTTTAGTTAGGCGGCATCACCACATCTTTTCTTGCACAAAAATCCCATAGGGTTAGCATAAAACCCAGTAGAAAATCCTTAACAAAGTATATACATTTTATACAAGTCTCAAGAGATGAAATGCACATGCCATGCTATGCCCCTTTTTGAAGATAAATTACATTTTCATCTTTTGAAAACCATCATGCTCAATGATGTCATGCAATTTCAATTGTTCAAAACTTAACAATTTATTTCAAGGGCAGTAAATACGACTCTGGTAATCCCTAGGTCGGTGTCTGCAAGTAGACTATACAAGTATTACCAATTTGTCATTTTTACCGGTATTAACCAGAAGGCTCGACACTTATCCGCGTGGGTTTTCGGTCTTTCACCCCGAACTCTAAGGCTAACTTATTCAATATCATCTACATCACCTATCAAGACTTACCAACGTGCTTATCCCAAAACTATTCCATGAAAACTTGTTTCTCAACATTCTTTTCTCAATGCAAGTTTTCAAATCAACTTTCAAAGTTTAATGTAATCAAATAAATTGATATGCCAATAACACAAGATGAATATAAATATTTTTATTCCAATTCATCATCCAAGGAATAACATAATTCCCTCTTCTCAATTATCCTCAACAATTAGTCATTTCAAGACTATTTCAACGTTTTGAACAATAATTTCCAAAATGAACAATAATTTTCATATTTCCTGAAATTTATCATTTATATAAATATAAATAAGAAATTTTCCAAACATTCATTTATTTTGACACACAAAATAAATATAACAATATCATTCATGGATTTTCAGTCTCTTCAAAAAAAAATCCCCAAATTCTAAGTTTTCTCACAAAAACTATACAACTCAAATCTTTTGAAAAAAAACTTTCCAAAATCATCTTTTCTTCAATCAACGAAGATCAAAACCCATAAGATCATTTTAAAAGAACAAGAGAAAAACCCACTTTCAAAATCGCTCAACTTCTTGAATCAACAATCAATTTTCAAAGCTATCGAAAGATGATTTCGAAAATCATATAGATCTTGCAAAAATATATATATATATATAACTCTAAGAAAATCCCTACCTCAAGTTTTGAAGAAGAAATGAGATGAAATCCCAAAATTTACGGTGTTGAAACTCGATCTCCACCGCACACAACGAAGCCCTCGAGAAGTTACACAACTTTGATGAAGAACTTCGGTCTAACTCCCAACGGATTTGGAGGAATCAAAGAGAGAAGATGACTTCTAGAGAGAGAAGCTCTGGATCTGGAAATTTTGGAAAGTTTTAGAGAGAGAGAGAGAGAACTGAAAAAGTGATATGAAATTCCCTTTACGGACTGATATAACATGGTCCGCTCGAGCGTGAAATACACTTTCCCGTAAGCAATTTTGAGATCGCTACATGTTCAGAGTGAAAGACCAAAAATACGCGTAGGGTAGTACTACGTGCCTTCTGATTAGGAGCTGGCAAAGTGGGTTTGGTAGAGTCTTGAGGAACCTACTTGCAGACACTAGCCTAGGGATTAGCAGAGTCGTATTCACTACTCATATTATAATTTTCTTACATTCATATATATATATATATATATAAGTTTTCAAATTGAGCATTGGCATGAGATTCAAAGAGATGAAAACTCATGATTTTTGGAGCATGACATTGTATTGCATGCATATTTATAAGACTGTTTAAAAATATATATATTTTGTTAAGATCTTTGTACTGGGCTTTGTGCTCACCTCTAGTGGATTTGTGCATGAAATAATGTGGTGTTTCCGCATTAGTGAAGGTGAGCCGATGTTTTGTGAGCATAAGGCTCTTTTGTTTATTTGTTATATTTTTGACAAGCCAAGGGCTTATGTGTATGGGTTTTTAAATCATTTATTTGTAACCGAGCTTAATGTGATGTCCTGAGTTTTGGACTTGACCGGTATTGTGTAGTAAGATAGTGCGCATTACTTTTGGCATTTTGTTTATCGTTTTGGGTCGTTGAAATTTTTTTTTACACTTACTTAACCTCTCTTAACTTCTTCGGGTTAAAAATTTTTAGTTTTGAGCATTGGAACTTGTTTTGGGATGTGAAATCAAATTCTAGATTTTCTAGGCAAAATTGCTCATGTGGATTGGGCAACTGCTCGAGCGAAATCACACATAGTGTGCTGGGAAATTTCTGGGCAAAACTGCTTGTGCGAATTTGGGTTCTGCTTGAGTGGATTTTTTGTGAAAATTGTGGGATTTCTCTGGAGCAATCCACTCGTGGAGGCATCAGAATCAGCTCGTGTAGATTAGGATTCTACTCGTGCAGAATTCAAACTGCTCGTGCAGATTTCGACGCGTCTGTCTTGAATCTTGTGCTATTTTCCTCAAAACTAATGCAAAAAATGTGTTTGACCCACTTTTTCACTTCTCTCTCTTTCTCTCTCTTTATACTCATATTTTCTCTTCATTCTCTCTACAAACACACTCAAATCCAAACTTCTCTCAAGATTTAGCAAAAATCTTCAAGAATTTGAGAGGACTTTTTACACCAAATCGAAGAGAGCAACGAAGGCTATGTTTACACCGATCGAATTGAGTTTTCATCAACGTTGAACTTTAGGGTTTTCATCTCTTTTCTCTTCCAAGCTTGAGATAGGGATAATCTTTGATATATATATATATATGTTTTTTCAAGTCTATGCTTATTTGGAGTATTTCTTACATGTTTGGATCATGATTTTGGGTTGATGAACCCAAGATGATATTAGAAGTAGATTTTCACTTCTTTTCCAAAGCTTTTGAGAATATGAGCTATGTTCTATAGTGTGGGTGTTATTGTGAAAAAATATTTTCAAAAATGAAACAAAAACCTAGTTTTGGTGAAAACCTTAAAATTTGGAGATTTTGAAAGGAAAAAAAGTTGAGATATTGTGAAATTTATGTTTGATAAATTGTTATGTGAGTAAATGATGAAGGAAATTTCTATAGTTGTATCAAATGAGAAAATTTCATGAGAAAAATGAGAATTGTTGATATGGGAAGCTTGATGAATAATGATGATTAATATGTGGAAAATGCATGAATGATGTTATTGTTATATTATCTCTTGGAAAATGTATTATGATGTTGCATTGATAAGAGATGTGGAAGTTGATCACAACGGGACATTATGTGATGAAAATTGAAAATGAAACTATATTAATGCATTGTTACGTCTTGCATTGCCATTCCATTTAATCATTGTTGCAATTGGTTTTAAATCTTGCATTGGAAGATTATTGCTTTGAGAAATGAATTGTTTTGTGAAATAAGAACATTTTGATTTGTTTTGGGTAAATACATTGGTAAGTCTAGATATGGGGTGTAGTTGGTATTGGTTAAGTTGACTGAGTGTCCACGATGAAAGAACCAAAACACGAGCAGAGGAGGTACCACGTGCCTTCCGGTTAGCAACCGGTAAAGTGAGGATTGGTAGTGCTTGTTATGCCTACTTACAGACACCAACCTAGGGATTACCTAAGTTGTATTTACCACCCCTTGAACTACATTGATGTTATTGAATTATTGTATCTTCAAATTGCATTGTGCATAAAAATTTCAAACGATAAAGATATATATTTTTGAGCATGACATAGCATATGCATTCATCTTAGGAGACTGTATAAAATGTATATACTTTGTTAAGATCATCCTACTTGGCTTTGTGCTGACCTTATGGGATTTTGTGCAGAAAAAGATGTAGTGATCTCACCGATTTAAAGATATGGAATGTATTTTGAGAGCACAAGGCTTTTTTCCCTTTGTTGTAATTATTTTGACAAGCTAAGGGCTTTACATGTATAGATTTGAAAAGCATTTATTTTGTGTAATTTGCATAAGCCTTGGAAATTGTAGCCCTTGAGGGCATTGAATTGTATTTGACATATTATGCCACATGCTATAGATTCATATTCTAGGAATGTTGAATGTATAACTGTAAGTGGAATATTTTTTTGTAAATCTCTTGAGTTTAATGAATACAAATGTTGGAGATTTGATGATGATGTCATTATTAAGGCTTTATTTTCCGTATACATTAAGCAATGGAAGTTATTGATTTGGAAACAAGATAATGTAATTAGAAGTTATTGAGTCTTGAGAGGGAGTTTTATATGTCCATTAGGGCCGAGCTAGGCCCAGGCGTAGTAATAGGCCGTTTTGTGGGCCGAGGTAAAAAGGGCTTTGTGAAGTGGACCATGGTGTTAGTGTTTAGCTCGGTCCAGGCAGTTACAGTCACCGCGGTCGGAATGGTGGGCTCCTTAAGCTAGACCTCGCCTCTTTTAGCTCGGTCAAGACTTGCTGCAGATTAGCCCGGTCCAAACAGGTGAAAACCGAGGTACAAGTGAAACATAAGCCGAGATACGTGTTGCATATAAAGGCGCCGGGATAAGTATGAAAGAGATAGCGTTAGCTCGGTCATACTATTGTCCAAACCGAGGTAAAACCATCTCACTTGGTTTAAGCAGTGAGGGGGGTGTTGAAGGATAAGCATTATCTTTCAAGAGTGTGATTCCTAGGAGGACTCTACATGGAGAAATAAGAGTCTCACTAGGATTGTGCCACACGAAACCTATAAAAGCTCATAACAGAACCTATGGAAGAGGTAACACAACTTTGATTCTCGAATACACAGAGCTTTTGTCTATTTGTCTATTTTACTGACTTAGGCATCGGAGAGGTATTCGGCACACACCCGCCGACTAGCTCACGTTTGTGTTTTCAGGGAGTAAAGCGACGACGTTTGGAGGAGCGCAGACTTGATCAACAGGATTATACGAGAAGATTATTTCATGCTCGTACAATTGGCACCGTCTGTGGGAATTCCAGAAAGAACAAAACCTCTTGATTAGGTTTTTTCTCTCTAGTCGGAAACAATGGCGCACAATGAAGACTTGCCACAATCAGCTATCGACGGACAAACCCCAGAGGGGGGTGGGAGGCGCGAAGGTTTGTTTTTTATCCCTCCTATGGCGGATTTAGAGCCCCAGCGTCAGAACCCCTGGAGGGATATGAGGGGGAGGCAGGCTAATAGCCCCCGTCACTCTCAAAGTCCTGAAAGACAAAGGCGGAGTATGGACCCTCAAGTTCTGGAAGATCGCGTGAAGGAGAAGGACGAGTTGATACGAAGGATGGCGGTGGACATGGAGTCAATGAAGCGCCAGATAAAAGAAAAAGGGGTGGCGACAGGAGAGGGGCGCAAAAGCAACACGCCCCCTCGCCACTCGGAAGATCGTGGTAGGCGTACCACACCATCACAAGCAGAAAGAAGGAGCCTTGGAACAGGCGATACGCAATCAAGGACTTCCATGACTCGTTACTCCAGGTCTGAGAGAACGAGAACTAAGAGGTTATATGCTGAAGGAAGCACCTATCGGCCTTCGCACACGCACCAGACGTCATTTAGGCACACAGAGTTGCCTAGATCATCTGACTTGCGAACTGTGCTTGAAGAAAGGGCACGATGGAAGGAAGATACCAGGGCATGCGACCCGCACTGAGTTTCAGCCCTTCAGCGGTTAGCCCCTCGGACGCATGGGAGCGTCGAGGTAGGAATGCCAATACCGCGCCTTGCTTACGAACCAACAGACAAAGCACTAGCAAGGTTGCAGAGCTCGCCATTCGTTCTGGCAATTGAGAACGCACCACTACCTTCGGGCTTTCTCCAGCCCAAATTCACTACTTATGAAGACAAGACAGACCCCTACATGCACCTAAGCCACTTTCGCTAGGTTATGGCAGTATATCGGTGGAACGAGGCTTTAATGTGCATCCTTTTCCCATCAAGCCTTGGCAACCTAGGTTTAACCTGGTTCGAAAGGCTACCAGAAGGTAGCATCGCCTCCTGGGCGCAATTGGCAGAGGCGTTCATGGCTAGGTTCAGAACGAATACCAAAACACCAGTGGAGAACGATCAGTTACTCTCCATTGACATAGGCGACAAGGAGACGTTGAGATCCTACAATAGTCGTTATTGGGAAACCTTCAACCAGATTAGGGATTGCCCTACAAACCTCGTCATTGCACAATACAAACGGGCCTGCCAGTTGGCAACAAATTGAGGGACTCAATTACCATGACGCCACCTCTCACAATGGAGGCCTTGATGGAAAGAGTGCACCAGCATATTCGGGTGGAGGAGGATGGCACCTGTGCTAAAGCAAAATTTGGTGCAATAGTAGTGCCAGATAAAAAGTCTACGGCAAAAGTCAACACGGTAGAACGACCAAGCAGGAATGGGCGAGGTAGGCCGGCCCATAGAGAGGACCCGGACAAAAGATGGTTAAGAGTTCGCACTGCCATTACCACGGTGTTCAAAAAACCAATCTATCGGATTCTCAGTGAGATCCGCGACGAACTTTTCGTCCGATGGCCAGCTAAATTGGGAGAAGCGCAGAAAGACTATGACGAAAGCTCCTGGTGCACCTTCCATGATGAAAAGGGGCACCACACTGAAAATTGCACGCCGTTGAGACAGCATTTGGAGGAGTTAGTGGCGGCTGGGCATTTGGACCAGTACATAGAAGGAGGGACACAGCCAGCCTCCCAGAACCACAACAACCCAAACGGAATGCCAGTCGACGCCTCACCCCAAGGCGTAATTAACGTAATACATGGAGTATTCAAACCTGAGCGGGTATGTGAGCTCAGCGGAATGATCAAAAAGGTTGAGCACTTAAGGGAGGTATTAAGTGCACAACCTGCCATCAAAAGGGGGAGAACAGAGGCCACGAACGTCATATCTTTTTCAAACAGAGACTTGGCAAGGATATATTGCCCTCACAATGATGCACTGGTTGTCACTCTCCGCGTCAAGAATTTCGACATCAAACGGATTTTGATTGACTAAGGGAGCTCATGTGAGATAATGTATTACGAAACCTTCAAACAACTGAAACTGGAGGAGAAAGACTTGGCACCTGTAACATCTCCCCTGATCGGATTCAACTCAATGCCAAAGTGGCCAGTTGGCAAGATAATCCTCCCAGTCAGAGCAGGAAGCATGACGAAACAGGTGGAATTCTGGGTATTGAAAGTCCCTTCCACTTACAACATAATCTTAGGAAGGACATGGTTGCACGCCATGCGATCGGTAGCGTCAACCTACCATCAAGTATTACGGTTTCCCAACGAAGCTGGAGTAATTGAAGAGGTCTTTGGAGACCAAATTATGTCCAAACAGTGCTTCGTCACAGTAAATGGCAGCCGCGCTGCCAAAGGGTATGTACAGATGGTAGAAGAACCTGAGAGCAATGAACTGTTTGCTGATGTGGGCAAGGCAGCTGAACAGAAGGCGGTGGAAGACTTGGTACAAGTAAGAATAGATGAAAAAGACCCAGAAAAATTCTTTTTGCTTGGCTCGTCTTTGTCCAGCACTGGGAGGATAGAGGTCATGGAATTCTTAACCTCTAACATCGAAGTGTTTGCCTGGACACTGTATGATATGCCTGGCATAGACCCAAACTTTATCTGTCACCAACTGAACGTCCACCCAACTGCCAGACCAATTATACAGCGCACTCGCAGATCAGCACTCCACCATGCCGAGATAGTGGCGGAAGAAGTGGGAAACTTGCTGGAGGCAGGAGCTATCAGAGAAGTGCATTATCCCAGGTGGATCTCCAATACCGTAGTAGTGCTAAAGAAGAACGGAAAATGGCGTGTCTGTGTGGACCACAAAACAGTCAACAAGGCATGCCCAAAGGATAGCTTTCCCCTACCACGGATAGACCAACTGGTAGACCTGACGGCAGGACACAATCGACTTAGCTTCCTTGATGCGTACAGAGGTTACCATCAGATCGCTATGTATGAACCAGATCAGGAGGTCACATCCTTTACAACGCCTAGAGGATTGTATTGTTACAAGGTCATGCCCTGTGGCCTGAAAAACACAGGGGCAACATTCCAGCGGATGGTCACCAAGATGTTTGAACCATTGTTAGGTAGAACAATGGAGGCTTACATCGACGACATGGTGGTCAAGAGCAAGGATGAGAAAGACCATCTCAGGGACCTAGATAAGATGTTCCAGATTCTGAAGAAGAACAAGTTGTGCCTAAATGCATCCAAGTGTGCATTCGGTGTAGGATCGGGCAAATTCCTAGGCTTTCTGGTGACCAACCGAGGTATAGAAGCAGACCCCTCTCAAATCAAAGCAATCCAGGATCTTGAGAGGCCCAACACAGTCAAAGAGGTGCAGCATCTCACTGGCCTAGCAGCCGCGCTCAACCGGTTCATAAGTCGGTCGTCAGACAGATGTCAACAATTTTTCCAAGCATTAAAGGCCAAGTTTGAGTGGGATGAAGAATGCGATCGCGCCCTAGAGGAACTGAAAGAATACATGTCTTCTCCACCATTGCTAGTAACCCCAATACCTGGAGAAGAGCTCTTTTTGTACCTGGCAGTGTCACAGCACGCAGTCAGCGCGGTGTTGGTCAGAGCGGAAGGAATCCAACACCTGCCTATTTTTTATGTTAGCAAGACCTTGCTAGGCGCAGAAACCAGGTACTTACCATTGGAAAAATTGGCCTTAGCCTTAATGATGGTGTCACGACCCAAACCCGCCCCTATAGGTTTGGCACCGTAACCGGCCAGTAATCCTTGGATTACCTACGGTCTCTGAACAGATTAACAAATAGCAAGGGGCTGCGGAAGCAAATACATAAATATAGTTGTCCAATGAGCTGTGTTGACTTATATGAAACAGAATATTTTAAAACTTTATATACATAACCATAAGTCAACCATACATTATATTATACCACACACATTACAGTATCTTAAGTACAGCCAACATAATTAGATAAGTCTCATACATAAACAAAACTAATCAAAACTTAAACCCAAGACACTTCGGGAACCTCCTCGTGAGGCACAAAGGCTGGCTGACAACAGAACAGAACTCCAGGCAAAGGCCTTCGGGCTTGAACTCCAAAACGCTCACCTAAATACATATATATACAAACAGTGAGCTAAAGCCCAGTGAATAACATTAAGGTAAAGGGGTTAGTGAACGAATTCCGAACATTTCATACGTATAAAACAGATCATAGCATAATCATAGTCATCTCATATCAGAACATAATAATGGCATATCCCATAGAACATATCGAACATATCACATAACGTCTTCCGACTAGAGTAACCGGTCCCGGACACCGATTAAACACATATCACCACAATGAAGTGGCTAACGAGATCTCGTAAATGTCATGGACCCGCATTTTCATGCCGTCCCCCATGACTTGGGACTATCTATGGATGCCATAATAGATTTCAAACTTGGAATGTTTGTTCACAGAAACATATATCATTTCAGAAATCATAACATATCTTATCTCATTTGGAACATAGTTTCATATAAACGTATCTTTACGATAACGTTACTCACAGTGGTTCCGTAGGTGGTCAATCAATTCTCAGACGTTGACCTACAATCACAAAAGCACATAACACAACGTATCGTATCATTACACATTCAAGTGGCCAACACGGCTTAGCTTACATTACGTTGGTTCATGTTTATTCTTATCACATGGCTTAGAACACACACACACCCTTACATTCTCTTAACTTTAATACATTCATTCATTAGTGTGTTTCTAACCCATAACCTCATTACCATAGCTTAATTAAGGCTTAGGAATGCCTAGGATGCAATGAGGATGCCAAAACATGCCTTGGAACACTTAGACAAATTTCTGAAAATAAGGTCCACGCTCGAGCGTGGCTTTCCTCGCTCGAGCGGACATGCAAGTATGAGAGGGGTCGCTCGAGCGCACATCCCTTCACTCGAGCGATCTGTAAACTTGGGAAAAAGTACTGGTTGGTCTCAATCTACGCTTGAGCTACAACTTCCACGCTCGAGCGAACATGCAAAATGAGAATGGTCGCTCGAGTGCACATTCCTTCGCTCGAGTGATCTGTAAAAGACACGAAACTTCTGGGAGCTTGTAATTCACGCTCGAGCAGACTTTTGGTCGCTCGAGCAGAGTGCACGCTCGCAGAGTGGTCGCTCGAGCGAGAAATCCTTCGCTCGAGCGTAGATGCAATTTCTAGAATTTCCAGATTGCATCACCAAGTTCAAAATCGACATGCAACCCTTCAAAACTCATTTTTTCTGGGCCCCAAGTTAAGGAAACACATGAAGACTCACAAAACAACATGCTTTAAGAATTAAAACAAGAAATCATGGCCCAAAGACTTGTCATTTATGCAAAACTCCAACCCAAAATATGATGGATGTTCAAGGACACAACATGCATGGGTTTCTTTGAGTTCAAACCCTCCAAAACATATTTAAACTTGATAATTGATGGAAGACAAGATGATTGACCAACATATAGGTGAAATTAACACATGCATGGAAGAAAATCCTTTGAAATCAAACCCAAATCATGGAAATTTATGCATGCATGCATGGAGTGTAACTCAATTCAACACTTCCAACTTAAATCTTGACTTTAAACCTCAAATCTTCGTGAACCATGTAAGATGACACTGAAATACATAAATGAATGGATGAATATTCTACCTTAGATCTTGTTCTTGCTAAAAACTTGCTTAATCTTGAAGAGTACATGCAAATCCTTGAGTTCCTTCTTCAATTTCTCCCTCTCTATCTCTAGAATTGCTCTCCCTCTCTCTCTAAAATGTTTTCTTCAGATTTTCCCACTAATAAGGTGTAACAAGATGAGCTCAAAATGAGCTAAAGTGGTCCACTATATAATCAAAATGATATAATGCATTAATTTGGACATAAGGTGTGCCAAACGCGACTTAACGAATCAGACTGAATCAATTTTTAATGAAATTTGCCATAAGGTTCTAAAAATTCCAAATAGTCAATCCATGTGCTCAATTCGGTTTCCTGAAAGCATTTAGGCTAACAATTTCAGATTCAAAGTAGAAATCATAACAAATAATTTTCAAATCAGATAGATATGCACAAATTACTACAAAGCACATATCACAATCAATAATAACACATAATTCCATTTAAACACTTAGTTAGCATTCTTAATTACGAATTAGTAGCTAATTACGGGCCGGGGTTATTACAGATGGCCTCAAGGAAGCTATCGCATTACTTCCACGCCCACACCATAATTGTCTTAACAGCTTTTCCCCTAAAAGCTTTGTTTGAGAGGGTGAACTTTTCTGGGCGAATCTTGAAATGGGCGGTGGAATTGGGACAGTTTGATATCAAGTTTCAGCCCAGAACTGCAATAAAAGCCCAAGCTTTGGCAGAATTTGTGGCAGAGTTCACACCAGGAAGTCATCACATATGCCCAGTTGACTTAATTGGTACAACCGAAATAGGGATGAAAGGGGCTGCAGGAAGTGCGCAACCTCTAATACAAGACACCCCGCCACATTGCAAACCATACAGGCTTGAAGATCAAAAGGAAGGAATAAACCATGCTGCACCAGGCAAAGACTCGCCAACAAACGAAAACTTAGGGCAATCAGACAGTGAAGAGCAAAACCCAACAGCAAACAGGGACTTGGAAGAAAACATAAGCAGCACGCATGACCCCAAGACATCATCCGACCCCTCCACTTGCTGGAAGCTATTCGTAGGAGAGATGTGGAAGCTCTTCATGGATGGAGCATCCAACAGGCACGGTGCAGGACTTGGCATAGTCCTTATCTCACAAGATGGCCTAATAGTGGAACAAGCAGTCAACCTTGGCTTCCCAGCATCAAGCAACGAGGCGGAGTATGAGGCACTTTTAGCAGGCCTGAAATCAGAACTCTACATGAAGGCAACCGAGGTAATGGTTTACAGTGACTCCCAGCTAGTTGTAAACCAAATTTCAGGCGACTACAAGGCAAAGGATGAAAGGATGGCTAAGTACCAAGAGTTAGTCAGAAACGAGATCATGAAGTTCGAAATAGTGCGGATAAAGCAGATTGGCCGAGATGAAAATAGCAGAGCAGATGAACTAGCAGGCTTCGTTTCGATGGCAGATACATCCATCCCACATCCATTACTGATCGACTTCCTACCAAGACCAAGCACTGAAGAACCCGAAGTAGCAGAGGTATGTTGTGCCGAACTAGGCCCTTCATGGATAGATCCCATTATAGTATTCTTAAAAGACGGCATTTTACCCGAAGAGAAGAAAGAGGCCAACAAAATAAAAGCAAAGTCACAACGATTTTGGCTCTCTCCATTAATGGCCTTGTACAAGAAATCCTTCACAGGATTCTACCTGAAATGTGTCCATTCTAGCAAGGTCGAGGCATTCTTGTTCGAGATACACGAAGGCGTATGCGGAAGCCACCAAGGAGGAAGATCATTGGCCTACAGAGCAATTTCACAAGGATATTGGTGGCCATACATGCAAGCAGATTCAGAGAAGTATGTCAAGAAGTGCGAGAAATGTCAGAAGTTCGCACACCAAATACATCAGCCAGCCAGAGAACTCCTACCATTAACTAGCCCGTGGCCCTTTGCGATGTGGGGCTTGGACATAGTAGGACCACTTCCAATGGCACCCGGCAACAGAAAGTTCTTTCTTGCAGCAACAGACTACTTTACGAAATGGGTGGAAGCAAAAGCACTCGCCTCAATAAAAGAGAAAGATGTGAAAAAGTTCGTCTGGCAGAATATCATCACTCGGTTCGGTATACCCAAGGCTCTGATATCTGACAACGGCACCCAGTTCGATGGCAAAATTTTCAGAGGCTTTTGTGAAGAATACAAGATAGAATTCTACAACTCTACACCGGCATACCCCCAAGCAAATGGCCAGGCAGAAGCATCAAACAAAGTCATCTTGGATGGATTGAAGAAAAGATTAGAGAAAGCAAAAGGAAAGTGGGCTGAGGAGCTTCCTCATGTTTTATGGGCTTACCGCACCACACTTCGGCAATCAACTGGAGAAACACCATTCTCCTTAGCCTACGGCATGGAAGCAGTAATCCCACTGGAAATTGGCCTCCCTACCATCAGAAGCGAAAATTTTGACCCAGAGTTAAATGGTGAAGCCAAAGCCTTGGAACTCGACCTTGCGGAAGAAAGAAGAGAAAGAGCACTGGTTCACATCGCCTCATACCAACAAGAGTTATCCAGAAAATATAACAAGACAGTACATCCGAGGTAATTCAAGATTGGAGATTGGGTGTTACGCAAAGTAATGGGAAACACCTTGGTACCCAGAGATGGCAAGTTAGGGCCTAATTGGGAAGGACCTTACAAAGTGGTTGGATTAGTAGAAAAAGAGGCATACCACTTGGAGGATGGAGATTACAAGGTCATTCCCAGGCCGTGGAACACTGCCAATCTCAAACTATTTTATTTTAAGCTTTTCTTTAAAGTACTTGTAATTTTTCCTTTTTCAATAAAACAAGTAGTTTCTTTTTAGTGTAATTGTTTTCTGTTGTAAAAGTTGTTTTAGTGAGCTAGGGGCATTGAAGGCAAAATTGGTCGGAATAACCAACTTTGAGCTCTCTTCAGCCAAGATCAGGATCTAGGCTGAAGAGGTTGGCTGGAAAAACCAACACTTCTCCTAAGCCAAGATAAGGATCTAGGCTGCAGGACGTTTGGCAGAAATAACCAAACACTTCGTTCTAGGTTGGCTGGAATAACCAACTTTGAGCTCTCTTCAGCCAAGATCAGGATCTAGGCTGAAGAGGTTCGCTGGAAAAACCAACACTTCTCCTAAGCCAAGATAAGGATCTAGGCTGCAGGACGTTTGGCAGGAATAACCAAACGCTTCGTTCTAGGTTGGCTGGAATAACCAACTTTGAGCTCTCTTCAGCCAAGATCAGGATCTAGGCTGAAGAGGTTGGCTAGAAAAACCAACACTTCTCCTAAGCCGAAGATAAGGATCTAGGCTGCAGGACGTTTGGCAGGAATAACCAAACACTTCGTTCTAGGTTGGTCGGAATAACCAACTTTGAGCTCTCTTCAGCCAAGATTAGGATCTAAGCTGAAGAGGTTGGCTGGAAAAACCAACACTTCTCCTAAGCCAAGATAAGGATCTAGGCTGCAGGACGTTTGGCAGGAATAACCAAACACTTCGTTCTAGGTTGGCTGGAACAACCAACTTTGAGCTCTCTTTAGCCAAGATCAGGATCTAGGTTGAAGAGGTTGGCTGGAAAAACCAACACTTCTCCTAAGCCGAAGATAAGGATCTAGGTTGCAGGACGTTTGGCAGGAATAACCAAACACTTCGTTCTAGGTTGGCTGAAATAACCAACTTTGAGCTCTCTTCAGCCAAGATCAGGATCTAGGCTGAAGAGGTTGGCTGGAAAAACCAACACTTCTCCTAAGCCGAAGATAAGGATCTAGGCTGCAGGAAGTTGGCTAGAAAAACCAACATTTATTGCTCTTCAGCGGAGATAAGGATCTAGGCTGAAGAGGTTGGCTGGAAAAACCAACAATTAGTGCTCTTCAGCCGAGATAAGGATCTAGGCTGAAAAGTGGTTGGCTGGAATAACCAACTTTTAGCACTCTTCAACACCGGGATAAGTATCTCGGTCAGAAAACACTCCAACTACGTATGAACCGAAGTAGAAACTTCATACAAATCATAGTTGAAAAATAAGTACAGGTATGGAATAAACCGAGCAAAAAGAAGAAAAAGATTTCATTCAAGATGCAAAAGAGTTACAAAGGAGTGGGACTTCAGCCCGGTTACACATTCTTTCCAAAAGTAAGAAGAAGAAAATACAGCATCAAGCAAAGAGGTCGTCAAGATCCGCATCTAGATCAACTCGAAGCCCGGTTTCGGCAGGTAGCTCGGTCACACTTTCAACCAAGTCTTCCACCGGCGGCTCCACCTGAGCTGTCTGGACAACGGGATCATTGGTGACGACCGGAGCATTATTGCGTTCTGGGGACTCCTCTTCTACCTCAGCTTGAAGAAATTTTTGTTGAATGGCAGTAGCATACTCCACCATGTAGCTCGGTATGAAATGCGGAGGAGGGTTGAGGAAGACTTCCGTCCCTGGGCCATGATCGAGCAGTGCCACGGCAGCCTTCCACCCACATTTGAAAAGTATATCCTTAGCAGCTTCGCACTGCAGGATATAGGTGGCTTCACCTTCTTTATAACCGTGGTCTTCCGCGTCTTCCATCTTCTTCTTCAAGCTCTGTTATCTCGGCGTTCTTCTTCTTCTCGACTTTAGCAAGCTCGCGCAGATAACGGTCCTTCAGCTCAGTCAAGGCTTTTTGTTTGTCCGCCTCCGCTGAATTTACTAGCCCAGTGAGTCGGGCGACTTCTGATTGAAGTTTGGCCATTTTTTGTTTGGCTTCGTTTAGCTCAGCCTTCTTGCTATCGGCCTTAGCCACGGCAAGCCTTGTCATCTTGCGCAGCTCCAGCACACGCTTATACGCAATGTGGTTTTTTTGCATGGCCTGTGAAATGAGAGAAAGCAAATGAGTAAAAACCGAGCAAACAGACGTATAAAATGAAAAATGATTAGGAGTACTTACCAGCACCATTGACTTCGTCGCCGACCGGATGGCCTTTAGCTCGGTCAAATGGTCATGATGTTCCATGTCAGGGGGCAAGCACACACTCCTGGCCAGGTTAAAGGCAAGTGTATGATCTTTGTCTGCTACAACCGAATCTATGTTTTTTATACTCGGTTCTTAAAAGTAAGTTTTGGGACCCAATCAGAAGATTTAGCCTGGTCGGAACGTTCGGGCTCTGGGCTGGGCGAAGTGATTTGCGGAAGCACAGTTTCATCCTCGTCAAAAAGCCGTGGCTCGGTTGTGGAAGTCTGAGCACGCTTGCTGGGACAAGATGATGAAGGCTGGGCGGTTGGAAGCGCTACGACGGCCTCTTGTATTTGGCCGGCTTGTGGTACCTCGGGTTGGTTTGTTTCGGTGATAAGTGCTCTGACTACCCTCTTCATGGCCATTTCTTGTTTCGCTGTTAATGGAATGAGGTTGATTTGCGGAAGGGAAGGATTAGGTTCTGGTGATGGCTCTAAAAGGAAGTCTGTCACTCTAGTCTTCCTCCTGCTACTGTATCGATATGTCGGTTCAAAGTTGAGTAGTTCGGCCCAACCTCGATCGGGATGTCTTAGTGCGGCGCGGAGGGCATCTAGGTTGGGGTAACTGTACTGCGACTTTAGAAGGTTTAAATCTGCATAAAGAAAAAAGACAACGGTTAGTGCGATTCAAAACTTACAAACAGAGTAAAGAATGCAAAAAGTGAGCCGAGGTATGTATACCGGCTACTCCTTCTAGTTGATGCGGTCTCCTGGTATTTGGGCTTCTTGGTCCTCAAAGTTACCAGAAACCCAGAAAAAATCGTCGTCATTTACATCTTTGTCTGGGGTGTTCTTTATTATCTTTTCTCGGCGGCGTCTTATTCTTAGGTAATATACCCAACCATCTTCATTCTGGCCAAGGGAGTATTGGTGGAATAGTTCGGCTAAACCGAGGTTAAGGCCAAGCCGGTGGTTTAGCTCGGTGATGCCGTTTATTATCCTATATGAATTGGTGCTAAGCTGGGTAGGGCAAAGTCTGGTTTGTCTGAGGAACTCACAGAGAAGAGGCTGTACAGGGAATCGGAGTCCGGTTTCTACGATAGAAAGAAGGGTGAAGGGAATGAAGCCCGGTTTTCCTAGGGAGTGGTGTCTAGTTCGGCTAAACTAAGATGGACATCATTAGGGATATGGTAGTCCCTTCGGAACTTGGCCATAGCCCCTGGAGAGTTTACTAAAAACCTATATTTACCCATGTGGTCTTAAGTTATGTATAAATTAACTGGAGTACTGGTTCAGTGGTGAGATGATGCTGAGTATCTTGGTTGAGCGATCAAGGGAGTGCCTGGCCAACCTAAGTCTGCAAAGTGAAAAAGAAAGGTGTTAAGCACAGATCGTTGGACCGTGCTAAAAAAAATAAAAGCAAAATAAATGAAGTCCTAGCTCGGCTACGTGGGATACTATCCGTCCTTAGCTCGGTTGAAGCGAAGGACTTTAGCCTGGTTAAGCTATAAGGGGTTCGTATCTCAGTTGAAGCTTAGGGTGCAACATTCTTAGTTCGGTTTTGACTAAGTTAGAGAGCTGGTTTGGCTCCCTTATAGCACGGTCGTTGGTAAAGGCTTCCTAGTGCGGTAGTGTGCAAACCTAATACAGCTCGCTAGCCCGGCTAAATGATACAGAAGGTTCTTAAACTGATTGCAACTACAGGTATGGCGTGAAGTTTTAGTCCGATTGTTAGAAGAGTTATCTAGTTTGGCTAGGCTTGCACCTATTACAAACAAGATTCTAGTTCGGTTGGAGTATTATTTTGGATCAAAAGTATCATTTCTTAGATTTTTCGTGATTCTAGTGGTTCTATTACATGGTTTTTAGTGGTTAATTCTCAGAAAACTGGAAACCAAAACAGTGTGTTTTGAGAAACATGCGAATAATGGGCTACATACTACAAAAAATAAAACAAAGGGCAGAGATTCAGTTACTTACCACTACGAAATGGAAGATCAGAGATTGGAACAGCAAGGGTGTTGGCCAAAAATGCAAAGCTTCACAGATACAGCGAACAAGGGAGAAGAAACTCAGAAGGTAGAGAGAGAAGATGAATAGTAGTAGTAGTGGGTTCAAAACCTAGGGTTTTTGTATAAAGGTATATGAAAAAGGCGGGGTTGTTCAAATTTTTCGGAGTACGAAGACGGCATGACAGCTACGCTGGGCCAATGAGAGCTAGCCACGTGTCCATAGAATAGAAAGCGATTCAGTTACAGTGACTGAAAAGACGTTGTGACCGGACAGATTAGTAGCCCGGTATGAATTCAGCTCGGTTGAAGACCATTTTTTAGCTTGGCAGACTGAAAGGTAATCCCAATCATGCTACGCAGATGGAATTAAGGGCAATTGAGAGGGAGTTTTATATGTGCATTAGGGCCGAGCTAGGCCCAGGCGTAGTAATGGGCCGTTTTGTGGGCCGAGGTAAAAAGGGCTTTGTGAAGTGGACCATGGTGTTAGTGTTTAGCTCGGTCCAGGCAGTTACAGTCACTGCGGTCGGGATGGTGGGCTCCTTAAGCTAGACCTCGCCTCTTTTAGCTCGGTCAAGACTTGCTGCAGATTAGCCCGGTCCAAATAGGTGAAAACCGAGGTACAACTGAAACATGAGCCGAGATATGTGTTGCATATAAGGCGCTGGGATAAGTATGAAAGAGATAGCATTAACTCGGTCATACTATTGTCCAAACTGAGGTAAAACCATCTCACTTGGTTTAAGCAGTGAGAGGGGTGTTGAAGGATAAGCATTATCTTTCAAGAGTGTGATTCCTAGGAGGACTCTACATGGAGGAATAAGAGTCCTACTAGGATTGTGCCACACGGAACCTATAAAAGCTCATAACAGAACCTATGGAAGAGGTAACACAACTTTGATTCTCGAATATACAGAGCTTTTGTCTATTTGTCTATTTTGCTGACTTAGGCATCGGAGAGGTATCCGGCACACACCCGCCGACTAGCTCACGTTTGTGTTTTTAGGGAGTAAAGCGACGACGTTTGGAGGAGCGCAGACTTGATCAACAGGATTATACGAGAAGATTATTTCGTGCTCGTACAACTCTATATTGTGCTATTTCTTCGAGGCGTTACACTTAAGCCTTGGAACTTGTAGCACAAGAGACTTTATTTTGTAATTTGTTCTTTACTTCTATTTGTCTCACAAGCTATAGATTTATACCTTAGAGAACATTGAATATGTATTGTATGAGGACACCTTTTTTATATCTCTCGTATATCAAGAAATACAAGTTTAAAGATTTTACTAGTATAATGATGTCAGGAGTTTAATGATTATTTAACTGAAAATGATTAAATCAGGATCTTTATATGTTAATTATTTGGGGACACTACAAAAATTAAACAACAAATAATATACACCAGCTACTGCTCTACAATCCCAAAAAATAAGAATAAAAATTAAACAACAAATAATGCACACCAGCCAATACTTTGCCATTTCAAAAAATAAAAATAAAAATTAAAGTCAAACCTTATAAAATAAAATAAAAAAAGATTCGAACAATAAATGAGTCGAAATATGTATTTTTACAAAGAGTGGGTTGTAGCTAGCATTTCTTTGAAATTCATTCTTGTGAAATCCATATTTTTTTCAACCCAATCCTACAAAAGTTCGCATGTTCGTTAATATTATTTTGAAAGTTTGAGAATAAGCTTATTAAGTAAATGTACCCTTTGCTAAAAATTGCTTGGATCCACAAGTAACATAACAAAACTTCAAATAAACAATATTTATGATAGAATTTGGGCCATCTTTTGGAAGAAGAATAATTATATGATCAAAAGATGTGCATTTAGATAACGCCACATATAATTGCCCAACTAAACATTGGAGTGCGCAATCAATCAACCCCAATAAATTTCATAAATTATCTTGAGATTTATTAATGGTTAGGGTGTATGCCAATTGAATGGGGAATTGACGTCTTTGTCATTTGGAAAGACATTTCTGAAGAAGACAGTGTCAAGGACATTCTTGACATGAATGCCAAATTACCAAATTTTTTTCCCAATTAAAATTTGAGCTTCAATTATGCAAGTGTTGCAATTAGTAACCATCAATCTTGTACCATTATATAGTCCATCATTGGGTGTAACATTTCTTAACAATATTATAGGATAACCCACTTTCAACTCTATCTTAACGTTGGTAGGCCAGAAGACCTAATGAATTTAAATACTCATTAGGTATTCTATTTGTAATGCTTGGATCAATTTCATTTCTCGTTTTCAGACATTTTATCTACAACAAGATAAATATAGATGTTTCTTGAAAAAAATATTCAATTCAACAATATTGATAGTACTTACATCATCATTTTGAGCATAAAGAATTATACATTCAGTTAAAAAGGTTGGGATCGATTTATCTACCACATCCAATTGTGGATAAATTGTAGAGATTATTTGCTTCACGTCTTGACATTTGTGTATTATTCATGAACATTAATGATTTTTTTGTGGATTGGTCCTAATCTACAAATAAATAAATAAATAAAGTAAAAATCAATCAATAGCATAATAGTGCCTACGCATTTCATCAAATCAAAAGCTTCATTTAATAAAAGAAATGTTTGAAGGTGTATTACCTCCATCAGGAATTTTCCAAAATTAACATTTCCACTGTCCCTCGTATTCAAGCGCATGTTCAATTCTACAGACAAAACATGTACATCTTTCCACAAAACAAAGTGTCTCAATGATACATTAACAATTTACTCAATGACTCCTTTGGTTGTAACTGGTAAAATTTGTGGAAAGTCTCCACCAAGAACAATAGTGATACCTCCATGGCTTTCCACTATCACAAATATCTCGAAGGGTACAATCACAACCGCTTCAACACAATATCTATGTTGCATAAGAACTTCATCTCATCTCAGATTATAAGTTTTGTTTTTTATAAATAACTCAGCCTGTAACGATTGCTTGCTAAACCCACAAATTGAATTTTTAGGACATTCAATGGAATGCAAAATGTTGAATGTCCAGCTTGGCCTCTTACCAATAACAATGATGCAATTCCAGATGAAACCACACTAACCTAATATGGCCAAGACTATGACATTTTAATGCAACCAAAAATGGTTATGTTTGAGAATTTAAATGTTTTTTTAAGTTTATTATAATCCTAGTGTTATGAAAATAGAGAAAGAAGAGAAAGAGAAACTCTATATTGAATTGAATGAATAATACAATAGGAGAAGCCTGTATATATAGGAGAAAGGAAACCTAGATAGGTACAGAAAAGATAGAGATAGTATAGAAAGAGATAGAGTTAGAGAGAGATACAATACAAAGATAAGATACATCTATAATAATATACAGCTAAACACCCCCCCTCAAGCTCAAGGTGGTAAGTTAGCTATCAATTTGAGCTTGGAGAGGAGATCAAAGAAGCGGCCTGGAAGATAAGCTTTGGTGAAGAGGTCGGCGGTCTGATCAGCAGAGGTAACAAAGAGAAGACGAACATGGCCCCAGTAACATGCTGTCGGATGAAGTGGCAATCGATCTCAATATGCTTGGTGCAATCATGGAAGACATCATTATGGGCAATCTGAATAGCACTTTGATTGTCACAATAAAGATTAGTGGCAGCTGAATGAGAAACACCCATATCAGAAAGAAGCCAACGAAGCCACACAAGCTCCTGAGTAGTGTCTGCAAGAGCACAATACTCAGCCTCAGTACTAGAACGAGCAACAAGGGTTTGCTTCTTGCTACGCCAGGAAATGAGAGAGTTGCCCAAGAAGAAGCAGAACCCAGTAGTGGAATGACGATCGGTAGGATCCCCTGCCTAATCGGTATCAGAAAAGGCATGCAGCTGTAGAGAAGAATGAGGGGAATAGTGAAGACTATGAAACAAAGTTCCTTTGAGATAGCGCAAAATGCGAACTAGAGCACATAGTGTGGAGACGAGGAGCAATCATAAATTGACTGACAATGTGAACGGCATAAGCAATATCTGGACGAGTAACTGTGAGATAGACAAGACTACCACTAGCTGACGATATAAGTTGCATCTGACAATAGGAGCCGTAAGAGGTGTAAGACGAGTCTGAGGATCAACTGGAGTAGTGACAGTCTTGAATTGGTAAGGCTAGCACGAGCCAAAAGATCAGAAGTATACTTGGCTTGGGTAAGAAAATAACCAAGGAATCTTGAGAATTTCCAAGCCAAGGAAGTAGCTAAGTGCACCCAAATCCTTCATCTCAAACTAGCGATGGAGAAACTATTTGAGACTAGAAATACCCATTGTGTCATCTCCAGTGATAATCATATCATCCACACAGAGGAGAATGAGAATAGTACCGCTCTTCCGTCTTACGATAAACAAGGCAGAATCATGGGCACTGGAAGAAAAACCAAAGTCACGATGGTAGAGCTGAACTTGGCAAACCAAGCACGTGGAGCTTGTTTCAAACCATGTAAAGCACGGCGGAGTTTGCAAAACCTTGTTTGAGGAAACAGAAGAACCAGGAGGGGGTTGCATATAACTTCCTCAGTGAGATCACCATTGAGAAATGCATTCTTGACATCCATCTGAGAAAGGTGCCAGCGGCGAGCAGCAGCAACGGCAAGTAAGCTGCGAACTGAAGTAAGACGGCAACATAGCAAATGTTTCCTCATAGTCAATCCCATATTCTTGACTAAATCCCTGGGCGACAAGGCGAGCTTTGTAACGCTCAACGGAACCATCAGAATGAGTTTTGATCTTGTAAACCCATTTGCAACTAACAGTATGCTTACCAGGAGGAAGATCAACCACATCCCAGGCATGAGTTTGATCGAAAGCCTGCAGTTCATCAGTCATAGCTTGTTGCCAAAGAGGGTTAGAAGAAGCTTCTTGATAAGAAGTAGGTTCATGAGTGCAAAAGGCAGTGGAACCAACAATATAATCACAGAGAAGAACAGAATGTTGCCTTACCGGTGTAGAATGACGCTCAGGTGGAAGAGGAACCTTAATGGAAATAGGTTTCGAAGGAACCTCCACCGGAGCTGGAGAAGGCGTAGAGCCATCAGCTGACACAGGATCCTCAGGATGGACAATAGGCGCAGGTGGCTGTGGAAGCATGGGGCCAAAATCTGCATCAAAGTCATCAGAAAATAGATCTATAGAAATATCAGTGAAGACCGATGAGTGCGTGTGGTAGGTGAAACTTGGAAAGAGTGGAGAACATTTTGTGTTCCCAGAAGACCACATGACGAGAAATACGAAGACGCTTGGAGATAGGATCCCAACAACAATACCCTTTATGTTCTATACTATAGCCCAGAAAACAACAAAGACGAGAACGAGGTTCTAGTTTAGTGTGTTCATGACGCTGAAGGAGAACAAAACAAGCAGAACCAAAAACTTTAAGAGTGGTATAATCAGGAGGAGAACCATACAAGCGCTCGTAAGGAGTTGTGTTAGCTATTACAGGGGGGTAGGGACTCGATCGATGGTGTGGATGGCAGTGAGGGCAGCTTCCCCCAAAAATTTTTCAGGACAAGAAGAAGAAAGGAGAAGAGCCCAAGTAGTGTCTAGAATATGACGGTGCTTTCTTTCGGCTTGTCCATTTTATTGGGAAGTGCTTGCACAAGATCGATGAGAAAAAGTACCATGAGCCCGAAGAAAAGAAAGAAAATCAGAATCCAAGTACTCCTTAGCATTATCAAAATGAAAAAGTTTAATAGTACGAGAAAACTGAGTGCGGACCATAGCAGAGAAATCATAGTAAATCTGTTTAAGTTTAGAGCGATTTTTGAGAAGAAAAAGCCAAGTATAGCGAGAAAAATCATCAACAAAAATCACAAAATATCTAGACCCCCCCATGTTGGTGTGGGGGAAGGTCCCCAAATATCTGAATGCACAAGATCAAAAGGAGCAGTAGAAATAGAATTACTTTTATTAAAAGGTAATGCAGGTTGTTTAGCAATTTGAAAGCAAGATAACATCGACATCGTCAAGACAGACACGACCTAACTGACCACTAGAAACTAAAATTTTCAAACGACTAAAAGAGACATGTCCTAAGCGACAATGCCAAAGATGAAAAGAAGACATAGTAGATGCAACAGCAACAGTAGATGATTTGTGCGAACTGCGAAGATGGATAAGCTCGAACAAATGTCCATGCTTACGGCCTATCCCAAGAATCTGTCTCGTCTGAGGGTCCTGCACCAAACAACCATTAGCAGAAAAGGTAATAATTAGACCAAGTTCACATAACTGACCAATAGAGATAAGGTTCATTTTAAGAGAAGGAATATGGTAAGCATCAGAAAGAGACACAGTGGAAGTAGAGATTTGACCAATATGACTGACAGGCATATGAGAACCATCAGCAGTGTGTGTAGTGGGAGCAGAAGAGGATTGATGACAAAGAAGAAAATAGAGTGGAGTCAGAAGTCATGTGATTACAGCATGCGGAATCAAAATACCATGAAGAGTTTACCTGAGGTTACTAAAAGAGCAGTAAAGGAAGGAGTACCCGATTTGTTGAGCACTTGGTGGATACTGGACTCAACATCATCCATAGAAGGAAGGAGCAGAGAACCTTCAGAGGCAACAGTAGCAGAGTAGACCAATGGTTAGCTTTGGACTGAGACCCAGAACGAGAAGCCCCTTTCTTAGATGAAGTAGTGGAGGGAGCTCGGAGGACAATTGCTTTGGAGATGGCCC